>CAVLJG010000006.1:18489892-18916393 GCA_963669975.1 Acanthoscelides obtectus | reverse complement strand
TAATTATGGTGCCCGTTCGGCTGACTAGATCCATTTCAATTTTCTGTTATACATGCTTGTAGCTAGCACAGAGAGGATAATTTGTGTTGAACGTAATCTTTTATGAAGTGCTGCCAGCATTGCGTGAGAAGTGCAGAGTCGACCTACTTGACGTCATTCTTTTCTATAAAATCTTGCTCACTTTTCTTAACTGTATTGAGATACGTATCTTTTTTTACGATGACTTCCGTTTTAATAAAGTTGAAAAATCACTCGTGATACGCATGATTTGTTCATGTTATTCATAATTTGATACCTAGCTGATTAGCTTTTAGGGCCGCATCGTCGTTCCTAGAATTGTAGGACGCCTTTATGGTCACCTTGATTTTAATAGTCTTTCCTCTCTTTCAGAAAGAAAGTATGTCTAGATTTCTACGGTTCCGTATTAGCGTCAGTGCTCTCCTATTGTCAGGCTATTTTTTCTTCTTGAGTTGTAGGAAAAGCATGAACAACTTGATGGAAATAGATACTCGTATTTGTAACATAACCTCAAAATAGAGGGCTTACACGGAAGAGTAGAAAACTATGTAAATCAAGGAGGCCATAAAGGCGTCCTACAATTGTACGAACGACCAACGATACGGTCATTAGAGTGTTAAATCAGGAGATTACACTGTTTAGTTTAGTATCAAAAGAGAATTGTGAGTATGAAGTTCAAAATTTGACTGACGTCTGATGAACAAAATTTGTAATCAACGCTGCGAAATTCTGATATTTGCAAATAATTCAGTGTATTTTTCATACCACCCTGTACGATGCGTGAAAGTAGCAAAAGCGGTTCATCGCAATATCGAATCATGCTGTGCTTATACAAAGTCGGTCCCATCTGTTCGTCTCTGCGTAATACATCCGCCCACTTGACCTTTTTGTGTCCGACTGACCATGCCACTTGCTCCTTATTTTTCTTCAGCTGATGATCATACATGAAAATACCGGATTAGTAGGCTGACAAAAAAATAATATCATTAATGAAATTATTGGGAATTTCATTAATGACCAAGCTTGGACGGATCGAACCATGCGTAGGGCCTTCTCACTCGCGGCCGAGTGTCTGATCGACGCCCCGAAAGGGTTCCGCGACCCTCTTTTTACCTGCTTTTCCCTTGAAAATAAACAAAACGCATACCAGATGTAGACAACTTGAAAGCAATAACCATGAATACATTGTCACTCTTGAGGATCGATTACAAAGTGGATGATTCAAAAATAAAATGATTTTGTTTCCTTCTCGTATACAGGGTGGACAATATGTTATATGACTGATTCAAATTGCGCGCCATTTTTGATACACGCATTTCAGTAGGGGGCGCCGTAGTAGTTGTTTAAAGCACATGTGTCTAATTCATCTTGGAGTGCTACATGATCCCACAACGCGTCCGTATTGTTAAAACGTTTTACTTAAATAATGAGTCGATGTTTGCAACGATTCGGTAGCTACAAGATTTCGGTCGAAATAATGTGCCCAGTGTCAATTCCATTCGTCAGTTGTTGCGGAAATTTGAAGAGGTGAAGTTAAAGATTTACAAAGCTCGGGCCGTGTTCGAACTGTTCGTACTCCGGAAAATATCGAGAGAGTTCGTGAAAGTGTAGTGGAGCGCCCTGAGACGTCTACCAGACATCGTTCTCAAGAACTGGGTATTCCTAGCAAGTCATTATTCACTATTTTAAAAAAAGACTTGCATTAGCGACCATACAAAATTCAGTTTAATTTCTCGATTTGATGATTTTAACTGCCCACCAAGGTCACCGGATTTAGCGGCTCGTGACTTTTTTATACTGATTTTGGAAAAATAGGGTTTATGTCAACAACCCAAATACTGTAGAGCAGCTGAAGAACAATATTACGGAAGCGATTGAAAATATTACTCCCGAAACCTACCAAAAAGTGATGGAAAACGGCTCAGGCTTGCGCGGCTTCTAGAGGCGGACATTTCTCTATTATTTTTCATACATAATTTCTAAGTTTCAATAAAATATTAAGATAAAAAAGATGGACGTATTTTATTTCATTCCACAAATATGTATTCAAGGTACAAACCAGTCAGTTACATATCACCCACCCTGTACAAGGACATAGGGCCATTTGAAAATACAATGTTTTACAATGAGTGCAGCGGATTTTTATTTGTGGTAACGTTAGCATGCTGCTTTCTAAGTATACATTCAAATTTGACGCATTTGATCAATTATTATCAATTTTCGTAAAAATGTTGTAATACTATTTTTGTGCGTACTCTCCCATCATTTTGATTCCATACAATTGTACCGTATAGTCAACAGTTTACGAGATATTGAACATAAAAGTTGCATGTAATTACATTTTCGCTTATAAAGACTAAACACTAAAAATGATCAACAGCCAAAAAATATCCTTAATAAAATCAACAAAATATTACTATTTTTAATGTGCTAAAACCGGAATGAAACTTATTTTTTCAATATTAGTTCAAGTTTTAGAGATACGGTAATTATATGTGTTCCTGCTGTGACAGTGTCAATATACTGTAATTCACAAGAATGTACGTGCTACATTTTTATATTCGGCAAGGAAAGATGATGTAATCGGCATGATTGTGTTACGTTATACATACGTGTACATTATATTGTTTTATATTAGCAATTTTTTCCTCAGTTGGCTGACAGCGTTCATGCAAGATGCCTCGAAAGTGTGTAAACAATCCAGATCAGTTTTGTTACGTGTGTAGTGATGTGACTTTTGCGTCTCAGAGACGGTCTATTACTCCACTAATAACAAAGGCATATCAGCTTTATTTCGGTTGTAAACTAGGTGATCAAGACAAACAGTGGGCACCCCATATCTGCTGTAATACATGTGCTTCAAGTCAGAGGAGCTGGTTAAATGGCAAAAAACGGTCTATGCGCTTTGCTGTGCCAATGGTTTGGAGAGAGCCTACAAATCATATTAATGATTGTTACTTTTGCATGGTACCTTGTGTTGGACAAGCCACAGGTATGTCCAAGAAAAAAAAATCGGTTATTAACTACCCAAACATTCCATCTGCGATGAGACCTGTGCCTCACAGTGACGAAAATCCTATTCCAAAACCCCCAGAATCCTACACTTGTGAATCAGAAAACGAATCAGATCATGGCGATCGAGTGATTCGTCAGGAAGAAGATATGCCATCAACGTCAAGAGATCCTGATTTTATACCGAGCACGTCATGCCACCAACCGCACAAAATAACACAGTCAGAATTAAATGATCTTGTAAGAGATTTAGAACTTCCAAAATGTAAGGCAGAGTTACTTGGATCAAGACTGCAGCAGTGGAACTTGTTAGAAGACGATGTTTCGGTATGTGTTTTTCGTAAACGCCACAAAGACTTAGAACCATTTTTCAATATGGAGAATAACTTGGTTTTCTGCAGTAAGATTAACGGCTTACTGGCGGCTTTAAATATAAACTATAACCCAGAAGAATGGAGATTGTTTATAGACAGTTCAACATTGAGTTTAAAGGCAGTGTTATTGCATATTGGAAATATTTTACCATCTCTTCCTGTAAGGTATGCAGTTCACATGAAAGAATCATATGACAATATGAAGTACCTATTGACATGCATAAAATACGATGAGCACCAATGGCATATTTGTGGCGATTTGAAAGTTGTTCCTCTTTTACTTGGGCTGCAGCTAGGCTACACAAAGTTTTGCTGTTTTTTGTGTGAATGGGGCAGTCGGGCAAAGGCACTTCATTACACCAGACAAAACTGGCCTGTTCGTCAATTCCTAGAGTCAGGTCAAAAAAATGTACAGCATATGCCATTAGTAGATTCGAAAAAAATTTTATTACCACCACTGCATATCAAGTTGGGCCTAATGAAAAACTTTGTCAAGGCATTAGATAGAGATGGGTCAGCTTTTCAATACCTGCGTCAGAAATTTCCAAGACTAAGTGAGGCAAAGGTTAAAGAAGGTATTTTTGTTGGGCCACAGATTCGAAATATTTTGAAAGATACACAGTTTGAAAACACTTTAACAGGTATTGAAAAAACTGCTTGGAATGATTTCTGTCTGGTGGTCACTAATTTCTTGGGAAATAGAAAAGCTGACAACTATAAAACCCTTGTCAAAAATATGCTGTCATCGTATCAAAAGATGGGCTGTAATATGTCTCTTAAGATACATTTCCTACACTCACACCTGGCCTTTTTTCCCGACAATTGCGGAGCCGTAAGTGATGAGCACGGCGAACGTTTTCATCAGGATATTTCAACAATGGAAAAAAGGTACCAGGGAAAGTGGAATCTTCCATGCTTGCAAACTACTGTTGGACTCTTGGTAGAGATGCTCCAGAAACGATCCATGAAAGAACAGCAAAAAGACAGCGCATATAGTGATTCTTATAAGTATATGAATCTTGTTACTTTCTTTAATATATCCTTAAAAATAAAAAGTTTTTTTTCTAAACCGCAACTAATTTTTTTATTTCATTGTCATTTTTGGATTCAGCGCCCCAAAATTAACAAAGAAGTGCACTTTTCCCACAAGATACAATTGTAAAAAAATAAAATTTGTTGTCCAGTGAAGTTAACGCTCTTATGTAACAGAAGTTGAATATTCCTGTTAAAACGGCAAGCTCCGAGTGCTTCATACGCGGATTTTATTATTTTATGAATGTCGAGTAAGAGTACTTTTTTTTAGTTTAAATATCAGGCATTCCTTTAATTTCATGGCTTATTATTAAACGGGGTATAAAGAACTGTAGTGCCTTGGGACTAGTTAGTCTTTGGTGACCTAATGACTCAATTGCTTTCTCTGGGCATCATCATGTAACGTATTACTATGGTGTCAAAATTTTGTAGAATTATGCATTGTTATTCAGGAGTAATATAAGAAGCGTCATTTAGGCACGATTTTAGGAACAGGAGATCTAAATTCTTCATCCGGATCAAAAGAGACCAATGAGAGGGCCACTTTCTAGTAACGAATCTAATGAATATAGTAGATTTGTTTTAAATATCTCTCAAACTAGCGAAAACATGTACAGTTTGTATAAGAAGGACCTAATCTCCATAATACATCAAAAAATTCTTTATAAATCACCTGTTTTAGCTTCGAAAACATTTTCTCACTTGATCCGGAAATCAAAACCTATAATTCCCGGACCAACAATGGCCAATTAGAAAGCGTTTTAGTAAAACTGGATAAAAAATTCGCCAATCGAAGAAGCCCCGTTAATGCCTAGATTGATATGACATCAATTACAGAGCACTTTATTGAAAATAACGGTGTGGAAAGAAGGATATTTTTTTGAGAATGCATCAACGCGTCGATTGTCGATTAAATTGCCATCTAATGTAATTTATAGATATATGAACCACTGTTTGGCACATACGTCCCCTGTGTGTGCCCAAAATTTATGCAAAATAATCATAAATCGCGGTAGATCCACAAAATAAACGTTTGATTGGTGAATTACACTCCAATTCGACTCTTTTAATTGGATTAAAAAATAAATGTAATTAGGTTCAACTGCTATGTGTTAATAAATGTGCGTGGCAGCTCTACAAATGTATCAACTGTCAATGGTAGAGGAAAACGAATACTAGAGATGGGGTTGGGAGAATGCGTTCGCAAGTATTCATATTCATCCTTATATTCATATAAGTTACTTACGGTGATTCAGCCATGAGGAATATGTTAATCAATGCATAAACACAGTATTTACACCGAAACTTGCTATGTTAATTTGTTACAAGCATAAAAGAACTTTGTGGTTGTTGTAAGTAGATCAAGTTTGACAGCTTGATCTCACGATACACGAAAAATGACATCTCGCTCCAGGGTGGGTGTTTAGTTTTAAAGTTTTTTTTTATTATATTACAGGGTAAGTTCAGCCATCTAGCGGATTCGTTATGTTTGGTTGTCATTTTGAGAGTTGTTTTCTGTATATTTAATTTTATCATTTACCTATACATGACACAACATGCATTGTCTTGTATTAACTGAAATTATAGATGGCGCTGAATTACTATGTAATAAATCACTTGAAGCACGCCTTAAGCAAATTTTGTCTGCCATTTTTCCTGAGCATTTAAATTGTCCTCACAGAATAGAGAATTATAAAACTCTGATATCAGTAGCTCATATTATATGGTACTTTGCGAAATCAAAACAAAACTAAAAAGATAACCGGGTTACCCAAGTTTCTGAAGCAAATAAAGTACTGCAACGGTGCCCCACCAGTGGCTGAAGGGGAATACCTGGCGCCTCATTAAGAAAATTTGGTTACAGAAAAAAGTCATTTATTTTGTTTTTCGGTTTGTGGTGTGATGTTATATAAATCAGATTCGAAAAACAAAACAATTACATCTCCGTTGAAATGCGCCCTAGGACACTTTTCTATAGAGACTTGTATCCAGAGCCGTCTTATGCTAACTAGAGGACTCTGGGTGCCTACCATTGAGCCGTTGAAAAGAAAGATTTCTTTTAGATTTCGTTTGATTAAAGGGAATCAGACTGGAGCCCTAAGCACTTAGCTCTTGTGTCTATAAAGGATGGAATAGCTTATGGGACTATTTTTTTTAATTTATGCACCCTGGGACACCATCTATAACATGGTGTAACATACAGAGTTTGCAAGCAAACAATGTGAGATACTAGAGACCCAAAACCACTTGCAGCTCTTTTTCCTTGACCGAAAGTCACCGACCGAGAATCCTCTTGTTACCATGACAATGACACATGTTGCATTTTTGTCTTTCTAAGGCCACGCTGACCGTTTCATAAGCGTAGGTATGCGCTTGTTACGGACCAATTTTGGTAGTTGGGTGTGGCCCGTACGGTACGTTGCTGAGACCGTGAAAAATTGGATGATAAATGACAGACATTTGTACAAACAGAAAGGATAAATACGCTGGGAAGTCTTGCTATTTGTTTTCACAAGTTTATGTGCATGTGTTCATCGACAAAAAGCACTTAATCTATACGGTAAGCTTAACCAAAGACGGTTGCGTTATATGAAAGAAGATAAAGAATTTACGACCTTACAATCATAAAACCGCCTAAAAGAGTACTTTTTATTGATCGCAGTCAGGATAAAGTTGTCCAAGCACTAATTGAAATTGACAGTTTTACCGCTATAGAACCACGGCAGCATAAAATGTGGGAATCAAGGTCTAATCAGAATTGGTTGATAAAATAAACTCATCCCAGCCGAGAAATTTGGCATAATTTGCTCACTCAAATGCGTCATCTGTCCCGCAATAACCGAAGCCATCTATCTGCGACGCTGCTTGACGTAATAACTTTTTAGAAAATTCTGCTGCTGTTCATAAAGTAAAAGACCAGCACCATGCAAAAGTTAGGCTAAAGGTAATGTCGCAGATTGTAGGAAACTTCTCCATTGATAATAGGCCAGTACGAGCGCTTTGAACCGGGCCCAAGACAAAGATCCCTCTCTCTTCATCAAGATATTTGATACACAAATAACGTTATCTGCAATCAAACTGCCATCGATGCCAAAGATTCTCCATACTGAGGTCGCTGGATGACAATAAACATTTTGTGGTTGATATATTAAGGCTCGATTTCACCTTTGGAGCTTAGACCAATGGGAAAAAAAACTTATGGAAATGCAATTTAATAGCTGTTAAAGCTATCTGAATATGAGTGATTTCTATTGAATTATTGGATAAAATCATGAAAAAGCGATTGTATTATAAGCAAGACCACTTTTCGATTCCAACAAGATGCTTTTACACAGAGAAAACATGTACATGTATGGTATATCTGAAGTCACTTGAAATAGCATAAAAACCTTTGGTCGGCGCGTCCTTTGTAATTTCATGACGTATCATAGGCGTGCGGTGATTTATTTAGAACCATAATAATAATGTTTTTATATCACAATAAATGGATTTTACTATCTTCTTATTTTTTTGATTTGGGATAAAAAATACTTATATTGGGAGTTTAATTTATGTTGACTGAAAGTTAAGAAATGGAAAAATTACAGAATTCCAACGTTTGACATAGGCAAATATTTACATAGCAGGTAGGTATATAAAAAGGTATATAAAGACTTACATTATAGGTATTTATATATCATCCTCGCCTTCGGAGCTGTCGCTAGAGTCATCTTGTAGAGGAATTACAACGGGATTTACAGGAGGCAAAACACAATATTCATTTTCTTTTTCAATAATATGCCTAGAACACTGCTTCCATAGGTCTGTGGCAGCAATATGAGATACTGCATCTCTTATTGTGGCCAATAGCGATTCACTTAATTGAGGGGTCTGATTATGTTTTCTTACTTTTTTTTTAAAGCAGCTCAGACCAACTCAATCGGGTTAAAAATGCAGTAATAGGGAGGTAGACGTAATACTTCATGGCCATTTTGCTGAAGCAGATTGTCAACAACATACTCTTTTTCAAATTTTTGTCTTTTAATAAGATCCAATAATATGGCTTTGGTTGATTTTTGTGGTATTTCCATTCCCTTATCCTTCATAAAATCAATAATGTCTTGTTTTTTTGTGCCTGTATTCGGAATTTTGTTTTTCTGTCGGGAATGGTATGGCGCATTGTCCATAATAATCACTGAATTTGGGGAAATGTTTGGTATTAACTGCTGCTCTATCCACTTTTCAAATAAGTCGGAGGTCATGTCCTCATGATAGTCGGCACATGATTCTTTGATATTTTTGGCAGATAACAGCAAGGCATTAGGTATAAATCCATTTTCACTGCCAGCATGGAGAATAATGATTCGTTTTCCACGGTTGCATGGTGCATTTAAAATGCACTTGTTGCTGTCGTCAACCCAGCCGTACTGCACAACATCATGGGTATCATACCACGTTTCATCCAGGTAAATCAGATTTCTTTTCTGCTCTCTATAGATTTTAACTTTGTGCAAAAATTCTTGGCGCAATTCAACGATTCGAGACGACTCCATAATCACCATTCTTTTATCTAATTTTTTGTATTGAAAACCACACAGTTTTACAATACAGTGCAGTGAGTCTAAGCATTTGTAATTATAAAAATCTTCAGGATAATCTTTTAATTTATCCCGTATCATTTCCAACGTGGGCACCAAATTTTCTTTATAAAATCCGTATATTATACGACGAATATCTTCCTGAAAACCCACGTCTATTCTTTTTAATTTTTGCGCTTTCTGTGGAAGGAATGGCTGACTACATCTCCCCTTTTTATAACCCGATAAATGGTAGACCGACTGATTTTTGTCAGGATACAAATTCTGTTTAAAATTTGATTTTGCGAGGAATCTGGATTTTCGTTTTTCAAACAATCATACATATTTAGGATTACTCTTTGGGTCTATTCCTCTAAATCTTTATGAAAGAATTCTGCCTGCACAGGTTCATCAACCATCTCCTCGTGGCTTGGAGCATTTTCCCAAGGTCTCCAAAGAGCCATATTTAGGACACACAAGAACAATCAACACAACAATTAAATCAACAAGTAAACTGAGTATTCAAAAGTCAAAAACACACAAACTAATAAAATCTATGAAAAGACACGGACAGACTAAAGAAAACACGTTTATTCACCGCTACACGGCACTGGCTAAACTGTTTCAATTTTCAGTAGCCACCTGCACTTTTTCGGAGCTCTGAAATACACGCTTTCTCATTGGCTATGTCCACGCATAGGCGTGCTTTACTCCACGTGGACCGGTGAAACTGCCTTTGATCTTATACGGTGGATATTTGCTGCGAAATTTGGCGATTTTTGCAGCAACAGAGCGTGTTAAATATAGATATATAAAACGCATCCGGTATTTCACAGTGTTTCAAGTGACTTCAGATAAACTTTTTTTTATACAATGTACGTATAATAAGTCGGTTATCCCTTTAGCCAATGGGAATGTAAGAAATAATAGGTCGATGTTCTAGGTGTTAAATCTAATAGCAGGTCTGGATGTTTGTTAATTCATGGCAATCTTGAGTGTTTATATGTTATCATTATAGCTACATACCTGTTGAAATATGCGGATTTGTTTGTATTTTGAATGAAAAAGAATATAAAATGTATTCCAACCAATTCTTCATATCTTTTACATTATAGTAATAATAATCATTTATTATCAATTTCTGGGTTAATGAATTTCTTCAAAGTAATCAAAACAGTATGTACTCTCCATCCTAATACACCTGTATCTGTAAAACGTGTCAATCCCTACATCGGCCCGAGTAAAGATAACATGGCCACGCAAAACAAATATTGAAATATACTCAAGTAGACTGCCGTACTTGACGTACTTAATGACTTCGTCGTTACCCCGGGATAGACATACGATCTTGTCATTCTTGTCACACACACAAGTGATGAGTATGCAAGGCTCACCTAGTTTGCTGCACAGATATCCTGTTTCCCTCAGTAGAGTTGGAAATAGACCCAATTTCCACTTTGGAGACATTTGACACCCACGTCACAGCACTAAAGCACCACTGAGACACAATCAAGAAGCCTATAGTGAACACCACTACTAAAAAAAAGTAGCTAAACGGAATAGAGCTCTGCACGGAGCTGTGAACGTGGACATTCCGTTGCGGCGACGGTTGCCGAGATGCGTGTGGAGTGCTGTGCCTCGCTGTGGCGATACGGTATGGCCGAGTAGTACAGCCACGCCCCTTTCCAGCGTCCACTCCCGTCAACGTAAACATTGAGTCGCTTCGTGATATTGTCAGATAAGAAAACGCATACGCGCGGAGTGGGAGCTGGAAAGGGGCGTGGCTCTCCACGCGTTCACAGCTCCGTGCAGAGCTCTATTCGGTTAAGCTATTTTTTTTACTAGTGGTGTTCACTATAGGGTTCTCGATTGCCTCTCAGGGATGTTTTAATGTTGTGACGTGGGTGTTAAGTGTCTCCAAAGTGGGAATTACGTCTGGTTCCAAATCTTCTGAGGGAAACAGAATACATGTGCAACAAACTAGGTGAGCCTTGCATACTCATCTACTTGTGTGTTAGGGTTGACATCCTATGTTTTTTAAATAAATTGCGCACATAGCATACATTGAGAGATTAGTCATATACTGAGGTATTTGGGAAAAACTAACATTTGGCCAAATCGTCTGAAAATATTTTAAGAAATATCCAAAAATTAATGGCACTACATGATGGTGTTTTTAAATGTTCCCGAAGTGCACAACGTTTAAAAAAGTAAGACCCTGTATCTATCTTTTTCTACGACTTCAACAATGTATCACGTTACATTTGTTTTTTTAACTTATAAACGAAAATATTTTTAATGCTTGATGTAAGAATTGTGTGATTACTGAATTTGACCTAGTCTGATCCTTATCTTGGCCACCCTGTAATACATTATTATAAAAAAAAATTCACAGAAGCGTGCAATAATTTAACGTTCTTGTAAGTATTCTTATGTACTTACATTCATTTCTGAAAAATCTCAAAACTATTAGCAAAGCCTCGAACAAAATACTATTTTTAGTCCAAGGAATCGGTGATAGTCTATAATTGACAGTATCGTGCTTTGACACTAAGCCCTTGGCAAACTAAATTCAAGCTAAATGAACAAATTTGTTTCATAGTAGGTTTATACTGGTATTATCTGATACGAATTTATTCGTTTGCAAACATCAATAAAACTGTTTTAATAGCGCTATGTGAAACATTTACCCAACTAGGAAAGATACTTTATAAATTCCAACTGTCCGAGGTCGGTTAAATTAAGTCAAGAATGTGGACTTCAATGCTTAACCATACCCCGTTTGAATGCCTTAATCGTTCTATAAATGCATTATTACATTTTTTTGAATCTTTACAAAACAATTTTTGTTATATTTTTTTATAGATATATAGCATTCATTCATTATGATGGTGCTAATGATACCTATATAATAGTTTTTTAAGGTAACAACTGAGTCCAATATGCTTTAGCGAGTGATGATATGAGAAATAAAAATATTAATAAACTAGTTTTATAAATGTTTCACATAGCGCTAATAAAACAATTCTACTGATGCTTGCAAACGAATAAACTCATATCAGATGATACCAGTATAAGCTATTATGAAACCAATGTGTCGAATAAGTTTGAATTTCGTATAAAATTGTTGTGTAATCATTTATAAAACGATATTAAAGTTTGCCGTAAAACTGTTTTTGAGAACGTTCTTACGACTATCTCATAAAGCAAAATACTTCTTAAAAGCTTATTTGTGTTACTGGCAGCTTTATTAAAACAAAATTACGTTCTAGCAGCAGTAATAAAGCAATTACAAAATAGAATAACACGGATAGTTGGAAATTATAAATTATCATTGCTAGTTGCCAACAAGCATTGAAATCCGATTTTTTGCAATACTTCACGTACCTCGCGCGATGTGCCTGCCAGAAAAACCCGCCTGACTTGAGCCTCCCATCCTAACCGTGTCACACTTCGTACATCTAGAACTGACCGATACGACCACTTCTTTGTCCCTAGGGACAACTGCTTGAGGAGTCTTTTTCCAGTTCTATTACTCGTAACCGTGGACAGTTCAAGAATCGGATTAACAAAGTTATTTAAGCTCCGCATAGCAGCCGTGGTGCACTGGCATTTAGGCTTCTACCTGCGCGGCTGCTCCGGTGTAAGAATACCTCAACATAACCGAGGTACGAAGTGACGAAAAAATCTGAATGGGCCAGCGCGGCCCAGCGTCCAACATGAAAAGACATGATCTGCAACATTACCTCAATCGCGCGGCGTGCGGTGTGAGTTAACATATTTAGAAATCAGATTTTAAAAACTGTCAATGACGTAGTTCCCGATTTGTTTGTTACCGTGAGCGTTTTCAAGGTACTATTGATACTTCACGAGTGTAGTCAGATCGCTTTCCTGGATGTTTCCGTCCATGGGTTTGTTTATTTTGATATCACAAATTTAGAAAAAAGGTACCAAACCTGCAATTTGAATCGAACGGCGATACTCTCTACAAGCAGTATTTATGACCAAAAGATGTAACACTTTCATTTAATTTCTTTCTTAAGTTTTCGCAGTCCAACCCTGTATTTAGTACCAAATTCATTATCAGTTTTATGAATAATAATATTTAATGGACATAAATATCTTTACCAACGTCGGATGCTGTGAGGATCGACAGTTCCTAAGCGCGGGTCTTTTGTATTCGAATTTCAAGGTTGATTCAGCTGGAATGCAGCGAAGCTCACTGCTGTCATTGCTGCTTTCAACTGTATACGAAATAACAATGTAAAAATTCCATTTTAAAAAACACGCCACGACAGGAACAGGTATCCACGAGAGATTCAATGGGCTAATTGAATAGCGGCTAAAGATGACCATACACTATCAACACTATTTAATATCCAAGTACTAACGCTTTCCCAAAGATACTTTTGAATTGTTAATGATATGCAAAAACTAGAAAAATATTGTATTGAATGAAAGATTTCAATAAAATTTGCTATATAGCCGACAGCTTGAGAGTCAGAGCAAAGCCTGTTTTGGAACAAAAACTGCAAAACAGTGCCAGTTCTGAAGGAGATGACATCACTGAGGATGATAGCAACACAATTCCAGGAAGATAAAGCTGCGTCTTAGCACTTACCCCGTCCTAAAGACTAGGTATATGTGCCTCATTGAAGTGAGGAAAACCCCAGTTGTTTCATGTGCTGTTAAGAAGACGAGACAGTGAAAGTGCTCTTTATTGCAGGCTAAAAGTTCAGAGAAATTTTCGGGCATCTCGAGGCCAGGTAGGTTTGATCAAGAGAAGAAAGTAGTCATGTAGATTTCAGTGTTGGTCGATACAAAGTCGACAAAAAGGCCACATGTGGTTCGGTGGCCAGGCTTGGGCTCCCCACAATCACTACAATTTCGACTGCAACTGAGTTCTGCTATTCAGATGAAATATTTGATTGTGTATGGTCACCATTACGTTGATATACGGAGAATAACTTTCAATAAAGTCCAATATATCTATACTATCTATGTTTTTAGTCGAGTAATTCTGTCGTTTACCATATAGAATGCTTCCTATTAATATCAGATGTGGCAAGAGAATTTCTGTACACAAATATACGTATACTTATAAATAAAGAATAGATTTTATCTACCTGCATATTATAGAAGGATGCAATATGAACACTTATAGTGTCATCGTTAATATAATAAATTTAATGAGAATATATTATGTGGTTGGTTTTCTGTGCTTTGGTCAAACCAACACTGAAACGTAATCAAAGCTGATATCTTATGAACAAGTTATTTATAATGTGTAGCGACAATAAAGACCTTTTGTAGTAAGTTTTGGCAACATACACAAAGAGCTTCAGTAAACAGTATTTATTGTTAATTTGTTTGTCCAACGCTTCAAAGTGACCTACGTTGATCGAAAATACTAAGAGTTTTTCAACGCTACGATAATACCATCAGTTTTACTCGCGATGAAGTTATTTCTGGCTTATTATATTACAGCATCAGTCACGACTATGTTTCCATAGAACGGCATACAGATTAAATTCCTCAAAAATCCGCCAGCAAATCCAAGACAGGCGCATTCCCTTTATAATTTATTACATCTTATGTCGCTATAAGTGGAGAATCTACAATTATCCCTCCAAATAAGGTGACAGTGGTCAAAGCCACCTTTTACGTAAAGATCGTGCGTATACCACGGGTGAAGAGTTCATCTTTGGGTGAATGCATGTAAATTGATATAAGGTCCTTCCTCTCTCCTACGTTTAATCAAACAGCAATAACTTTTTTGTTTATTGACCTTTTCACATGATAATCCAGGCAATCTAGCGAAAGTTTGAGGAGAAATTAAGTTATTTGGAAAAACGTGTAGACGTCCAGCCTTGTGATGACTACGTGCTCTGGCACATTATAAAAGCGCAATAAATTTCAAACCAAATACCTTGGATTTTTGTTTTCATTGCATCTTTGAAAAAAAAATTGTAAAAATATTTTCTTCAGCTCAGGGAACTGATATCATTGTCGGCTCATTTTATAGAGAGGGTATGATAGTAAAACAGAAATTTCTTACTGTGATTTAAAGAAATATAAAAAATTATTTTTAAATTTAAATTGCTTAGACTTTACAATGAGATGAAGCGGAGAATACAATAAGCATTCCTAGATATCAGCAAACATCTAAAAAGTTTGAAAGACTTATTTAAAGACTTTGATTGAGCGTTTAACATCAAGGGGAAGTCTTTGAGCATTGCAGTAGTTTAAATTTTAGTTGTTTTTACTCATAGGTTTCAGACATTTGAAAAAATATTTTTTTTTATTATAATATCAATCTGTAATAATACATTACAACACAAAAGCATTGAATTACGTTGTTCCTGGTTTCGATGTACGATGAGACTTTATTGAATAGGCAAATATCTATTTTTTTGAGACAAATAGCTATAACGCAGAAACTGTGTGATCAAACCAGTGACAACCTTATATTAAAACAAAGCTCATGAAAAAGAGGATCCTCCGATAAATCAAAAATATACAGTGTGAGTCTTCATAAAGTGCACATATCAAAATCAGGGAAACTAAACTCTATTTCATCGACGGATGAATCATCAAAAAACATGAATTTGATTTTTTATGAATATATGAATATTTTAAAATTTTTAGTAGCAGCTTCTAACCATATTGAAATAACTCGTTACAACTTTTAAACTAAATGTCCTATCATATTGGAATACATTTTGTAGTGATTGCTGGTAAAAGGACGTGCCTGAAAAGTGAAGAATTCCAGGAAAAGTAATGACATCCATTTAGAATAAAGAAAATTTTGATGAAAATCTGTTTTTTTCATCATTTTTACAATAATTTCAAATTTTCTATAAATATCGTCCCTTGTACTCTACCTTTTTTTATTTGTAAGTTATTCTACATGTTATCAGCTTTATAGAAGTAAAAATTGCACGTTCATTAATCAAATGTAACAGTTTCTATGAGTGTTTATAAAAAAGCCCATGCGCATCGTCTTGCTAGGCACCATTGTTTATCATGTATGTTAGATACCTTTTTTTGGTGATTGGATGTAGAGTCGCGCGGGCTGAAGTACGAGTGGGGAGGCGGGCCCAGTTGAAAAACAATTGAATGTTGGGCAGTTAGGCAGCTATTTGTGTTTCTCCTGCCAACTTTATCAGTTTCGTTTGCTACATATCACGCTTTCGCTTTTTGGTCGCGATGCCACGTATAAGTGATATCCCTCCGGCACACATTGCCGATATCCATTATTATTATGGAATGTACCGAGTTAGTGCTAGAGCTGCTTGCACAGCTTATCTAGCTGCATTTCCAAATCGACGCCCTGTTCCATCAGCCCGTAACTTCCAAGAAGTACATAGAAGACTGGCTAACACTGGACTTGGTTTGCCTCGAGATCGCCGCGAACCAGGTGTTATTATTCATGTTACTATCGAAGAAACCATTTTGGATGATTTGTTTGCTGACCCGACTACTAGTACGAGACGTTTGGCGTTACGTCATAGCGTATCCCAGAAATCGGTTTGGCGCATCTTGAGGAAAGCAGGGTTGCATCCATACCAATATCAAAGGGTGCAGCACTTGCATGAAGATGTGGATTGGCGTCCAAGGTGCGTTATGTCTACATGGATTTTAATAAAAACAAGAGACAATCCTGAATTCCCGAAAACAATTCTGTGGACAGATGAATCTCAATTCACGAGAGACGGTATCGTGAACTGTCGTAATTTACATAAGTGGTGCCCAAAAGATGAAAACCCTAGGCTGAAAAGGGCTTCAACATTTCAAGTGAAATTTTCTGTAAATGTGTGGGCCGCACTGATTGACAACTTTTTGATTGGTCCAATAATACTCCCGAGGACATTAAACGGAGAGAGATTTCTGGAGCTTTTGCGGACTGAACTGCCCTTGCTGTTGGAAGAAGTGCCGCTGTAAACCCGTCGAAGAATGATGGTTCAAATGGATGGATGTCCTGCCCATTACTCGCTGATTGTCAGGTCTTTTCTTAATGAAAATTATCCAGGCCGCTGGATCGGTCGACAGGGACCTGTTGGATGGCCGGCGCGTTCCCCAGATCTCACACCTCTCGACTATTTTTTATGGGGGACAATGAAACAAAGTGTGTACAGCAGTTCCATGAACAGCGAAGCGGAACCTGAAGAAAGAATTTTGCGTGTTGCAAACGAAATCAAAAATGATCCCGAGATGATTCGTAGGGCAACTCATCAAATTTCACTTCGCGCTACAATGTGTTTGCAGCAACGGGGTGGCCATTTTGAACATTTGATGCATTAAGCCAAAATGATTATCCTATAGACAAGTCTATTTGATTTTATTTGTTAAAGATAATGAATGATTCATGTAGGTTAATACTGTTGTTTTATTCCTACTCTGGCGTTGAACTGGGTTAGTTCACTGCTTTTTGAAACGCTGATTTAAAAACTTGTATCTAAGTAATAAACTTGCAATTTTTCACCATTAGGAAGCTAATAACATGTAGAATAACTTAACATTTAAAAAAGGTAGGGTAAATAGGACAATTTTTATTGAAATTTAGCAATTGTTTTAAAAATCATTGAAAAAATAATGAGTTTCAGCATATTCCTCTTTATTTTAAATTTATAGCATTTAATTTCGTGGAAATTTTCACTTTACTGGTACGGCCTATTATTTGCAATCACTACAAAATTTATTCCAATATGATAGGACATTCAGTTTAAAAGTTGTAACGATTTATTTAAATAGGGTTAGCAGCTGACTCTAAAAATTTTAAAATATTCATAAAAAATCAATTATTGTTTATAATTTTTTTTTGATAATTTTTCCGTCAATAAAATAAGGGGAGTTTCCTTGATTTTGCTATGTGCACTTTATGAAGACTCACACTGTATAGGGTGTTCCATTAATTTTTTTGTAAAATATTACATTTTGCGTTTCATTCAAAAAATGGATGAATTAGGTTTAAAATAAATGGAATAGAGAAGTTTTAACATAAAATTCACGACTCCACCTGTCAACATACCAGATATGCAGGCTATCAAACTTTGATTTTTTTTATGAAAAATACTAATTAATTCAACAACTGATAACCAAAACTCAAAAGTATGTCATATAAATCTTGTTGTTTCAAGAGGACCTATCCAAATTTGTAATAAAAAGTAGGGTCAACATTGGAACACCCTGAATATTTTAGAAATACGCCTCTTCCAAAACTTTTTGTTCAGGAGCACTACTCCGTCCTCACATGAGTGGGAAAACCTGGAGAGGGTAATAGGAAATCCTAGGGACTCTGAGAAAAGTCAATTATGTATTTCCAAGGAGATCCAAGGACATTCAAAGAAATACGGGTGGAGAACTTTTGTTCCAATAAAGTGCCAGAGGATAGGGCACCGAGCGTAGATACGTACAAATTAAAAGTTTATGGAATTAGTAGCAGCAGTAGTCTTGAACGGTCACCTCGTACCTCCTCATACACAATTCCTTGTATGATTAGTATCGGTTGGTGTCTTCAGAGCATCGTCGGTCGTGCCTGACTGATCAGCGAATCCAACAACTCTTAAATTTCACATAACAATCTGGTGGCTGCGAGTTGCCTTTGCTGCCGATAACCATCAGATTTACGACTTTGCGATTCCACCCGAGAACGCAACCAATGCAATGCTATGCTGCTTTTTATACTTGTTTTTCAAATATTCTTCTCTTTCAGCGGAGTAGAATCAGCTGATTAGACCAGGGGATAAACGGAATCCTCATTTTGCAAAGTCGCCTCCTAAGCACGCAAGAGCAACAGATTCTTGACGCAAAGAATACTGTGGCGAAGACCTATTTCCTTTCGTTACCTGACAGAACGCGTGTTTGACCTCGTCAAAATTGGAAGCATGGATAGTGATTATCGCTCCTTCCTAGCATGGCCATTTCCCAATTACCAGAAAATGTACGAGCATATCACCTTGCAAGATTAGGAACCCAAAAGCGCTTGTAAAGTCCATGAAGTTATGTCGCACGTCAGACTGAACTGACTCCGAAGCGTGGATGAACAGAGATGACTATAGACGGGAGACCAAAGCGTTTTTAGCATGAAGTAGCTCAACCTTTTGACGATTTGATATTTCACTGTGAGCAGATCCGAAGAATCCAACAAGATGCAAGGTTCAGAAGCAGTTTAAGGGAATCCAAAGTAATCCCAGGAGATAGGAAGCAATTGTCCAAGAAAATCCAAGTCAAATGTAACATCTAAAGTTTATCCTATGGTTTTCATATTGATAATCCCCCACGTGTCGGTCTCAACGGTGTCATTCTTCAGTAAAATTGACACTGTTTTGACAATGTATTTTATTTATGTATTTTCCAGATGACATTTCTGTTGTTTTTTCCTTTCATTTTTACACTCCTATACAGCGCGCTCGTACAATAGTCTGAACCGTTCTGTTACATGCCGTTGTCTGCTGTTTTTCGATGTATCAGTCACGTCACCCTCGTCAATCGTCCCGAAAACGCCAAAAGCCCCCAATGCTATCTTTAACTAAAATGCTGATTGTGCATTGTTTATGGATCTGAAATACGAGAATCGACATCTGAAGGAGATATCTCGGCCTATATAAAATTAAACAACAATTGTGTTGTGTGGACTGTGACACAGTTTGATGAGTATCCTTGAAGCATAGATCTAATCGATATTCTCCAGCCTAACAAATGGATCAGGATTTTTTTAGCCAGGTTTTTTCTTATAGTTTGTTATTGTATCTCAGACGTTTTACCTCGCCGTCTCAAGGCCAAAATGTTGTGTCGCAAAATTATTCCCTTATAAGACAAACAACAAGGTTCCCTTCGGATGTTGAAGTACTATTTCCTACATTTCAGATCCATAAACAATGTACATGCAGCATGTTAGTCGAAAGTCACATAACAATTAAACGATGTTTTACGACATCAGTTCTGGGTGGGTTTTCGCGATTTCGCGGGTTTTTGGCGTTTTCGGGACGATGGACGAGGGTCACGAGTGTGGTACCCTAAAAAACGATAGATAACTTCATGCTTCCTTGTCGTTTTGGAGGGCTAGCCGTCCTTTTGGGAACGGGAATGTCTATCCTGCGCATTGATGGCTTTACATGATGCTATCCTTAAATTAAAATGATGAATTCGCGCAAGTTCAGCACGTAGAGGACCTTTCAAACTATTGTAATAACACACTGTATAGGAATGTGAAAATGAAAGTAAAAAATGGAGTGTCACCTGGAAGACACATAACTAAAATATATTGTCAAAAATAGTGCCAATTGTACTGAAGAAAATATAGAAGAGATAAACATGGTAGTCCTAGCTAGCTTTATTCGGGTTCGGCTTTGAATTCACGATCACGATCAGGTTCAGTTCGAGGATAACTCTTTTTAGAACCTTTAAAGCCCTGTAGAAAATCCGAGATAATGCAATCCCTATTTCCGCCGTATGCAGAGACGGTGATTTCTGTCGCCAGTATAGCACTTCACTGATAATTCTGCTGATTCTACAGGGTCCGTCAGAAAGAACATGTTGTTTAAATGAGTAGTACAAATAAGTATGGGAAAAATATTTTATTACACCAAAATACATGCCATTTTTTGAGTAATACAAAATTTACGTTCTAAAAACAATGTCGGCCATATGGCGCACTTGAGCCGAAATGCAGGAATCAAGCCTCTCCTGAAATGAGCCCATTCCTCATTATTTCTTCCTAGAAATCGACGAGGCTTGCTTTGTTAAACTTTTGATTTCAGGTAGCCCCATAAAAAAAATCACACGTTGACAGGTCCGGGGAGCGAGGGGGCCATGGAATATCGCCATGACGTGAAATGAGACGTCATGGGAATTTTTGCCGAAGAAGTTCCATCGAAGTGCGAGCTGTGTGAGATATTGCCCCGTCTTGTTGGAACCACACTGTTCTGAGACGGACACCTCGACGTCGAAGTTCCGTAGTTGTTTCTCCAGCATCTTAAAAAAAATAGGGGCCAATCATCGTTGGGCGTTCTGCACACCAAACTGTAACTTTCGTGGTATGCAGGGGGTGCTCATGCAACTGTTGGGGGTTCACGAGAGACCAATATAGACAATTTTGTTTATTGACGTATCCATGTGAATGAAAATGTGCTTCATCACTCATAAACAACGTCATGTCATTGTTATCCAACTGTTCAATCATGAGCTGTGCAAAATTAACACGTTATGCCTAAACCGCTGGCAACCGTTGTTGACAAACTTGGATTTTGTAAGGATGGAACACTAAATCCCTCATCAATATGCGATTCGGGCTTTGCAGCGTGTCAACTCTCACCCTGTCTACGTTTTCGGGGGTTCTAACAGTACGGTTTCGCCTTGGCGGTTTTTTGTTCATCACATTACCTGTTGTGTTGAAAGCTTCCACCCATCTCAAAATGGTGTTACGGTGACGTACAGTGAACACACGATGCTCAACGTTCCAACTGAAACGGCACTTCTCCCACTATCCAACATGCCCTTCCCCACCGACACGGGACCAGCGCACTCGATGTAGTACCCATTCAAAGAACATGCGTTCTTTCTGACGGACGCTGTAATAATTACTGCGATTCTTTCCGGTGGAGATACAAACATATTTCGACGCAACCCAAAGAAGTCTGGGAATGTGCTAAGGTTTCTGAGGATTTCTAGAGATCCAGGGGTGCCCAAGGAGATCCAAAGGAATTTTTGAGGAGGATATCCTTTTGTTTCAATAAAGTGTCAATGTTTAGCCTTAGTGTCTGTTTCGACCAGTTACAGTCCAAAATCCGGTTTAGTTTTCGGTTTTGGCAAAAAATTCACCTACAGTACAATTGAAAACAGATCTAGGTTCCTAAGTTTTCGGATGCACTCGGAAGTGGTTGGTCTGATACCTTGCCACCTACTAACATCTTTTCTTTGTACTGTTTGTGTACTGTCTTTTGACAGATAGGTGGATTTGCATGTTAGGTGTTTAGGTTACTTTTTATATTGTGTATAATGGTCCAGTGGCGGCGTAGCTGCGGGCAAAAACGGAATAAATAAAAATCTCTCAAAATTCATTTTTTACGTTTTAGAGGATCCCGATCATTTTCAGCAAAAAATGATGTGTAGGCTTTAAAAATTTGGGGTTGGGGGTTGCAAAAGGTGCGGGAGGCTAAGCTCAATTTTTTGGCGTTAGACATATTTCACACATACATTTCCTCCATACATTTGCCCTTGAAACTTAGAATCATCGAGAAATATTTTTGACAAGCGTCGCTCCTGCTCCCTAAGTTCGTCGGTGTCGCAGTCTCACGGATGAGTGTCGGGCCGTGAGTGCCATGCTGGTGAGTCTGACGAACGGATGCGTCGAGGCGGCGAAGGGCGACGTTGCCAAATGAACCGTACTATCGGTAGGCCAGGGAAAAAATCTTTATGGGCCAATTTTATGAGCATGTTTGGCTGACATGATCCATTTATTTTTTTCTTATATATGCTCGTAGCTAACTTATTATCTGCCGAATATAATCTTTTATGAACTGATGACAGCGTTGCGTGGGAGTGCAGAGTCAGCCTGCTCGCCGATATTTTTAGGAAAATACTGCCGTTTTTACAACTTACATTTCATGTATTAAATAAATATTTCCGAACTGATTGGTTTTGGAACTCGCGACAAAAGACTCAGAGCAATGTCAATCCTACGACAAGTCGACAAGTAGGTCTACTAATGCGTTGCGTCCACCCGAATGATTATTTATCCAACGATCTGCCCACGCTACTTTTATGCATAATGATGCAGTTGAACAGAGAAACAGATAGAGCAAGAGAGAAGAGGAGATATGCAACAACAGGCGAGACTGTGCCTACGGCCCTCTTGATAATTGTGTACTGTAATGGCAAAAATTAATTATGCCCCGTTTGATGTTATTGTAATTGATCCTCATACGAGGGATATTTATTAACTCCTTGACAGGAAGAGGGTCTTTGATGTATTGTATAGACGCCTGCGCAAATTGGTGAGGTTTAACTATGATGATACTGCTGTTGCTATTCGAGCGTCTTAATCAAAATGGCATTGCTTATTATCATATCACAAAAATGGGGACAATAATGATTTACTATGTGAACGGTACACAGAATATTCAGAAACAAAGTGCAGTATTCGTTAAATGTTATGTGTAGCCACAGTTTTATAAGTACGAGAATGGTGAGTATTCATCTACGACATTGACATTTTCTAGTTTTTGACTGTACATACCAAAAATTGTTTCATTGCAGTAGAAGAGATCTTAATACATACCTGAAACAAAAAAAAATTATTAATATTGAGATTCTCGACTTTACTCTTTGGGACAAACTCTTTCGATGTGAAGTTTAGAAATTTCGGTCAATGTTATGGATTTTTGAGTCAATACTTTTATTCTGTCCCTGAATTCTTTCATGGAAAGTGTTCCGTCCACGAAGCTAGATATCGGATTTATCGTGCAAGGAGATAATGGGTAAAAGAAAGAATTTTGGATCCAAAACTAATCCTCTGGGAGTCATTGCGCGGATGCTTTATGATTAAATTGCGAACTTATCTATTACGGCGAATTTTATAACGTAAGCTAGGTGTTCGTCAGAAGATATTTGGTGTCTGAAACCATACTGTTGAATGAAAATACGTTCAATATTTTTCATGTTGTTGCAATTTTTGGAAAAATAGTGTGTCCTACAGCTCAGACTGATCGTACAGTTCTGTGAGTCCTGATGCTTTTAAGAAGGTACTCATGGTAATCGAACAAAATTTTATTTTGTTTCGACATATTTTCAAAGTAATTTTTACATTTATAAACTAACTGCCTATCGCAGCTATTGTTATTAAATGGAAGCATTTATAAACTATATTTAAAAAATTAACCTTCTAGGTGCGCCGGAGGAGGCAGCGCGCACGTTTGTGAAAAAGCGCCGCAGGCAAAAACATTGTTACCGTAAGGCGTGGATGAATGTTATACAATATTTATTTAATCATCTAATCTTAATAAAATTTGTTATACATTATAATTTGTCACAACCATTGTGCTATAATTCTTAGACTAATCGCACTACATGTTTCTGAAAGAGTAAAGAACCCATGCTTATACAGGGTGGCCGATATGTAATTGACTGGTTTGTATCTGTAATTGTGAAATGAAATAAAATACGTCAATTTTTTTAGAAACTTAGAAATTGAGTATGAAAAATTTGAAGGTTAAAATGTTGGATTTTAGGATCCAGAAAGTTTTGCACCATATCACGGTAGCGTTCGCCAGTTACAGTAAGAGAATTACCTGCAGCGTTTTCAAGAAGTAAGGTCCAATGACACCTCCATACCAAACTGGGACTCAACGAGGATGCAGAGGTCGTTGATTGATAACTCGAAGGTTCTATAATTCATTCTGCTTATTAACGAATCCGTTCATATCGAAATGGGCTTCATCGGTCATTATCAGTTGTCGGTAAAAATCGTTATTTTAGGTATTAAGCTGCAATATTGCATGACTGTATTGTCGGCGTCCTTCATGGTCACTAGGCTGTAGTTCTTGGCTTAACTGAATTTTGTATGGCCGCAAATGCAAGTCTTTTTTTATAAAAGGGCATAATGCCGTGCGACGAATACCCAGTTCTTGAGAACGATGTCTGGTAGACGTCTCAGGACGCTCCACTACACTTTCACGAACTCTCTCGATGCTTTGCGGAGTTAGAACACGGCCCGACCTTGACAAGTCTTTAACTTCACCTGTTTGTTCGAATTTGACGAATGGTGTTGACACTGCGCACATTATTTCGATCGAAATCTTGTCGTAGGTTCCGGATCATTGCGACAATCGACTCATTATTTAAGTAAAAGTTTTAACAATACGGACGCGTTGTGGGATCGTGTAGTGCTCCATGATGAATTGTACACATGTTCTTTAAACAACTACCACGGCGACACCTACTGAAATGCGTGTATCAAAAATGGCGCGCGATTTAAATCAGTCAGTTATATATTGGCCACCCTGTATGATCGGTAACCTAGGCTGGTGAATGCATAAATATATGCACTTGGGCTTGGACAACTTTTACTGTTTCTTAACCATTTCCTTTATGGCAGATATGTCCAATACTTTCCTTTAAAATATAAAATATAATAAAGAATCACGTTCATTGGCGCAAATGGCCACCATTCTCTGAGCATATCGATTTCTTCCTTTTCCAGGGCAACGTCGCAATCCCATTTAGAGTGCGTTAACTTAGCCATAAACTTCCATTTATAATTGCATTAGATTTGTTTATACGGATGCATTAAACCGAACTAAGCGGTTTCTTATCTCCTTTGATAGTAGAGAGACGCTTTTATGTTATTCGACGCGCCTGCAAACATTCGAACTTCAATTCACACAGTCTGCATAGTGGCCTTTATTCAGTCTTTCTCTACTACTTGGTTGTTCATGGTCGGTCGTTTTTCATACGATTTCAAAAGATTTTTATGTTTGTATCAATAGCCCAACTAACAATTATCACTCCTATTAGAGTTGCAAGAATGATTATACAGTATTCCTTAAACAGCATTGTATACTGTAAGAACATTGGCAAAACCCTGTTAGAACAGCTATACAAGCGGAATGGGCACACCTAATAGGACACTTCAGTCATTTAAGAGGTTAAATAAGGGCTGCAGGTAACAGTTATAAAACAAAAGTGTAAGCCTCTTGCAGCCGCTATAGGACATTTGCGTCAGTGCAAGATTCAGTTTTTGTCAACTATACAACTGTTCTGTTACGTGATTCTACTTTATTGCAACCAAACTATTTCTTATGTATTGTATAGATGAAGTGAATAATATATACGTAACACATTACAGTCATCTTGTTTACGTACATATCGGCCATTGTGAATTTCATACACAGGTATATGATAAACTTCTACACTGTGATATAGAGCTTTTGAATTACTTGCGCAGCAAATTTTATTGTGATTATCGTGCAAATTAGTTTCCCAATTTCTACGGGCTTCATATTTGATTCATATTTTGACAATGATCAAGAGTATGTCTAGATTTTTAAGATGGAAAACTGAACTTATCTGCGTTAAATCTTCCACAAATCCTATATTTAGACACAATTACACTAATGTTTATCACTTTATATCTGTAATTTCGAACTGAAACATAATATTTAATATTAAATATAGGAATAAATGTTTGCCCAATATGGCGGGTGGTTGTGTACAATCATGGCATCGTCCATGTTGTCTTCAGGTTATTAGAATATTTTGGTCTTGCCTGCAGGTGTTATACAACAATTTGACAAATGTCTGAAATGAAATACCGACAGAGTCGAATAATTTACCCAGAATTTGTACCAGATCTATATCTTCTGTTTGAACAGTTGATAAAACCTTTTGAACCAATATGCATGCGTTGTTCGTCTCAAAACATTGATTATGGCATTTTAGCATTTTACAAAAATATGACAGCAGAAAGTTAGGTTATGGTGAAGTTGTTTACCAACATATTTAGCATATGTACAGCCTTTAACAGTTACTTAACAACAGTTGTATAAGTGATTCCGTTGGGAGCAATTTGTTGGCTAAAGTAGTAAATTGCACAGCAAAACAACAAGGCTCGGGTTTGTTTTATAAACGTTGCCATGGATGCCACAACACAACCATTTTGACTAACGTGCAAATATGCCGTATAAAATAGTTGTATAAACGTTTATGCAACACTTAAAAATTTGCCCTATAAGATGTTGTATAACTGTGCTATAAGAATATTTTAAACACTTCACTTTAAATCAAATATGTTGCAGAAAGCAAATCTGCATTCCACACAACATTAAGCCAGCATTTTTGTGTTCAGGCAACAACAATAGAGAGCTATTATGGCTGAGCGGTTCTTTTACCATAAGCTTATACCACTACTTTGCTAGTTGGGAGGGATCTCAGAACGACTATAGTTTGAGACATAACTAGTCTCTGTTTTTATTTTTTTCGAGGTTTTCCAGTATCCTCAAAAGCCACAAACTGGGAAGCCGCCACTCGAGAGACATTATCTGCCTAAATGATATGAACTTTGACTAGCCGGACAGTGCTGTGTCGTAGGAGAATTATTAAACGATGCACCAAAATTTTACGTCCCCAACAAGTCACCGTTATACAAAAACTTCTAGACTTGAAATACTTTCGACATATCTAAGGTGCTGGTGCTTAGATTACGCTGTCCGGAGAAGGGTTATCAACAGACCATTGACAATTCTAAATGACAAAACTTCTGAATAAGGTATCCTACTTCTACAAAAAATTGCATTTTTAATATACTAAGTGACATATAAATCCGAACACCCAGTTTAAATGGTTTTATTTTAATAAAAGTTGGTGAATGTATTTATCTTACTGTAAATAACAAGTGAAAAATTTTTCAGCCTTATTAGTTGGACATTCCGGTTTTTATACTGCTTTTTTTTTAATTCACTAACGCTCTAAAAATGAATATTTCAGCCGCAGTAAAGAATGAACGTTGGCGGATTTTGGTTCTTGACATCCTTTACGATCGGTTACGATGCCTAGAGTACGGAGACCTGTACGATTTCGTCAACTTAGTGAGTTTGATTGGGGCCGTATCGTGGGACTTCGGGAAGCTGGACTTTCTTTTCGGGCAATTGCAGTTAGAGTGCAAAAAAGTGTAGACACTGTGGTTAGGTGTTGTCAGGCATGGCTTCGAGAAGGCCGTACGCAAAGAGCAAGGGGCACTGGACGCCGCCGTAGAACAACAGACCGTGAAGATCGCCGCCTAAGATTATTGGCCTTAAGGGACCGTTTCTCCACTACCAGGTCCATTGCAAATAATGAATGGTTTGCAGAACACGGAAGACCTATTGGCATGCGAAGTGTTTACCGACGAATGAGAAGTTTTGGCTTGTTTTCATACCGACCACACTGGGTCCTCCCTTTAACTCGAGAACACCGACGTAATCGCCTTAAGTGGTGCAGACAACGGTCACTCTGGGATCAGGAATGGAGCAGTATTGTCTTTAGTGACTAGTCTCGATTTTGTTTAGGCATGCACGATGGTCGTGCCAGGGTTAGAAGGCGACGTGGTGAAAGGAGGATCCACAGTTTTTAGTTGAAAGACATGTTCATCACACTGTTGGAGTTATGGTTTGGGGTGCTATAGCTTATGGTTCCAGGTCACCTTTAATCTTCATCAGAGGTAACGAAGTTCTAGAACCCTATCTTTTACCCTATCTTGACACCCTGGCAGATCCAACTTTCCAACAAGATAATGCCCGACCACATGTTGCAAGAGTCACAATAGACTTCTTTCAACATAATGATGTCACATTGTTACCATGGCCACCAAGATCTCCCGACTTATCCCCAATTGAGCACGTGTGGGATATGATGGGTAGGAGATTGCTCAATTTGCAACGTCCTCCTCAGACTCTAGAAGCACTTCGAGAGGAGTTGGTGGTTGCCTGGAATGAGATACCACAGGAGGAAATTGACCACCTGATCAGAAGCATGCCTAGGCGCGTTGGAGAATGCGTAGCACATCAGGGTGCATCCACACATTATTAAAGGTCAAAGGGCTTTAAAGCAGTGCAATCATTTTGAAATTTTTATCATTTATTTATTATGCTTCATTAAGTACTTATACAAAATTTTATTAAAATAAAACCATTTAAACTGGGTGTTCGGATTTATATGTCACTTAGTATAGCTATAATAAATTGGTTACAGTGATTTTTCAAAGACGGTGCAGTTTATACTCGTTTTTCCACTAGTGTGTTTGAAAAAAAGGAAACGTATTTGAAAGTGGTACATCCAAAGAGAATTCACTTGTATTATCATGATTTGATTTTTGTTCCGGATACCCATAGAATGTGGCTTCAACTCATGACAAATTCCAAACTGCAAAAGAAATACACTGCCACGCAAAATTAACTGGACATACAAAATTTTGATCGAATTAAATTTGAAATAACTTTTTACCTTTTCATCAATTTTGTTCATTTTTTCGTAAAGTCGACTGCCGATCTTGCAAAAATCTTGAAAATGTTTGTTGTTATACAGGGTGTAACTAAAAGGTGCATTTTGCCCTAAATTTCTGAACACCCTGTGGAAACATTGGATTACTGAATAATGTGTCTTCGTATGAGAATTTTAAGCCTCAACTTTTCTCAACACTTCTCTTTTTGATTCATGTCAATATCCCAATTACTGAAGATTAGATGCTGTTTTGAAGAAATTCATGCAAATCATAGCCATACAAGATCTGTGCGGGATTCCAAAGAAATACCGCCCCATACCATCACTACTCCACCAGCAAATTGCACTCTAGGAGCAGTGTATTTACTTTCCTCACATTTGAGGGAATCTTAAACTCTGTGCCAGAAGTAATGACGTTCTAAATATCAAGTGTATAAAAATTAATATATCCTCGAAATAAGAAATCCTTATTCCTAAACGACGTTATGGAACATTTAGAATCATGATGATAGAGAAAATTGTTGCAATACGATATTGGGCATTTACGTTATTCCCGAAATAACCTTTCCAACTGGTTTATTTCGACGAGCTCATATATATACAATATCTGCGTTGTTCCTTCTTCTAAGAAGTTTTGAAATAACCGAATACTGCTTCCAAGTACTCGTTGCAAGCTGCAGATGTATCGAAAATAGCCTGATCGACAGGCATAATGGTATTTTCGTTCAATAGCTTGAAAGCGATACTTTTACAAACGCTTAGCAAATCATACGGTATGGCAAAAGCGTCTGCTTTATGTATTTACACTTTCCGCACATCTTGGCAGCGGTGCTTTGTTCAATGTTAACAACATAATAATGACAATAATAATAATAATTTATTGGTGCTAAGTATGTACATAATATGGCATGCACAAGTTAAGGAAGAAAATAATGATAATAAATGAAAACACGTAATAGGTAACAAATAAGAGTGCAATTACTGAGTGTTTCCTTTATTCTACTGTACTGCATGGATTTAGAACCATAATACTTTTAAATTCATGATCATAAATGTCTTAAGCCATGTTTATAACGATGCTATACTTTTTACCTTCATAATTTAATTTATGGCTTACGACTTGTTATTGAATATCCGCAGGTGGGACACCTCCAGATTCTGGGGGTTGTTATGGGACTTTCGGAGCCCGTTTGCTGGGTTGAGGTAGTTATGTTAATTACTGCTCGGTTTTCTCTACCAGGGGAAACGTCGGAACGCTTGGGATGTTGACACGGCGGCCTTTGGCCGAAGTGGCATCCTAGGTCTGAATGACCGCTTAACTATCTTCTCTTGGCAATTGCTGGAGTCTGAATGTATCTCATGCCAGGATGCGTGAAGGGATTGTTACTTTAATGATAGTCATATTGCTCGGTTATCTCTTATTCAGGGGTAACTAGTCTTTGTTTTTATTTTTTTCGAGGTTTTCCAGTATCCTCAAAAGCCACAAACTGGGAAGCCGCCACTCCAGAAACATTATCTGCCTAAATGATATGAACTTTGACTAGCCGGACAGTGCTGTGTCGTAGGAGAATTATTAAACGATGCACCAAACTTTTACGTCCCCAAAAAGTCACCGTTATACAGAAACTTTTAGACTTGGAATACTTTCGACATATCTAAGGTGCCGGTGCTTAGATTACGCTGTCTGGAGCAGGGTTTTTGAACCAATATGCATGCGTTGTTTGTCTCAAAACATTGATTATGGCATTTTAGCATTTTACAAAAATATGACAGCAGAAAGTTAGGTTATGGTGAAGTTGTTTACCAACATATTTAGCATATGTACAGCCTTTAACAGTTACTTAACAACAGTTGTATAAGTGCTTCCGTTGGGAGCAATTTGTTGGCTAAAGTAGTAAATTGCACAGCAAAACAACAAGGCTCGGGTTTGTTTTATAAACGTTACCATGGATGCCACAACACAACCATTTTGATTAACGTGCAAATATGCAGTATAAAATAGTTGTATAAACGTTTATGCAACACTTAAAAATTTTCCCTATAAGGTGTTGTATAACTATGCTATAAGAATATTTTAAACACTTCACTTTAGAGCAAATATGTTGCAGAAAGCAAATCTGCATTCCACAACATTAAGCCAGCATTTTTGTGTTCAGGCAACAACAATAGAGAGCTTTTATGGCTGAGCGGTTCTTTTACCAAAAGCTTATACCACTACTTTGCTAGTTGGGAGGGATCTCAGAATGACTATAGTTTGAGACATAACTAGTTTTTATTTTTTTCGAGAAACGACTATAGTTTGAGACATAACTAGTTTTTATTTTTTTCGAGGTGTTACAGTATCCTCAAAAGCCACAAACTGGGAAGCCGCCACTCCAGAGACATTATCTGCCTAAATGATATGAACTTTGACTAGTCGGACAGTGCTGTGTCGTAGGAGAATTATTAAACGATGCACCAAACGTTTACGTCCCCAAAAAGTCACCGTTATACAGAAACTTCTAGACTTGAAATACTTTCGACATATCTAAGGTGCTGGTGCTTAGATTACGCTGTCCGGAGAAGGGTTATCAACAGACCATTGACAATTCTAAATGACAAAACTTCTGAATAAGGTATCCTACTTCTACAAAAAATTGCATTTTTAATAGCTATAATAAATTGGTTACAGTGATTTTTCAAGGACGGTGCAGTTTATACTCGTTTTTCCACTAGTGTGTTTGAAAAAAAGGAAACGTATTTGAAAGTGGGCACTTGTATTATCATGATTTGATTTTTGTTCCGGATACCCATAGAATGTGGCTTCAACTCATGACAAATTCCAAACTGCAAAAGAAATACACTGCCACGCAAAATTAACTGGACATACAAAATTTTGATCGAATTAAATTTGAAATAACTTCTTACCTTTTCATCAATTTCGTTCATTTTTTCGTAAAGTCGACTGCCGATCTTGCAAAAATCTTGAAAATGTTTGTTGTTATACAGGGTGTAACTAAAAGGTGCATTTTGCCCTAAATTTCTGAACACCCTGTGGAAACATTGGATTACTGAATAATGTGTCTTCGTATGAGAATTTCAAGCCTCAACTTTTCTCAACACTTCTCTTTTTGATTCATGTCAATATCCCAATTACTGAAGATTAGATGCTGTTTTGAAGAAATTCATGCAAATCATAGCCATACAAGATCTGTGCGGGATTCCAAAGAAATACCGCCCCATACCATCACTACTCCACCAGCAAATTGCACTCTAGGAGCAGTGTATTTACTTTCCTCACATTTGAGGGAATCTTAAACTCTGTGCCAGAAGTAATGACGTTCTAAATATCGAGTGTATAAAAATTAATATATCCTCGAAATAAGAAATCCTTATTCCTAAACGACGTTATGGAACATTTAGAATCATGATGATAGAGAAAATTGTTGCAATACGATATTGGGCATTTACGTTATTCCCGAAATAACCTTTCCAACTGGTTTATTTCGACGAGCTCATATATATACAATATCTGCGTTGTTCCTTCTTCTAAGAAGTTTTGAAATAACCGAATACTGCTTCCAAGTACTCGTTGCAAGCTGCAGATGTATCGAAAATAGCCTGATCGACAGGCATAATGGTATTTTCGTTCAATAGCTTGAAAGCGATACTTTTACAAACGCTTAGCAAATCATACGGTATGGCAAAAGCGTCTGCTTTATGTATTTACACTTTCCGCACATCTTGGCAGCGGTGCTTTGTTCAATGTTAACAACATAATAATGACAATAATAATAGTAATAATAATAATTTATTGGTATGTACATAATATGGCTTGCACAAGTTAAAGAAGAAAATAATTTTAATAAATTAAAACACGTAATAGGTAACAAATAAGAGTGCAACACTCAAGCACAGAAAAATTAAATCAAAAATACAATATTAACACAAAAGCCGTAGTATAACACGAACAGTTGAATAAAGTTGATGTTCTGACAATTACTGGAATATTGACGGCCCAAAGCATGAGTTTAAGTGAGAAATAATAATAATAATAATAAAATTTATTTACGCTAAAATACAGGGAACATGAAACGAGTAAATAAATATAATATATCCATAGGAGGACAACGCCTGTGCATGGATCATATGTATGTTGAATTGCAAAATATAATAAAATAGAGAGAAAAAAGAAATTATTGGTAAGAACGTTCGTATCGTACAAGTAAAAGTTACAGATTCTTTCTCTACAAATCAGAAAGCTGACCTCCAGTAATATGTTCTATCACATTTGGAATAAGTTCGTCGTTGGAAAACCCTGTACTCATACATCTGGTTAACCCTTTCTGTGCTCACACGCGATACGAACCAAGGCGAAGGTCAATAACCGTAGATCTCCGGAGCTTCGGTAATTGTTACAAATGAAAAGATACGTCTGTTCTGTTGGCTGTTAGCTGTTGCTTTATCATGCAATTGTGACCCAGATGAGCATCTATCACGCCATATATCATTCACATGTTGACTGTTAATGGGCTGATTGCCGCTGGCGGCTGGGCTCGACCGGGAGTTGGAATCAAGCGTAATGCCTGGTTGCAGCGTTTACAGCCGGTAATCGAGGGAGGGTGGGAAATAATCTGCAATGATGAAGCTGCTTATGGTCAAGATTTGATGGATTACTTTGAAACTGTTGCTTCTAATGTTCTATACAAGACGCTTGCTATAAGATAATAACAAATAATAGTCCTGTCAGTTGACCAAGAAGTTTGGAAATGTTCATGGCTTTGGAGATTTCGATGTGCTTTTCTCAATTTTGACTTTGCTTTGCTTATAAAGGGTGGACCATCAGTTGATTTTTTTAAGTTGGTACTATTTTGACAGTTGGTAACACTTCCATGCTCAACATATTGACAAATATATTGTGTCAAACTTCCGCTGTGAGCAATGGATCGTTTTAATCTTGAACAAAGGTGGGAAATATCGAAAAACTATTTTGAAAGTAAGTGGCTGTGTTGCAGAAACTTTGCGAAAATTGTGAAGACTATTTGCTCAAAAAGAGTAACTGTTTCTTGTGGCTTTTGGAGTAGTGGGATTATTGGTCCCTACTTTTTTCAAGATGAGGATGGTAACAGCGTAACGGTAAATGCACTTGCACAATCTCTGGTTCTAGCAGGATGGCGCAATATGCCACACCAGCCGTGAAACAATCGATCTTTTACACACTCGCGGTCATCGCGTTATCAGCCGTTTTGGAGGCGTTCATTGGCCAGCCCGCAGCTGTGATTTGAACCCCATGGATTACTTCCTATGGGGTACTGTTAAGAACCGCTGTTACTCTAACGATCCTCAAACAATTGATGTTATTAAGGAAAATATCCGTGGAGCTATTGATGAGATAGACCCACAAACTATCGAAAATGTGCTTCAAAATTGGGTTAAGAGGATGGACTACTGCCAGGCTAGTCGCAGCAGCCATTTAACTGAAATTGTTTTTAATAAGTAATCGGAAGATGTATTCTTTCAAATAAAGTATCGAGTGTTACATATTATTGAAGAGTGTAGTTTTAATACCAATTTAAAAAAGAAACCAACAAATGACCGACCTTATTTTTAACTCGAGCCGTGATAATATTAGGAAAATTGCTTTAAAAAAAAAACGCCCTTGTGATATGTCCTTTTTAGCTCATTTTACGTAGAAAATAGTTATACATATTATAAACTAAGCTAGATACCTACAATTTATATGTTTGGCATTTTTTCTACGATTAACAGTTTAGGGGTACAAGCGCAGCCAGCTTAATACGAATATACGGCAAATCGTTTATTTGTTCAATTAACAAACCACTGCTTCTAATGGGTGATTTTTTTGCTAGTATCTTTTTGGCAACACTGTTTTTGACAGATGACGCGTGAATCGTGTCTTGTGTCATTGTCAAACTTGTTCAGTTTTCAATTTTACTATCAAAATTCATGCTCGGTTAAGAGAGTGCATCAAGCACTGCTTCCAATTTATAGGCAATTTGGTCGGCCTACTGAGGGAGCTATTCGGAAGCTTCTGACTAAATTTCGAACCCATTTTACATTATTGGACATTAAACCACCAACACGCAGACGTAGAGTGAGGACTGAAGAAAATATTGCGGCTGTATCCGCAAGTGTTAGTGATGACCGTGAAATGTCGATTCGCCGCCGTTCGCAGCAATTGGGCCTCTGTTACTCCACTACGTGGAAAATTTTGCGACAGGATTTGGGTGTAAAACCTTATAAGATACAGCTGGTGCAAGAATTGAAGCCACACGACCTCCCACAACGTTTCCAATTTGGTGAATGGGCGCCGGCAAAGTTGGAGGAAGATCCATATTTTTATCGAAAAATTGTGTTCAGCGACGAAGCTCATTTCTGGTTGAATGGGTACGTTAACAAGCAAAATTGCCGCATCTGGAGTGAAGACCAGCTAGAAGCATTGCAAGAGCTACCAATGCATCCCGAAAAAATCACTGTTTGGTGTGGATTATGGGCCGGTGGCATCATCGGGCCGTACTTCTTCAAAGACGACAATGGCCGGAACGTAACTGTGAATGGCGAGCGCTACCGTGCGATGATAACAAACTTTTTTTGCCCAAAATGGAAGAGCTGGACTTGGCTGACATGTGGTTCCAACAAGACGGTGCCACATGCCACACCGCACACGAAACAATGGCCCTATTGAGAGGCGAGTTCGGTGAACAGTTTATCTCACGTTTGGGGCCGGTCAATTGGCCGCCTAGATCGTGTGATTTAACGCCGTTGGACTATTTCTTGTGGGGCCATGTTAAGGCTAATTTCTACAGGGATAAACCAGCAACGATTGATGCACTGGAAGCCAATATTGAAGCATTGATTCGTGAGATACCGGCCGATATGTTGGAGAGAGTGTGCCAAAATTGGACCTTGCGCATGGGCCATCTAAAGCGGAGCCGCGGCCAACATTTACATGAAATAATCTTTAAACATTAAATTATATCAACCGTTCTATCGACTCAAATAAAGATTAATCTTTTTTTCAAATTTTTTGTGTTTTTTTTTTTGAAAATCAAATCCTATACCTCTTAAAAAATCACCCGTTATAAAGGGTGTCCTGAAAGTTGGCACTTTCTATTGCAGAAACATAACAAACTTCGCAGTTTCTCAAAGATCCAAAATTTTAATTTTAGTCCTAATTATTTTTTGGCTTTTGGCTTTTTAGCAGTTTCAAATAGAAATAGCCTTCCTACGTAACGCTGCCGTCAATATATAATGTAATATACTCGACACAAGTTAGTCGCTCTCAGAGTAAAGTCGGCTACGTACGAGTACATGTATAATAGAGGATTTAAATGGATACTGTCAGTCAAACACGCTCATACAATTAGTCCATAGTCAACCCAGGAGTGACAACTTTGCGATCTAGCCTATCGTCCTACCGACAGTACTGACCCACCCATCCCTAGCAACTCTGCCTGCTACGGTACTATACTACAACTATTTAAAACTGTAATGACTCATACGTGTGATCATCACGTGATCAGAGCTCGATCCCGGCTTCCTTCCAGTACAGCCGTATAGCGTACGACATATGTCGTTTCTGTGGCTTTGCGGTGGTCAACAGCACAGACAGAGATGGAAATAATGGCTGATTGTTCTCCGCCGGTGGAACCAATGAAATCAAAGACGCGCCTCGACCGGCAGACTCATAGGCGTCGGCAACGCATTGGAACGTGTTTCGTTGAGCGATCGCATATTGTGTGTTTTTATAAGAATTGTTGTGTGATTGTTATTGTTGTGGTGTTCTGTGGTTACTGTTTTGGTTATACTTAACCATGGAGAGTACAAATGGCACGAGTGGAAGGAAGTACTGAAAGCCAGGGAACAAGTAGACGGCTTCGTAAAGCACTGAAGAGGGACGCGAAAGAAATCGTGCTCAACGTGTTCAATTATCTGAACAGAACTATGTCGCAGGGAGATGCACTCGCGCGTTGTGAAAGTATGACAGGCGTTCCAGAGTGGACCATTCGCAGGGTGGTGCATGAAAAGAAGAAAACTGGAGGTACTACTAATCCAAAGTTTAATTTGAAGGGACGAAAGGCCGTTAAATTGGATGACGATAGCAAAATGGCGTTAAGGCGAACCGTACATTCATTCTTCTTTAGGAATGAGATACCAACCCTCAAAGCTGTACATGCAGCGATCAAGGAAAATGAAATTATACCCCAAATGAGCGTCGAGGTAATGAGGAAATCCCTGCACGAAATTAATTTTCGTTACGAAACGCGTAATCGGAAGTCAGTATTGATAGAGAGACCTGAAATAGTCGCCTGGCGTCGAAAATACCTACGCGAAATGATTGAATATAGGCAACAAAGCAGAAAAATCTATTATTTGGACGAGACATGGGTAAATGCAGGTCACACAGTTAAAAAACCTGGATAGACAAAAACGTCGTGAGTAACCGACAAACAAGCATTGAAGGTTTGTCAACAGGTCTTCGTGGACCGTCAGGGAAAGGTCAAAGATTGATCGTAACTCATATTGGTAGCGATAGTGGCTTTTTAGAAGAGTGTGACTTGATTTTCGTCTCTAAGAAAGGAGGTGATTACCATGACGAAATGAATGCCAGCTGCTTCGAGAGCTGGTTTCAAGGGGTGCTTCAGCGAGTTGAGCCCAACTCTGTGATCGTCATGGATAATGCTTCCTACCATAGTCGTCGAGCCGAACGTGTACCGACTATGGGATCTCGAAAAAGTGACATGCAGCAGTGGTTGCGCGAAAAAGGAATCCCGTTTGACGATTCATGTGTGAAAGCGGAATTGTATGAAAAAATTAAACAGCACAAACCTGCGAACATTAGTTACGTGACTGATGAGATGGCCCGTCAATGTGGTATCACTGTGCTGCGGTTACCGCCTACCACTGTGAACTGAACCCAATAGAGCTCATCTGAGTTCAAGTGAAGGGTTATATTGCGCGCCATAACACAACCTTCAAATTACCAGACGGTAAGGTTTTACTTGAGACTTCCATACAGCTAGTAACGCCTGAAGCTTGGCAGAATGCTATCCGTCATGTTGTGAAGGAAGAAACAAAAATGTGGCAGCTTGACCACCACATCGACACCATCATAGAGCCAGTTATAGTCAATTTCAACGAGGAAAGCGATAGCGACAGTTTATTACTGTCAGATGTAAGTGGAAGCGACGATGAATAAAGGTAATTCCCAAATTTTTTACTTACAATATGTTTCAAACCACTTTATTAAGCATGTGTGACAAATCTAGTTCACCCATGTTAAACATTCATACCCCGCCTATGAACAGCCGACTACTGGTAGTTAAGTGATGTTCACGTGAACATCGACGAGTCATTACAGTTTTAGATAGTTATAGTATAGTAAGCCCACCACGGCCTTCCCGAACACTCGCATCATCGCTCGAGTATCCCTCAGCAGTAGCAGCAGACAGACTTATGCTCGTTCTTGTCCGGCACGCGTATATCGAAAATATCTCTTATCATTCAAGTTTCAATGAAAAACGTACGGGAAAATCTATGATGTATGATATATGTCTAATTCCAGGGGTTGGAAACGTATAAACTGCCAGCACCAGCATTTGTTATATGATCTTCCCCACCCACCCCTGCAAATTTTTTTCTGAAAATGACCAGGATCCTCAAACGCCAAAAAATGTTTGTGAGGTTTTTTTGTTTTTGCCTGTAGCTCCGCCGCCACTGGATCGATTTCCAAATAATACAAAGCTTTTTCGTCCTTGGTATAATAGAAACCTTGTGTGAAGGCTTCATAAAAAACTGAGCGAAACTCCCCAGGTTATAGGCAGGTCAAGGATTAGAAGACATACAGACAGTCAAACCGACGGAAAAAGTGACATGTTTTTTTTCGTAATGTGCATGTTATACAACATACGAAAAAATATTATCCCATTTTCGAAATTTTTTAGTCGGAAGTAAAAACTTTCAAGGAGTCCAAAATTTGTGTGTTTTTAACTACGCCACTGGATGTAACACTTAACATTCCCAATTGCCCGGGTGCTTGGAGACACATCAGAAATTATTTATACATCTGCATTCGGTGGGTATCGATCTGTAGCAGGGATGATGTAACAAATAGGGCAGAATGAAGGGCAGCACACAGCGTCCCACATGCCTTATTTCCAGGACACCATCAGCCATCAGCGGCCTTTGTCGAGAGCCCAAGGCAATTAGCGCTAGACAGGCGCTCTGTAGCGCTCTCTGGCGCCGCTCTTGACAGATTGTCGTACAGCTCGATGTCCATGGCATGTGAGCGTAGTTTTCCTTTTTACATCAGATATATCTTAACTCAAACTATATTTTTTTTTGTAGTACGATTGCAGGATACGAACGAGATATGATAATAATAGAATATAATGATACACGTGAAAACCACAAACCCATCTTAGAAGGTTTCGATAGTACCATTTTGTTTCTTTCTACAAGGGCAGTACGTAAACAATTCGGTATGGGCAACAATGTCAGGATAATATTAAAGCCAGTTACTTGGTGACGGAACGGCAAGTCATCCTCCTTTGGCAAGCGATAAGGGCGATATGATCGGATTGTCGGGACCAAATCTATTTTTAGAAAAATGACTTGGTTACCTTCCATATTCAACCGACTCATAACATGCACTAGCTAAGGTTTACGTTAATTATCCGCAGTAGTACCAATTTATCATTATTTATTTATGATTTATCAAATACTGGTCCGCAGACCTAAAAGCACAGCCTCCTGGGATACACAGTCCCTCATGGATACACAGTCCCTCATGGACACACAGTCCTCCACTTAGGCAATTTTAAGCACATAGGAGCCTATGTAATCAACATAGCACACAGCAAACTATATTGATAACCAGGCGTATGGACAGATAAGCTGAGTTTAACGATTGTTACGAAAAGCAGTCCAGGATGCAGGATATCACGTTGGCCAGCGGCCTTTGTGTCAATATCCAAAGGCTCCGACATTATCTCTTAATCAGAGATAACCGAGCAAGATGACAGGCTTTAGAATAACAATCCCTACGCACATCCTGCCATGAGATACATTCAGATGCCAGCGATTACCAAGAGAAGATGGTTAAGCGGTCATTCAGACCTAGGATGCTAAGACGGCCAAAGGCCATCGTGTCAACATGCCAAGCGCTCCGACGTTTCCCCTGATAGAGGAAACCGAGCAGTAATTAACATAACCACCTAAACCCAGCAATCGGGTTCCGAAAGTCCCATAACAGCCCGCAGTATTTGAACTGTGATGCGAGCCACGCCTGCGTTTTTAAGAAAGCTTATCCTGGGAACAAGTACCCAGAGAAGGAATGGAATGTACAGTGGTGCTTCAGTTCTTATTGGACCAGCCCCATAAACCATCCCTTTAAGTTCTCCCCAATACCAGAAATCCATCGGATTGAGGTCAGGAGATCTTGCTGGCCTTTTTCGAGGATCAGGAGCATTTCGACCGATCCAGAGATTTGGACAATGTCCATTCAAATACTGAATGACGCCTCTAAAAATGTGTCGTGGTGCCCCGTCATGAAACCACAAATTCTGTCTCCGTTGTAATGGCATGTTGTCTAAGTAATGTTCCAAAAGTTCTGGTAGGTTACTGTCTAGAAAGCTAAGGTAACCTTCTCCTGACAACTTTGGGGGTAACTTGAAAGGGCCAATTACCTGATCGTCAAGAATACCCGCCCAAATATTTATTTTCAAACGTTGTTGGATATGACCTTCACGAATGGTATGAGGATTTTCTTCGGCCCACGTGTGAGTATTATGGAAATTTAATAACCCGTCTCGTGTAAAAGTACATTCGTCCGTCACTAGAATATTTTTAAAAAAATCCGGATTTTCAATGTTTTTGTGCAAAAACCACTGATAGAATGTTAGTCTGCGGGGATAGTCTTCTGGTAACAAGGCCTGCACTCGTTGTACATGGAAGGGATAAAGCAAATTTTCCCGTAGGATTCTATGGACTATGGTACGCGATTGTCCTACGCGACGGCCTAATTCCCGAGTGCTGATATCTGCATTGATTTGTCTTTCACGAGTGCGAATATTAGTGGGCTGAGCACTTCCTGTATCTCGAAGTCGTTGGTACACTTGCACAAATGTCCTTCTGTCAGGGTGTACTCGTTGGAGAAATAAATTTGAGCTGCAAGATTTGAATTCTGACGAGCTTCACCGTAAACTAACAACATGTCGGCGAACTCTTGATTCGAGAACATTGTAAATAAACACGACGACGTACTCCACCGGATATCGTTGTTATGCAAGAACTCAACCATCTTTGTGAACTTCCTACGTGAACATATGTCATCTCGAAATGAAAAAGTTACTTCAAAACGAACAGAGAATGACATATTCCTGTGTCGATTATGGAGAGTTGAGTAAATCGCTAATCATGCGCTGTTTTTGGACCTTAAGCAATAAAATTGCATCTATAATTGCTAAGAGATTGATACAACTTTGGATCAATATAGATGTCGGCGTCAAATGCTGAAATCCGTCATTCCCTGAAATGCCTAGTCAGCCCCCTGATTGCCGGCAAACACCGCAACAGTTTGATTATTACAACGTTTGACTAAGCATTTCAGTTATTCCCTGTAATGACTGAACAATTTCAGTCAAACACCGTAACAACCACATTAACTTCGTTACGGCATTTGCCTGATTCAGTCATTCATTGTACCAGTTTTGTGTTCATTTGGTTGAGTATACACAACGTCTTTTCTGAGATTGTAAAAATGTTGTAGCATTTTAGAATTGTTTTACAAGAAACATAGTATGACAGTGTGAATAAGAAAAAACCATGGAATACAAACGAGTTAAAGGAGATAAGTTCATTTTTATAATTTTGTGAACCTAACCTAAATTACGTACATAGGCTTGCTCAACAGCAGCATCCAGTTGCTGGATTTCGTATATACAGGGTGTCCGCAAAGTTGGGGTTTTCCTTTACACGACGTGTAGATCTTGAAAACATAAGCAATTTTTCTTAGTACCATATACACCAATGTCTTAAGGGAACCGAGATAAAGGGCTCTGCAACATCAAAAATATCTGAATACCGTCCTGTAGCCGCGACATCACCGACTGGTACAAGGTCACGACGACAGAACTGGGTCGGGGTCAGTGTGTCAGGTCAGTATGCAACCTTCAACCGACGGTTACGGTCACGCGTGTAGAGGTAAACGAACCCGTATAATCGATTGCGTTTCAAAAAACAACAAGCACTAGAGACGTGGCTAGAGAAGTGCAAGTATCAAAAACTAAAGTGTGGCAAACGCTGCGTGAAGAGGGGCTGTATCCGTTTCACGTCCAACGTGTACAAGCCCTTCAACCTGACGATTTTCCAGCAAGAGTGCGGTTTTGTGAGTGGTTGTTGCATCAACATGACAATAATCCGGACTTTTTGAAGTGCATATTGGAGACAGACAAATCTACGTTCACGCGTAATGGGGTGAATAACTTTCGCAACACTCATGTTTGGTCAGTAGCAAATCCGCACGCTGTCCGTCGGGCACATTTTCAACAAACATTTTCGGTGAATGTTTGGGCTGGCATGGTGAACGGTATGCTCATTGGACCATTTATTCTCCCAAATCGATTGGACGGGATGCAATACCTAGACTTTTTACGCAACATTTTGCCTTCCTTGTTAGAAGATGTGCCATTAAGTGTAAGACAATCAATGTGGTTTCTGCGTCTGCTCGGTAGCGCATCAGCTGATTTCATTTTCTGTTGGAGCGGTATGATTTCGGGCAGAGACGTACTTAGCCCTTCTCGTCAACTGGAGAGTGAGTACTTTTTCCTTTATTTTTTTTTTACTTGGTCGCCCTCGTTTCACTACACATTACCTTTGTTATTTAAGGGTAGTTGTTTCTGAAAAGGAAAACCCCAACTTTGCGGACACCCTGTATAGTAAATATTTGATTAAAAAAACAATAATGTAATAATAAAGAAAACGTTTTAATCTATCCTTCTTTCCTTTTAGATGAATTCAGACTTGATTATTTTTCTTTTAATATTATTGATAAAGTAGTACCTTGTTATATTATGTACTTCATTGGAGCAACACTGTATTGATTTCAGCGTTTGGCTAAAATAGACGAATGCAGAAACGAAGTTTATGTGTTTGTTACGGTGTTTGAATGAAATTGTTCAGTCATTACTAGGAATGACTGAAATGCTTAGTCAAACGTTGTAATAATCAAACTTACGGTGTTTGCCGGGAATAAGTGGACTGACTAGGCATTTCAGGGAATGACGGATTTCAGCATTTGACGCCGACATATATATTGACATATACTTCCCACCTGATCTTGGACTATAAATGAAGATGCATTAAGATAATCTGAAGAAAAGAAAAAAGTCATCTTTGATAAGTAAGAGCTAAATCATTAGATAGATCATAAGAAATGCAGAATCATTTCACATGTGAAGCTCTGTAGTTCGATGAACTCAAAGCAGTTCCAAAAATGTTTTATCCCATGAGTAAAATGATTTATGGGCCAATAAACCCGTTAACAGAACTGAGAAAAAGATGTGTTCTAGATAATTTTATCTTCCATCTACTGAATATTTTACGCAACGAAATTGAATGCATTTACTTCAGTGATATTATGGTAATGATTCGTTGGAAATGATAGCATCGAGGTTTTATGGTTTAGTAATATTACAGTTCATTTGTTATGCTAATAGTATTACATATTTGAAGAGATTCACGAATATGTCTGTGACATTGTTGAAAGTCGAGGGAAAGTAAAGTGTTATGATCATAAAAGCCAAGTTAAAGATCTCGTTTTGTACAGAAAGATAAATAATGAATAATTAACAACAGTCGTAAAATATTCTTTGCTTGCTGTTTATTAGCAAGGAATTTCATAGAGAGTTTCTAGTAGTAATGGCTAAATCGACAATGTTGCGTTTTAGTTACAGAGTTAATTAGAAAATAAGGTAGACTCCTTATACGTGCAGTGCTTTTTAAAAAGTTCCCCTCGCACACTCAGTTTTGGCAAACACCATCGATATCCGTTACCTGTACTTTCAGGTACTGCTACATTTTTTATTACGAAGATCAAAATGTTACGCCCATGCCAAGTGCGTTGTCGCACTGACAGTGACAAGCATGGACGTTGGCAAGAAAATTTTCGTCGCCGGGTGGTACCTCTGCGTTCGACAGTTAGAGACCAGTTTTGCAGACGATACTGCTATACTCTATAAAGGTAAGGATTGGAACGACTTAAAAGATATTATCCAAAATGACTTTTGCAAAATTATTCAGTGGTTTAATAACCGAAAATTAACAATTAACTTTACTAAAACTCATTTTTTACCATTTTCATCACTATCTAATCATCTACCAAAATATAACCACCTTCGGTTTAAGGTAAATGATAAAAATATAAAAATCAATAGAGTTAATGATACAAAATATTTAGGAATTTATCTAGATCCCCACTTGAGATGGGATGTACATATTTCTCACATACTAAAGAAAATTAGATTCATAGCATATAAAATAAAATTTCTAACCGGTATATTAACTGAATATTATCTACGAATAATATATCAAGCTTTAGTCGAGCCACACATAACATATGGTATATTAGTGTGGGGTGCTGCATGCACGACATACTTTAACGATTTAGATGTACTTCAAAGAAGAATTTTAAAATCGATGTTAGGCAAATCAAAATTATACCCAACTAATGACTTATATAATGATGCACAAGTATATGATACTAAACAACTTTACTTCTTACATACCATCACTCATTATCACAAAACTATTAGTGAACACGACATAATTAAACATAATCATAAAACCAGATATAAATTACGCGCAAAAAATGTTCCTAAACCAAACAAATCCCTAATGAAACGATGTCACCTCTATATAGCTCCAAAATTGTACGAACATTTACCAAATAATTTAAAACAATTACGCAATACATTAGGCTTCAAAAAAAAATTAAAAAAATTTATTAACACGATTGGGAGAAATCAAATTAATAAAATAATCTCAAATATTACACAATAAATGCTCTACCATTCTTACCAATAATTTCTTTTTTCTCTCTATTTTATTATAATTTGCAATTCAACATACATATCGTCCCCCAAAACACGAAGAGTCGTAACTGACATTTTCATAATTTTACAGGAGAGCTAAAACAAGGAAAAGGGATCTCTTTGAGAATCTGGATGTCGTACAATAAAAAGTATATCACAAAACGTTTTGAGCCTGTCATACTCAAATCTACCAGTTTTCAAATGTAGCTAGCAGAATGGTTGTATGATGAATAAGTTTTGAGAAAAAAAATGAATAAGTCAGATACGTCATTTCGTGTTGTCAAAAATAATTCTTTAATGATGCGACGGAAGGTACGACGAAAAGAGCCATACATAATGATTTTTAATCAAAGAAAGGGAGAGCGAAAAGTTCTTGTTAATAATTTTTATTGACAGAGGTAATAAACAATGAATATAAAAAATTGTCAAAATCTATAAAAAAATAGTAAACCCAAACCTTATCATGAAGAAAGTCTTCATAAATTTTTTTTATTCCGGTAGTCTTATCACGGGATTTTTGCCATTACATAAAGCAAGGAAGTTTTTTTATTAGAAACATTTACTGATGAGACGTATAGTGGCTTAACTGACATTCCACTATTTAGTGCGCCTCTTTTTAATTGAATAAAATCATACTCTTGTGTCAAATGGTCTTGGAAAATATTTTATCTTGGTATTACTTATTAACCTTAACTTCCATGATGTCTGTCCAGATAATCGATCTTCCTGAAGCTGTAGTACGTATGGATAAAATCGTCAAATTTTTAGACAAAGCTTTAAAATCCATGAAGTCTCTAAAAGTTAGGGGACATACTTTATGTATGTTTCAGTCTTGCCAAATTGATAATCGGTAATAGCTGAGTCGGCTCAAAGATATTCCCAGCTTTTAGAATTGCATGAGAAATGCGGCTATGGGCAGAATCCTCTTCATTTTGTCCATGGTTTGTCACAGAGAGTCTTAAAGCTATCTCCATCAAGGATGGAAGGGTACTTAAAGCATACAGGAGCATAGCGACAACTATAGTGTTTTTATTCTGGCTATTGCACCGATCAGAAAATAAAACAACTTTTGTTTTATCTTGCCTAGAATGTTCCTCAAAAATTTTAAAAAGGCAGGTCGCTACCTCCGAGGGTCCTCTCTTACCTGCTGTTTCATGCCACACAAAGCAATAACAAACAACCTTTACTAGCTAAATCATATAAAGTACAACATCGCCGTAGAAGGATTAGGAGAACAAAAGATCACGATGTCGTATCTGCAAATAAACTTACTCATAGATGCGACAGTTCGTGACTTTCTTTGAATACGCTAAGGCAGATACGTTGAAATCAAATATTAAAATTACTCAACGTTGGTTGAAAATTCGGATACGACACCTTGTGAGAAGGAAGTGGCGACTTTATAATGCTCATACCTGGCCTAACTCAAATTTGCAAAAAATGTCAGATACGACACTTCGTGTTTTGGGGGACGATATGATCCATGCACAGGCGTTGTCCTTCTATGGATATATTATATTTATTTACTCGTTTCATGTTCCCTGTATTTTAGAGTAAATAAATATTATTATTATTATTATTATTATCTACCACCTACGGACAATCACAACATCTATAGTCAAGAGAAAATTTTCTCTTGGGACGCGATTCGAACCCGCACTGCGCACGGCGACTGATCAGGAGACCGAAGAGTCTACTACTGCGGCCACCGTTGCTACCTACAGTATATTCAGATAAGAGATAGACCGGACATAAACAAGACCACGTGATCATCGAACGCTGTAACATTCGGCAGGGACGTATTAAGAGTCACGCAGTACATATTTTAGATAGTAGATGCTGCTTTGCGTAACTTTGTAGTAAATTAGCACAATTCGATGTGTATACGACTGGTGATGGATATAGGATCATGTGGGGGTGGGGTAAGAAATATATAATGATGTAAATATACATAAGGGTTTCAAAATTTTCGCTTCGATTTCCAGCTTCGGATGCCGTCTGATGTTTGGTGAAATACAGTCGAATATAATCTCAAAATGGCGTTTAAATTAGCCTATAATTATAACAAGGTATATCAATAACAACGACAAACTCAACAACTTAATAAGATAACAAACGAAAACGTCCAAAGAAATATCAAATTGCAATGATACACACGACATACGTAACTCGTCTGAACCTGAATGTGACTCTGCCTTGATACGACTGCTCTGCCGCTCGGCATAGGCATTTAATTGCGAATTGACCAATGAGGGCTCCTGTTTGACGTCGAGACGGCGGCGTTAGCGTGAAAATCACCCGAACCTTTTGTTTACATCCGGTCTATCTCTTATCTGAATATACTGTAAGCGTTGAGGATTCACGATTTCTTATATACTCACTCATTGATACTTAGCTGGAACATCCGGTGATTCTACGCACTCTAGGCATTTACAGCAATCACAAACAGGCTTCTCAATAAGCTTTCACGAAATTTAACATTTAACTGACACCGTAAATGTACGAAAACCGAATGCTCCATCATCACCAAACAATACACGCAGTCACCACAAAAACCTGACCATTTTATCACTTCATTGTTAATACTTGTTTTATTTTTAACTAGAAATAGTCTTTCTTAAGTAACGTTACAGAATTTATAAACGTACAAAGGGAATAGTTATTTTGAACAATACTGCTTCTTGTAAAATTTACTGCGAGTCGATTTAAGATACCGAGACGAGGCCTTTATAAAGCCCTCTTCAAATACAGGCAATCTGAATGTGACATTGCGTTGGCGGAAGCCTCGTTTCTGATTTCCAAAGGGTGAGACTGCCTTCAAACAAATATAACTCACGTTTGCATCATTGGAATGAAACGGAAGCTAGGTCGTGGTTATTTTTAGCGCACACAGGAATCTAGGTCGTTACCTCGAGGGCGGTCTTTAAGGGCGCTCTCAGCTGGAGACGCAAACGTTTTGAGCATAATTGCTGCCTACTTAGATTTTTTGTGTGCAACAAACTGTTGAACAAGTGATTGCTAAGTGGCACAAGTTCAAGTGCTTTCAGCCATGTCAGACGCGTGCTGAAAAATAGTACAGTCGGAACAACCTGCATGTGAAAGTAAATATCCCAAGAACTGTTATAACCGCATTCAAAGTTGAAACCAAGGGAACGTCTACTTTGATGTTCACTTAACTAACAAAAAGCGACTTAGCGCTCATTCGGTTTCGATGGATAGCCGAGTTCATTTCGGCTGGTCGGACTCCAGGTCAGCGAGGACTTGACCCAGCACGAACATATCTCATCAATAGGGAAAAGTTAGGTTATTTCTTTAGGGCTAAGAAGTACTGTTCTCCACATAACGTCCTCACTCTGTTCAAGTCCCAGATAAGACCTAGTCGCAAGTACTGCTCACATGTTTGGGGTGCTGCCGCCCGACGACATTATCCATCCTCGATGCTGCTCAGAGGAGGGCGGTCCGACTGATTTGTGGACTCTTATTTAACGGATAATAACGATCCATAGTGGTCTATTTATTCGAAAACGTAGTAAGAATTAAAAAAAAACAAACAATGTAATGGAGATGAATGAATCAATAAGTCAATACCTTAAACAAGTTGGCCATGGAATTAAAACTTTGCTTACACTATTCTTACAGTATCAGATCATTAAATTTGAAGTTTTTGGTGTATCACATGACACATTTTTTAACGCCAAAATTGAAGAGTTTCTGTATCATCCGTTTTGTTGTCATTTGGAGATATCTGAAAATTTAGATATGGATCATAATATAGAAAGTGAGAACTTTCATTTGTTGTAATAGAAAACTGTGATTTTTGTTTTCATATACACCATAAGTTGAACTATTATCCATTTTCAATAAGGTTACGGCTTTCCGAGTTTGACCCTTTGAGTGCTGCTAGATTAAATCTAGTGTCAGTTTTTGATACCTTTTGCAAACTAACAAAGAATATAGCCTTGAATACTGCCATATTATTGCAGGTGATCGGATACGGTTATATGATTTTTGAATTCATTTTGTGACGCCTTAAAATTCCATTCAAATGCCTTCATAGAGACAAAATAATTTTTAATTTTGACTCGACGACCGTAAAAACTTATGTGACACGCGTCTGGACTAGTATGCTACAGTATATTCAGATAAGAGATAGACCGGATGTAAACAAAAGGTTCGGGTGATTTTCACGCTAACGCCGCCGTCTCGACGTAAAACAGGAGCCCTCATTGGTCAATTCGCAATTAAATGCCTATGCCGAGCGGCAGAGCAGTCGTATCAAGGCAGAGTCACATTCAGGTTCAGACGTGTTACGTATGTCGTGTGCATCATTGCAATCTATTTCTTTGGACGTTTTCGTTTGTTATCTTATTAAGTTGTTGAGTTTGTCGTTGTTATTGTTATACCTTGTTATTGATTGTTATTGTTATCAACTGCTTGCGCAAAATGCCCAGTAGTACAGATACTGCCGATGAAGTTGTAAACTCCTGTAGTCCACCTAGGAAACGCTCTAAAAAAAGACACCTGAGTGCAGAAATGAAAGAGGTCATTTTGAATATATATAAGATCGAGCGCGAGGAGAACGAGGCATCAACCATCAAAGAAATTGTTGTGAAGGTTTCTCACAAAGTTGGGGTGTGTCGCGCATCAGTGTTTAATGTGTTAAGACAATACAAAAAAAATCACACCTTTTCTGAGCCAATGACCAGCAAACATCGCAAAAGCATTGTTAAATTATTGGATGAAGCTGATAAGCATGCGATTAGGAGGAAACTGCATGAATTCTTCTTTAGGAATGAAATACCTACTATAGATAAAGTACTGCAGGAGGTAAATGGAGATACAACGTTGCCAAATTTCAAACGATCAACTTTCCATGCGTTACTGAAGCATTTAAATTTCAAATGGAAAAAACGGGGTCGTAATAGTTTACTACTGGATAGAGAAGAAATTGTGCTATGGAGGAGGCATTATTTAACAAAAATTGGGAAATATAGAAATCAAAACAGGAAGATTTATTACCTTGATGAAACGTGGGTAAACGCAGGATACACTACAAGTAAAGTATGGGTTGATGATTCTGTAACTTCATCCAGGAGGGCCTTTCTAGATGGACTGTCCACCGGATTAAAAAATCCAGCAGGTAAATACGAGTAATAGACAACAATCGGATGTTTTTCAAACCTTGGGAACAAGGTTCTAAACATTAATTCCAGGGGGCAGATAAAACATATTACAAGTAACAAAACTTTTATAACTTTCGATAAAATGCGTGGATGTTTTATTGTCATTTTCATTTGTTAGAACTTTTTTAAGCCATGTTTTTATGTGTTTTCGATATTTCAATAATTTTTTAATATAATCTTAAAATATGTCGAATATTATAAACTTAAAAAAAGTTACTAAGTTTTATATTGTGTACCGTTCCTAATATTTCTAATCATTTTAATTCATACTTTAAGCTTTATAAAGTTATAATTTGTTAATATTAATATTTGCGCGAATTTCAGGTTCCTGATCATTCATTTTTTAAAGGTTTATAACTTTAAATTAAATTGTGAAGCGCTGAGTAATCATACGACGTTCAATATTCTTTCTTTCAATATGACTAAATAATCCCAATTATAGCAATCTGATACTCATGTCTCAATGTTTTTTCGCTGAATGTGATGAAAACATTTGAAAAAGGTTCGCTTATTGAAATAAATCTACACCAGTTAGTACTTCGATTTCCAGGTAAAGGGAAAAGGCTCATTATCTGGCATATTGGCAGTGAGGATGGATTTGTTGTTGACGGTCTGTGGTGCTTTGAGTCTAAGAAAACTGGAGATTACCACGAGGAAATGAATGGCGAATCGTTTGAACAGTGGTTTTCAAAAATTTTACCGAACTTAGAGGAAAACGCAGTAATTGTGTTGGATAATGCGCCTTATCATTCTCGAAGAATGGAGAAGGTCCCAACAACGGCTTCAAGGAAAGTTGATGTTCAAAATTGGCTCCGCTCGAAAAATATCAACTTTGAAGAAGCAATGCTGAAAGTACAATTATTAAGAATTGTCAAGGATCACAAGGCGGAATATCAAAAATACGCCATTGACGAAATGGCAGCAAGTCAAAATAAAACTGTGCTCCGTTTACCTCCATACCATTGCGAGCTCAATCACATTGAACTCATATGGGCAGAGGTTAAAAATTATATAGCTAAGCACAATACAACTTTTAAATTTTGTGACCTCAAAGGACTTTTCAAAGAAGCACTAGAATTAATAACAGCGCAAAAATGGGAAAACTGTATTAAGCACGTGAAAGACAAAGTTGAAAAGAGAATGTGGGAACTGGACAATATTTTAGAGGAACAAGTCGAGCCATTCATTATTGACGTTGGTGCTTCAGGCAGTAGCGATGATGAAAGCTAATCAAGCTCATCTTTCCAATAAAAGATGTCGTTCATCAAATTCGGTAAGTTATAAGTAATTATAAAGCTACTGTATTTTTTAATTAATTATTGACATTTTTGAACCCATTTTGGCAAAACCTATTCAAGAATCTACTTTCTGACAATGTTCAACCATGCACATTTTTTTACGTTTTGAACGTTTTAATTTGGTTACATATTTACCTAGAAATCAAAAAATATACTAATCAATATTCTAAAGGCAATTTTAAGAGATATACGATTATTTTTAATTTAGGCTAATTTAAACGCCATTTTGAGATTATATTCGACTGTATTTCACCAAACATCAGGCGGCATCCGAAGCTGGAAATCGAAGCGAAAATTTTGAAACCCTTATGTATATTTACATCATTATATATTTCTTACCCCACCCCCACATGATCCTATATCCATCACCAATCGTATACACATCGAATTGTGCTAATTTACTACAAAGTTACGCAAAGCAGCATCTACTATCTAAAATATGTACTGCGTGACTCTTAATACGTCCCTGCCGAATGTTACAGCGTTCGATGATCACGTGGTCTTGTTTATGTCCGGTCTATCTCTTATCTGAATATACTGTAGACTTATTTTAAATTAATCCTTGAAGTGCCCTTGAGATAACCTTATGGTGATTAATTGACCTGTGATTGGGATTTATTATTTAGAAGGACCCAAATGAAATGCTGTTGGACTCAATTGCTCGACTTCTTTTGGAAATGCCCTTGATCTTGAAATCTAGGAAAATGGTATAAATGCCGTAGAAATTGTATTTTTCCCACTGTGCGACGGGCCACCGGCGATCTAGCTCACTTCTATCGCTATGTCAACAGGCTTTGCTCCTCACAGGCCTCCTTCGTGATGCCCCAGTGCGATGTGCCTGCCAGACAGACCCGCCTGACTTAGGCCTCCCATCCTACCCGTGTCAAACTTCGTATACCCAGAACCGGCCGATAAGACCGCTCCTTTGTCTTTAGGGTATCGAGATTGGGGAAGAATCTCCGAGGAGGCTTTTTCCAGTTCCTCAGCCTTCAGGCATATACATAAGACCGTCAAGAGGGTTATTACCGTTCAACTCAAGAAAACTTCTGATCCTACTACAAAAAAGGATCAAAGACCGATAAGTCTACTACGCTATTGCCTAAGATCAGCAAACGTTCATTAAAAAGGAGATTTTGAAATAGTCTGATCATTTTCATTTCCACAAATCGACGTCGTCCAAACATCCTTTTTGGGTTTGTACCCTGAAAAAACTTTCAAAACTTACCAAAACTGTTACCTTGAAACAGCCAATGAAGCCAAAATCTAATTAATCCCGACAGGTGTTAAATATTATCCTGTATTCCCTGGGGAGAGTACAAAGGGTGTTGACCCGAGGTTCCCGCCTTCAAAACTTAGATTCGGGTCAAGGGAAATGTATCGATCCGACACTGAGGCGGCTTACAAATGATCGTCGAATAACAAACAAGGAGAAAGAAAAGTCGTCGGAGGTTAAATCGGCGTTCCAAGTCGAGAAAGTAAAAATGACGCTTGCAAACAAATAAAGCATGAATTACGGAGGTGGCGTTGGTTTGTGTATAAGGTTACGACTTACTATCGGTTTACAGCGTAGACGCATAGATTCTTGGATTTGACCCTTGTATTTTTCAAACTTTAGCCCTGCAGAACTAAGGCTATAGAAAGATACAGGGGAAAGCGGAGACGTCACCCGAATTCTCGTGGAGCGTGTAATATGCACACATTCTGCCCTTAGGGATCCGTCGTGTGGTACCTCCACATTTGATGGTTCGAGGCCGTCTACCACCTACGGACAATCACAACATCCATAGTCAATAGAAAAATACTATTGTTACATCAAGAAAACACTTCAAGGTATGCCTTTATAATTCGCCGGTCGGCCCCATTGACCTTGGGAGTCTTCCGCACTATAATAGGGAAACCGATCGTACATTTTCACTTACCTCATCGCGTAGTCATATTATACGATAAGATCTAGTCAAATATTTAATGAATGAATTATGAAATTAGAGGCATGGTATGGACCCTTATGGGCGAATACATTCCCTAAACCTCAAGCCTCGCCCTTCTAGCAAAGTTGAGTATAACCTTGAATCCCAGCTCACAAAACATGCGCCGAGGTCTCTTTCTCTACCCCGCAGCGCTCATTAAGGGATCCTCAACCACTCCCGTCACGTGCAGTTGTCCCTTCAACGTGTTATGGCCAGACAACAGTCAAAAACTACAAAAATGTTTGCCCTAGGCATAGTAGTCACCTTGTGTAAAATTTCAGCCAAATCTGTGCAATCCTTTGCAAGTTATAGGCGGACCAAGGATCAGCAGAACATCCAAAAAACAATATCATTTTCGGAATTTTTCGCGAAAGCAATACTTCCGTGCCAGTAGGAAAGTAAAAACACATTGGTGAAAAATCGGTAGTTAATGAGTGAATAGTTATAGAAAGTAAAAGATGGGCTATACAAATTCCAACTCGACGGTTTAGGTACCTTTGTCACTGTAACCTCCTTCACAAGAGATAGTTAACGCCCTGTATAAAAAGTGAAAATCCGACTACGCCCCTGTCGCAATGAAAAACTGCATACAAAATTAATACAAATTAACCTGCCCACTTGCCGTCAATGAAAAATCTAGGTCAAACCATTGTGCCGCCGCGGACGTGTAGCTTATCAGGTGCAGTCCAAGAATATAAAAGTGCCTGGACGATAAATTCAATGTATACACACTACAATTAGTTAAATCACTCGCGAAAAGACCGTAAAACCATCTTCCTTGCAGTCAGATATTTTTAGGATAGTCTTGAATAAATAGTAGCTCCATCCGACGGAATCCCGAATGGTTATTACGAAAACAAAAACGCAATTTGCAAAATTCGCACTAGGTACTACGCGGATTTGATAACTCGCGCCACCTATGGAGGAATGGTGCAACGGCCGTTTTGTTGATATTTGCCTAGATTACTGCAACCCGCATTTCGCTAGCATGGTTTGTGGGTTGTAGTCTCATAGGTTACTATCTGGACTAAGCAGCTGGGATTTATAGGACAAGGGCAAAACCTGAGATCTCTATAAGTCTAGGTAATAACGATATTTCAGGCTGAAGTAACGGCCAGACAAGCCTGCGCAAAGGTGCTAATAACTAATGAGGCTGCAAATCAGTCGATGGCCAACTGCTCAGGCAGCCAGGTAGGACATTTTAGGTTCATCGCAAAGTTCGTCTAAGCTTGTATTTGATTTCGGAGACTCTCAAAGAGCTGGGAAATCGAAACCAGTTAACATTGCTCTGGGTACCAGGACATGAAGGAAACAAAGGAAATGAAAAGACGGATCTGTTAGTCCGACAGGGTGCGGGCAATCGCCTTATATGCCCAGAGCCTTTCTGTGGTGCGACAAGCAAGAACACTTGAGAAATTGGACCAAGACAAAGCCACTAGAATGATGGAGCAGCCAATTAGGGCAAATGCAGGCAAAGCAGTCCATCGAAGAACGAAGGCCCGTATTTACAGAGGACCTACTCGGATTTAATAGGACCGCCATAAGGGCCATAGTGGGTCTCCTGACAGGATACTATCGTCTAAACGGATATATGAGGCTCCTCGGTCTGACGGAAGAGGCCACATGCCGTATCTGCCGAGAACATGAGGGAACCCCAGTGCATCTTCTGTGTTACTGCGAAGGTCTGGCAAGGCTACGGGTTTAGATAGTGGGAACCCTATGGAGTCTGATTAAAGGATCAAGGCTAGACACACTGCTTTAGAAAGTGTATATGGGGGTCACAATAGATCCATTTCACCGCAGTGACGTAAGGTCAACCCCTTGCTTTTGATTTATTACCGATTTCAATGTGCGGGATGTATGTGCTCTTCTTTGAACGAGAGTTCGATGGGATCAGTAAATCAGCTGATGAAATCCACTGATAGCTAATATGCATTACAGTGGCCATGTACCGTGGGTAGCCAATCACAGGACTGAGTTATTTCGTGCGTTAACTCTGAGTAGGGGGGATGGCACCGATGGATCCTTTTCCAGGGAAACGGGATCCAGTGTAAAACGATCTTCCAGGCAGAGATATTTGCCACCATTAAAGTCAGAGGAAATTCAGCAGTGCACGGAGCGGAGAATATTCATATGCTCCGACAGTCAAACAGCTCTTAAGGCGATGGCATCCCCGAGGACAAGGTCACCCTTAGTTCAGGAGAGCACTACTGCCCTTCAAAGTTTAGCCCAAATTAAAGAAGCGACCCTGCTTTGTGTCCTCGGACACAGCGGAGTGCCGGGCAACGAGAAAGTAGATCGCCTGGCTTGGCTGGGGGCAAGAAGCACTTGCATCAGTCCCGAGCCTAGGCTGGGCATAAGCAGGAGCCAGGTCAACATGGCCCTAAATGAATGGGTGTATAGGGACCTGGAAAGAGCGTGACAAGAGAGGGAGAGAGATGACTGCAGACAGGCTAAGAAGTTTGTAGCGGGCCCTTTTAAAGGTGGAAAGAGCCCCAAGTGCTGGGAAAAGGACGAAACAGCCTTTCAATTCTCTGAGCTATTGCCCCCGTATATTGCGGTCAGGGCCACGGAATTTGATGGTGAAGTTGCTTATTCAGCGGAATGGTCGGACATCCTGACCTTCATTAGTAGATCAGGAAGGTTCGACAGTTTAGTCAATCAACATGTGTTGGTACATTCGGGGTCGGCAACAAGAGCCAAAGGTAGCCTACTTGTCTGGCTTCACCTCCCCACCACTACTACTACTAAGAGATGGCGCGACACTAGTTAATTTGCACCATACAAGAGCATAGAGCAGCACTAGTAGTCTAACTATAAACATGATCGTTGGTGTTGCGTTAAAGGTTAAAGGAATTGCAATGTGACAGTAGTTGCGGGTGTAGTTAGGTAATAAGTTTGCCGCATCGTTTATAGCTGTTAAAACGAACAATACATCCGTTACAGTTGCCTAGCTGTGGAACCATGGTGCCCTAGCAGCGTATTAGCTGCATTGTAGGCGGAAGAATTGACATCGAAGGAAACTGGTTCGACCGTTGTGTGATCCTACTAATAGCGCTCTGTTTACTTTGGTACCCATTTCCTTGACCGGGCTTCCAGTTGTAACGATTCGCCACTCTGATAAGAAACTTGGTAATTTATGGTCTCTTCTATAGTAAAATATTTTATTACTTGATTTCAACAACTTATGCCTTTAGACTTGGAGAAATTGAAAATAATGAAATTTCAGGTGTGAGGTAGCCTGAATAATCCCTAGAGATCAGTTGAAAAAAAATGATGTATAGTGTCACTTTTGCCGTGATAAAAGTGTTACATTCGCCAGGCGCATTTTGAAAAGTGACATTATGCAGATTTTTTTTGACACTATGCTGTTTTTTTGACATTATGTAGGTTTTTCTACAAGATGTTAACGTAGCACTTAGTTGAACTTGTTGCCTAAACGTCATGAGGCTTGTTATCAATCTCTGGCTCTCATATGATGTAAAATCTGCTTCTGAGATGGCATTACTGTAGTCTAAGCTGTAAGTTGTATGTGTTGATGATAATTACATTGGGTTCTTGTCTCAAATACACTTGATTGAGATTCAAAGCTAGAAATTAGTTGCGCCACTTTTTCTTATCCATTCTGGAAATTGCATATACAAATTTGCTGAATTTCAAAAATCAGAGAGATTAGAAATAATTATATTCACTGTATACTGTCGAATTACAAGCCATATACATGATAACAGTAATTACACCCAACGCGGGCGAGGTGATGATTTCACGTAATTCTCCTTAGTTTTTCGTAATTTATACATAACCTCTATTCAGAAAGCACAACATATAAGTAACCCGTCATATTCAGCATATCCAGTGATAATTTTCTCACACAGCAAATATCACTGATTTTATACACATGCAGACCAATACACATAATCATCCAGATGCGACCTTGCGATTCAACCAACTTTCTTCTCAGAGATAAAAACTACAGACAAGGACCACTCGGTCTCACAAAACATATGCAACCAATAATGCGTGTAGTTTAGTTGAGTGATCTTTCCATAGATGGACGTTCACAACGATCCTAGTGAGCAAACGTGGAATGACTGTTTGCGCCCTAAAAGCTACCTAGTCTGCAAATTGACATCTTATAGTTTTTTTTGACGTTTTATAGGTTTTTACATGATACCCGTGCGGATCGCATCCTAGTGAAAAATGTATGCATTTGGATTTGGCCATTCTAAGATTATTTTAAAAGATTTACTATAGTTATTTATGCAAGCTTGGCGCATCAGAATTTATCGCTATCAACTCTTAAGAGTGAAGTGAAAGTCTCTATGTAAAGCTTTATGTCGACCATATACAGGGTGTCCCACGTAGAACTGCAACGTCGATTATTCTAAAACTAGATAATCTTATACAAAATTGTCCTTATTTTTATTAAGATGATGAGGTAATAAAAAAAGGGTGTTTCCATTTGATAAAAAATTACAATTTAGTTTTCATCCGATTGTATTATTAATTATCAAACATCTACTAAAGTAGACCCCATTCTATAAGATCGTTCGACAAGCGCAAAATTATTCGAAAAAGTAATCGGCTTTTATGGACGTCCATTTAGATATTTCTCAAAACCTGTTAGAGTTAGGTGTCGGATGTTATACATGGGATGTATTTACGATCGTGCGAAGAGTTCAAACATTGAAAAATATACACGGTGTTCCATTTAAGGCAACTTGGTATCTACTTCTTGTACAATTATTTTTAAAATAATATAATAATTCCTCTTACGACCGTCTGTCACGATACAAAATTTTGTTCGTAATTCGGTACCAAATTTTGTGAAAAATGCGTTTCTGAATTCAGTTGCCAGTTTGTTTACAATCCTGTCTGTCACATGAAGAGATTTTTGTAATAAATTTCGTACGAAATCATGCGCAGTCAGGAGAAAAAGCTGAAACTGTCAACTTCAAACTGCCATTTGTCACGTCAAGGTCATTCTAACCACACTTTACGTTGCGGCTTGCTACTTTATTCCTCTATCACTTTAAACAAATAGGATATTGTAGATGATATATGTGACTGCGGCATCAGCGATATGCGTAAAATAATTTGGTGTAAAAAATGGATCAGGGAGTTCTAAGTCTAAGGCCCGTATCGTCAGTCGTCCCTACAATTATTGTAGGGCGCCTTTATGGCCTCCTTGATTGTCATAGTTTTCTACTTCTACGTGTCAGCGCTCTATTTTGAGGTTATGTCCCAAACATCTATTTGCATCAAATTGTGCTTGCTTTTGAGTTTTATCATGTTTTATCAGCCTGAAATTTCCTACAATTTAAAAAGAAAACATACCTTTACAATAGGAGAGCGCTGACGCTGACACGGGACAAGTGTAATCTAGAAATTTTTGAAGGAGAGAAAGGAGTATGACAATCAAGAAGGCCATAATCGCGCCCTACAATTTTAGGAACGACTGAAGATACGGGCCTAATATATAAACAATCATATTTCTCAAACTCGTTTAGTAGGATCTCACACTGCTCTTTTGTTCATCATACTTCTTATGTTTCTCAATCTGCAAATAGAACAGCATACTGGGAGAAACTGATAACCACAACTGATCACAACTGATGAAAGTGTTTGAGGTTAGGCTTGTTCTTGTCAAACATTTATCATTTCATCTAATGATCACAAAACATCAAGAAAATATCCAGAAGTGAACACAAAATATGTAATTCTTTGTCACTTAGCATTTCTAGCAACTCCAAATCCGCAGTGGGCATCTGAGCACTTTTAGCATGATATTATTTAGAACAGGTTCTGAAAAATTTGTTCATACAAAATTATATGCCTGACACTACCCTTAATTTTATACAAAATTTAGCGTACCAAATTTAGCACAAAACTTCGCATCGTGACTCGGCCTTTAGTATATCGTAATTCCAAGTTTTCATAATAATCTAACGTCTTCTTATATACACCCTGTATAAATGATGAAGGCTAGAAATAGGAACCATAGTACTGAATGGGTATATCAGAAACTTGCTATCTGAGAATCGAAAATTATCGCGATCACAATGCTTTCCGCGCGTAAAACTATCAGAAAGTGAAAAAATTAAACTTTCAATTACATTTTCCTATTAAATAATAAATAATAGATAATCATAGTTAAACATGCTCAAAAGAACGGTGACAGCGAGTGACAGCTGTAATTTGTGAAATAATTCATTAGTACCATGATGTGAGTAACTAAAAAATAATCACCAGCTTATGCAACGCATCCGATTCATAAGAGTTGAAATTATGCACACATAAAGCTTTATCGGCAAATTATTTATAGGAATTACAGCATACCAGATAGTCTTGAGATCATTGTTTTGCATTTTCTGAATTATCGATGGATAAACATAGTAGAAGACAGAGTGGTGAGAATACAAATTACAGGAACGCTGCATTCTTCGAGATATTATGGTAGATTTAATAATAGTTTATAAAATGCATTTTCAGATAATACGCAATTCAATTTATGGAGCCCTACCACAAATACACGAGAATGATACTTAGCTTGTATACCTCCCAGGTATTGAAAACTTTATTTAACTTAGCCATACATGAGTATAACAAAGAAGGATTAACAAAAACCAATAATTGCCCCAAAAACAGCCATTTCTTCCTCTGTCCATTATTAGCGTATGTCCTAAAAGTTTTGGCACAAAATTCATTGGCTTTGATTTTAACAAACACAAAATAATATCAAGTTGCCTTTGGATACAAAAGTTTGTTTACTTACTCTACTGTCAGTTGACATTTATTTATTTTGACTTTTTCGCATTAAGTTGTCGTATAAATTAGAAATAAGAAAAAGTATCTACAAGTTGGTAGCGACCAAAAATTGTAGGTTGGAAGTTGTATGCGGTAAATGGTTGTAAATTGTTTGGTATTTGGTGTCAGTGAAATACCTCCTATTATTAAGCAGCTGCTGATATCGGTGATACTATGCACCTGTTAGACATAATAAGTCACACATATTTTCCTTATATCTGCCATGAAAACAGAAATATATACTAAGTGACATATAAATCTGAACACTCAGTTTAAATGGTTTTATTTTAATAAAATTTTGTATAAGTACTTAATGAAGCATAATAAGTAAATGATAAAAATTTCAAAATGATTGCACTGCTTTAAAGCCCTTTGATCTTTAATAATGTGTGGATGCACCCTTATGTGCTACGCATTCTCCAACGCGCCTAGGCATGCTTCTGATCAGGTGGTCAATGTCCTCCTGTGGCATCTCATTCCAGGCAACCACCAACTCCTCTCGAAGTGGTTCTAGAGTCTGAGGAGGACGTTGCAAATTGAGCAATCTCCTACCCATCATATCCCACACGTGCTCAATTGGGGATAAGTCGGGAGATCTTGGTGGCCATGGTGACAATGTGACATCATTATGTTGAAAGAAGTCTATTGTGACTCTTGCAACATGTGGTCGGGCATTATCTTGTTGGAAAGTTGGATCTGCCAGGGTGTCAAGATAAGGTAAAAGATGGGGTTCTAGAACTTGGTGGATATAACGCTGCGCGTTCATGTTACCTCTGATGAAGATTAAAGGTGACCTGGAACCATAAGATATAGACCCCAAAACCATAACTCCAACAGTGTGATGAACATGTCTTTTAACAAAAAACTGTGGATTCCTCCTTTCACCACGTCGCCTTCTAACCCTGGCACGACCATCGTGCATGCCTAAACAAAATCGAGACTCGTCACTAAAGACAATACTGTTCCATTCCTGATCCCAGAGTGACGGTTGTCTGCACCACTCAAGGCGATTACGTCGGTGTTCTTGAGTTAAAGGGAGGACCCAGTGTGGCCGGTATGAAAACAAGCCAAAACTTCTCATTCGTCGGTAAACACTTCACATGCCAATAGGTCTTCCGTGTTCTGCAAACCATTCATTTGCAATGGACCTGGTAGTGGAGAAACGGTCCCTTAAGGCCAATGATCTTAGGCGGCGATCTTCACGGTATGTTGTTCTACGGCGGCGTCCAGTGCCCCTTGCTCTTTGCGTACGGCCTTCTCGAAGCCATGCCTGACAACACCTAACCACAGTGTCTACACTTCTTTGCACTCTAACTGCAATTGCCCGAAAAGAAAGTCCAGCTTCCCGAAGTCCCACTATACGGCCCCTATCAAACTCACTAAGTTGACGAAATCGTACAGGTCTCCGTACTCTAGGCATCGTAACCGATCGTAAAGGATGTCAAGAACCAAAATCCGCCAACGTTGATTCTTTACTGCGGCTGAAATATTCATTTTTAGAGCGTTAGTGAATTAAAAAAAAGCAGTATAAAAACCGGAATGTCCAACTGATAAGGCTGAAAAATTTTTTACTTTTTATTTACAGTAAGATAAATACATTCACCAACTTTTATTAAAATGAAACCATTTAAACTGGGTGTTCGGATTTATATGTCACTTAGTATAGATTTGCTTTATATAATTTATATAGTTTGATACGCAGAGGTCGAAGATTCATCATACCTAATTGAACCTACCTAATCGTGATTCGATTTCGCATTGTGAAACGATTTGCTTCCTCCCTTTTCTTTGCTACTTCCAACGAAGGTGTAGGAAGTATAGAGTCAATCTACTTGACTCAATTTTTACAGGATTGGCTTCAACGAATTTAGAAAAATCTGACTTTTTTGGACAAACCTAATTTTGTCAACTGTAACCATAGATCAGAATTATATGACTGATGAATAGCGAAGCAAGTTTTTAAAAACGAATAAACGTATTGATTTGAAAATAATTCATCGGAAAACTATTTGGAAGTATTCCAGGGCAACAGTTTTGCGAATTTGGGCGTGGTCCAAATTCTGAGCAATAACCATATGGTAACTATCATGTAATTAAACTTGCATGGTACTTGTGTATAAAGTGCCTTTCAGAAAGCGTCCCCTCACTTATTATTTGAACGGGTTAAGTTAGCAAGCTGACATCCAGAATGATGAAATACTATATTGGATTCCAAATAGGCATAATCTTAGGATATACATTCACTACTTTTTCAAATTAAAGTCTGGTAGGCTGCTATTGAGCATTTTTGAGAATTGAATCACTTGTAAGTCAACAACTAGTCATCAAAACGCTATCACATTTTATATCAGTCTTTTCCTTTTGAAACGATCTATCTGAATACGCAAAAAATTATGCAATATTCCATTAAAAAGATACAGATTGTAACAATTTTTTATTGAGGATTTAACATATATAGACTCAATAGTTTTGTTTTGTCATTTGAACTGCACGCTAAGAAAACTAACATTTAACAATTTATAAGTGAAATCAACAACCAAAAAATTTCTAACGACGGATCTAATGAAAAATTCCTAACATCTTCTAATGTTATTATAAAACTACTCGTTTTCCGGTAAGGGAGCGCTCAAATTCATTCAAAGTTTGCAAAAATGTTGGTCAATATAGAACATATGGAAAATTCAGTCATTTCTATAAATTGTAATCGGATACTACAATTATTGTGGGACGCCTTTATGGCTTCCTTGATTTTAATCGTTTTCTACTGTTTCGTGTCAACGTCCTATTTTGAGGTTATATCACAAATATCTATTTCCATCGAAATGTTGATGCTTTTAATTTATATAATCTGTTTTATCGACCTGATAATTCCTACAATTCAATCGAAATGTTCATGCTTTTACTTTATATAATCTGTTCTATCAACTAGGAATAATTCAAAAAGAAAACATAACTTCACAACAGGGAAGCGCTGAGGCTGACACGGAGCAGCAGAAATCTAGAAATAATTGTCATATACAGGGTGTTTCACATCTTATCCGACAAATTTTAACCACATATGCACTGTTACGAAAGAAGTTGATTTCTCAAAAAAAAAAGAAACATGTAATAAAAGTCCTGCAGAAATCGATTTAATAAAATAATATGTAATATGCGCCACGCTGTTGCATGTGACACTTCTGGGACCCGTTGGGCTAACTGACTTGTGATTATTCCCGGATTTTCTTCCAAAATATCCAAAATTTGGTCTTCTGCATTTAAAACGCGTTGGGGGGCTAACCCGCCCCAATCCACTCCACGTCTGGGGCGCAAATCTCCACTAGCACGTGCACGTAACGCAATTGAACTCAATGTTTCGTGATGTGATACGTGCCTATTTTGAAATCGGTGTGCATACAAACAAGAAACCGCTCGCGAATTTTGCCCTGCTCTTCCGTACGCTAAAACAATGTCCACTAATTCCTCATGAGTGTACACATGTGCCATTTCATTAATAAATAACTAAAAACATAAACTCGCAAAATACTTTATTATTTAACTTCACAAAAATCGACCGTTCTTCATTCAGATCACCCACGATACTGATTAAACCTTATTTACACGTTCTTATAAGTATGAAAAAACATAAAATTCCTACTATTTTGTATTCGTTAGTTGTTTTGTACAACATTTGCTATAATAAATTATTAATGCGTGTTCTAATATCACGACAATGAACGCAAAATACAGATATTTATTTTTCAATTTATTATTGAAACTCAGGTTTATAACTTAATTTCTGTAGGACTTTTATTACATTTTTTTTTTGAGAAATCAAATTTTTTCGTAACAGCCTAAAATTTGTCGGATAAGTTGTATGTACATTAACTAACAAGCTTTTGTGATGGATTGGCACTAACGATCACATTCTTCTTTCATATTCCAGGGTGTCAAATTTAAACGTGAGAATGCGCTTTCTCATTAAATTTCATTTTATTGGAGTTTTTCGCCATAGCCGGAGTTCCACAGGGATCAAAGTTGGGACCGTTACTTTTTCTAATTTTTTAACAGTAGAAAAATTTGGCTTCGCTGGTGATTTAAAAATACGCCCAACATCACTGATTGGTTGGAACTTCAGAGCCAGCTTGACCTGATTCAGAACTGGTGTAACAATAATAAATTAACACTAAATGTAGATAAGTGTAAGGAGGTCGTGAGTTTCACAAGGAAGGAAGAATTTATAGATTTTAGATATAATATTAATGGAAAGAACCTTATTAGATGTATAGAGGTTACGGATTTACAAGTTTTTTTTATTGTAAGTTATCTTCTCTAAACATCTTGAGAAAACTGTATCTGAAGTATTAAGAGCATTTGGGTTTTTGATAAGGAATTGTATGAGTTGTGACTGTACCGACCTATTTAAATATTTTGCTTAGATTAGATCAAAACTTGAATATGCCTGCATTAATGGAATCCATATTATGAGGTGTGTTCAGCGAAAATTTCTTAAATATCGTTCCTTTAAAGTTGACCGCATGTATCCCGAAAGGGGAATCAATAATTGTAAATTATGTAGTAGATTTGAAATGACTAGTTTAGGGCATAGAAGACGCTTGACGGCGGCGTTGTTTGTATTTAAATTGCTGCATGGAAATGTTGATTCTTTGAGGCAAGTTGGTCTTGGTGTGCCTCCATATTTACATCGGCGTAATGCGACAAGGACACGTCATTTAATTGTTATATTATCCAATAAATGGGAAACCTTTGGATAATAAAGCCATTATTATTATTTTGTAAAGAATGGAGCTGGTTAATATTTGCACGAGATAAATTGAATGCAGGTCAGCTTTTCAACAAAAAAATTAAATCTCGAGAGCTATGAGCGTTTTACTAGAACAAAATTTCGACGTGGACTATTAGCAGGTGCAGGATATCCTCCATTTTCTGGACACCTTGTATACCGCGTCCTTCGCAGTGTCTCAAGAAACCTACGCACCAATCATCCCCCATAGCAACTTACATCGTCATCATCCTCATCATCAATGAGCATCGTATAGAAAAACATATCCGCCACCTGTACGATTAAAGCACCGTAAAAAACCGCATAGAAAGAGCAAGGCCTACGACACTGCCAATGTGAAGGGCCTACTAGATTGAGACGCGTCACGAAGGGCACGGCACGCTAGATAGCGACCCACTGCAACTGCAGGGGTTGCGCGATTCTCGCCTGCCGCCTATTTCCCAATCAATCCGGCAGAGGTCAGTGGTGGCGCGCGCACTGACACCGCAGGGTGCCAGGATAATGGAATTGGGCTAACGGTGACGTCACACACGTCTTGAGGGCGGCTGTTATCACATGACTGGCTGATATCGGCAATCGCATTGGGCAATTGCTGACAATCCTGGCGGATGTTCTTATAGTCTAGTCGGTAAGTTCTTGCACATGATTTTTTCTCCGGCAAGAATACGGTGCTGTTCGGTAGTTTCACTATCATATCGAATTACATTCAATTCAGAGGAATGCCCCCCTCTGTGTGGGAATATCCATCCATTTGCAACCTATGGAATATATTTTTCATCAAATATATTTTTCATTCATTAAAGGTATACATCAAACGTTTCTCGAGAGCAGCTATTTAGACGAAAATACCCCTGGTTTGCGAAATAATTGTAAAGTCTGGTTTTATTGCTGCAAGTTGTTGAAGGGGGTATTCAAAACATGGACGCATAAAACGGGTACACCAATTTTTGTGCGAAACCTTTTTATTCGATAACAAAGAATGACGACTCAATCGAAAGTGTTGGCAGGAACGAAAAAACTCTTCATATAAGATTTATAGGCGTTTATGAGACCTACAAAATAAGACCGAATAATAGTAAAAAAGTTATGGCCGAGGCGAGCTGCAGGTTCTGGCACTTGTAGGTAATGCGACGATGGTTTCTCGCAGATATTTGAAATTCTTCATATTCGTAAGATTCGTACTTCTGAATAACCACTATAAAATTGGAGTAGATTGGTGAAGTAATTTTTGAGAATTTCTAATTGTTTATCCCAAAACACCTGCTTTCCGACCATCACTATTAGTTTATTGAGCAATATACAGGGTTAGTTCAAAGGGCATTTTATAGCAAAATACACTAGGTTACCTTGCCGATATGAATCGCAAACCATTCCGGAAGCTAAAATACAAATTGTTTATTTAACGGCCTATTTGACATGGTCGCGAATTATCTAGAAAGCCTGACCTTAAGACGATATGTTTATTTATTCCGTATGAATCAAAACCACCAAAAACCGCGAAAAGAGTTCCACTCCAGTCCGCTTAGTATAAAGGTAGCAATTTATAAATATTTTATGGCAGGTTGGCAACTCCGCCTCGGTAGTCAATGACATAGAAATATGAGTAATAGTCCAAGAACCGACCGCAAAGTTTAGGTTACATAGCATACTAATATCGAATGTTAGAAACTAGTCAAATTTTACCTACACAGGGCGTTATAAAATACCAATCCAAACCAACAGGGAGTGACTTTAAAAAGAGTTCATATAAATAGAAGTCCGGAAATGCTTTGTTTTCAATTAACTCTGCTCCAAACATTTTTGAAAATAATATAATAATCCTATAGCCGATTATGACTTTTGGAAGTCTACTAGACACAAACATATAATTGAAAATCTAGACCAAATCGAACCAAAAAATAATGTTAATTAAATTCGCAAACAATGAAAAAGAATTAACGGATTTATGTACGGCGATCTTAATAGCTACGGAAATTTATGGATTTAATAAAGTGTCTTTTTCAACTGAATTTGGTAAAATTGCTGATGACAGTGATGAAATATTTGCAATAGCGGCTAGAAAAAAATTTGAATAAAGTTTAGAGATGAGCGGCGAGTATGGTAGCTATTGCTTAAATGGCATTGAAGAGATTATCGGAAGCATCGTATTTCAAAAATTTTATATGACCATATAGATGATAATTGTTTGACCTTAGTATAAATGTAGCGTTTTATGAATATTTTATGGCAGCTTGGCAACTCCGCCTAGGTAGTATATGATATAGAATAGATCACTATTTTCATTTGTTCAAGAATGTTATATGGTCATATAGATGTTAATTATTCATCAACTTGAACATTACAGGATAAGTTTCAGGTATTACATGGTCATATATACTCCACATCACGACACACCATTACAAAAACGTGACAGCGAATAACAATTGATTATCTAGTAATATTCACAATACCACATACCGACAAGTGACATACAATTTTGACGGAGCTGACAATGCCAGATCCGTAGACAGGGTCGTATTTTGTTATGTTTTTTGTACGCTATGGATTCACATCTTGTAACAACACTTTTATTTAGAAGAGGTCCTACTAATACAGTATAATAATAGTCGTCTTTATTTGGAAATACACCAACTGATTGGCGAAGTTTAGCATTTTGAAGCATTATCATATCTATTTTCTGAATACGGTCTTGAGTTCCACGTGAGCTCCACCAGAATCATCATTGCCAATAGTACAGACTAATACAAAGATGTCACATATACTCGTATGTTAATAGACGACAAGACGTGATACAGACCATAGCAAACAACCTGTTTCAAAATCAAAATAACCACACATATAAAAGCTCAAAAGGTTTCAAGCAGTATTTGTTGTTTGGTTAGCAGCAATGTGTACTGCCAGATAGTCCATGAACTTGTCCATTGATGTAAAAAAACATAATCAGGATGACCTTGAAGAAATCCACCCAAATAAATTCGTCATGTTAAACGGGTACAAGGGAATAAAATGAAATGTTCTTGTACTATTACGTTTTTTATACTACATATTCATGCTTCCTGATATCCAAATCAAATAAATCATCGGAGTGCTCGATCAAGTCACCAAATAGACGATTACGATAAAATATCGCTAGAGTATCTAAACATTGCGTTCATATTTACATACGCTTATGCAATCTAGGCAGCCCAGAAAGGAAGCAGGAGATATGACAGTTGTTGAAAGCAGTTACCTATTACATGATAAACAACCGTCGAGACACAGATTTACCTCAAGCAAGGTGCACTAACACTAACAGAATTATAGTTCGTTGCACTAATGTGATCATTCATTTAAGCTTCGATGTTGTTTACATTACGTTTAGTTTCGGGTTACCAGTGCTATGTTGAATGGATATAGTATAGTGCGAGTTGAACGACAACTTTACACACAGTTGGTGCCAGTCACGAATACAGGATCTCGATGAAAGAGAAACTCCTATTTGCAATTTATTTTAAGTTATAACACCTCTCAACATTTCCTTGCTCCTCTATTCATAATCTAACGTTATGTAGGAAAACAGTTTGTGTAAGTTCTCTCCGTAAGGACTAATTTCCATCTATTTCGTTGGCCAGAGCAGCAAGACCTTGCCAAGGCGGATACTTTTTTTCATACTCCAACTACCACGCAGGCCTAAGGCCTAAACACCCATGGGTACCGTGGGGCTATATGTATAGGGGGAAACAGGGGAAAGGGGGGACGCCACACGGACTCTGGCGAGGGAACACGTGTGCATGTAACATGCACACATTCAGTCAGAGACATTCTACCACCTACGGACAATCACAGCATCCAGAGCCAAGAGAAAAATTTCTCCTGGGACGGGATTCGAACCAGCGCACCGCACGAAAAGTCTACCACTGCGGCAACCTCTACTGCCTACAATCTCATTTTTTTTCATTTAAATTGTTTATTCATGCTAATACAAAAAAGTGTTTAACATCATCATAAGACAGAAAAAAAAATCATCATCACAGCATGAAAGCCACTTATGGTATATCGTGTATCACACTTGAAAGTGTTGAACCATCACAACACGTTAAAAGCAGTATTTAGAAAATCATCAATTTTGTAAAAAGCATTTTGGATCAAAACATTCCTAATACCAATCTTAAAATCATTTAAGGGTTTTTATGGGGCCATTGAAATCAATTGTGTTTACTCCCCAACCTGAAAGTTTAGATCAACTTTGTCAACGAATCATCGAAAGCTGCCATGATATGCCACAACATGTTTTTGAAAATGTCTATCATGAATCTGGACATATCCTATATCATTAATAACGGCCAATATTTTTGAACACTTATTGAAATAAAAACTGATATTTTCGTGTGTTTTTGTTTCCTATCTGAACAAATCAAGATAAATAAAATTTTTTATAATTATGTCGAAAACGAATCCTCCCATTTTAAAAAAATCAAGCGTCAAACTAAAGGACTTCGAAAGAACTTTCAAACAAGATTTTTCAGAGAATGACTCTGGGAGGCCGAGGATGAAGTAGTTTTGGTTAAAAAGTTGTCCCCCTTGACAAATATTTTGACGTGCCTCGGCGTTTTTTTCTTTTAATAAGTGGTTTTCGATTTATCCGTGATGGGAAGCTTTAAACACCCTGTATATTTTCAAATGAACACCCTGTATATATATATATATATATGAGAAAGAGTATGGGGTTTAGGACAGAACCTTGTTGCACTCCTACCGATATTTGCCTCTTTACAGACCTCACACCATCAATCCTTACTGTTTGAAATCCCTCTAGCAGATAGGACTCTACTAAAGCAATGCTAATGGGGGAAAAGTTATAGTTAGGATATTCCTTTATGTATGGCAACTCAACAACCGCTTTATAAAATGGCATGACAACCTTACAATTCCGACAATGTTTACGTACACAACATTTTTTCACCAGATGCATCAATACTACAGGGTGCGCCATCTGACCAATGCAAGGGGATAGCAAAAAAATGTGGCAAACTTTAAAGCAAGTTGTCGGCAGCAAAAACAAGAATGTTCTGTCATATGATAATATTGAATTTGAGGAAGATGCTGGATCTGTTCAAGAAAATTTTAACAATTTTTATGCAAAAAGCATAAAGGAAATAGCCGACAAAATACCAAAAGTTGCACCGACATTTCAAGAATTGCCACAGTTAAGTGATGGTCTGTCAAGCTTCAACACTATAAGCATTAATCAACTTAGAAAAAGGGTAATGGAACTTAAAAACAAGTCAACAGCGGATGATATTTGAAATGTTAAGTTTTTGAAAACTGCTTTTTGTGTACTCGGATAACCTTTGCTTCACTTGATCAATGCATCCCTTACAACAGGAAAAGTTCCAAAAGCAATAAAAACTAGTGTTATAGTTCCTATTCCAAAAGTGTCCTCACCAAATAAACCAGCACAATACCGACCCATTAACTTGTTACCAGTGATAGACAAAAACTTGGAAACCTTGATTTGTGCGCAGTTACGGGAGTTTCTGGAGGCAAGAAAACTGTTGTTTAAGGGACAGTCGGGATTTCGGGAAAAACACTCGTGCGAGTCGGCGCTGCAGTATGTCTGTTCGAAATGGCGTTCATACATTCATGACGGGAATATTGTGTTAAGTGTATTCATCGACCTTCAACGTGCATTTGAGACTATTGATAGGAAAAGACTGATCCAGAAATTGCAGACGTATGGGATTACAGACAGTGCACTAAAATGGTTTATGAACTACTTGAAAGACCGTTGTCATGTGACGAAGATTAATAACGTGGCGTCAAATTCAATTGATAGTGAAATTGGGGTACCTCAGGGTAGTGTGTTGGGCCCGCTTGTGTTCCTACTTTATATAAATGACTTGAACAGGGTTTTAGTAAATACATTTCTGAGCTTGTTTGCAGACGATACATTGCTTTATGTGTACGGTAAGGATTTTAGACAAGTTGTAGATAGTATGAACTCAATACTGGAAATTCTGTATAACTGGTTATGTGTGAATAGGCTTAAGATGAATGTAGAAAAAACAAAATATGTACATGGTTTTTGGGACAAAGCAGAACTGTAATACATTTTTAGAAAAGAAATTTTGTATTGAGATAGATAATATTCAAATTGAAAGTGCATCTAGTATGAAGTATTTGGGCGTAGTTTTAGATCCTCAGCTAAATTTTTCATTGCATGTTGATTATGTTAGTAAAAAAATTGGGGAAAAAATAGGATTTTTTAGGCGAATATCTGAAAGTCTTAGTCACTGGAGTCGTCTTCTTGTATATAATACCATCATATATCCACATTTTAATTATTGTTTTTCATTGTTGCTATCATGCAAAAAAACTGATATTCAAAGGCTCCAGTTACTACAAAATAAGGCTATGCGCACTATATTATTTTGTACACGTTATACGCCTATTAATTTAATGTTAAAAACCCTCGGATGGCTTTCAATACAGCAAAAGGTTGAAATGTCAAATGTCTTATTTATTTTTAAAACAAAAAATCATTTATTGCCTGAATACTTGCAGGAATATCTAATACCGAGGTCCGAGAGGCATGCATATAATATCAGGTCACGTAACACTTTTGGCATAGAATTCGCTAGAACATCCCATATGCAAAAATGTCTTTTTAGTGATGGTTTGAGACTTTTTAATGCATTACCTACAGAAATTAGAGAAGCGACGTCTGTAAATATATTTATTCGTAAGGCTAAGCAATTGTATCTAGATAAAATGGCATAATATATGTACTTTCTGTGTTAAGATAACTGTATATCATTATCTCGCATTTGCTATTGTTGCATTTACTGTGGTTGCAGTTACTATGATTTTAAGGGAATCTAGAATTACTGTTTTTTGTTTATTACTGGAGTAAGACACTATTATAAACTATAGGAAGTAGGGCTAAGAATAATAAACATTTCATTTCATTTCATTTCATCTTTTATGTCGATATTGAAACATCGAATGACTTTGATATTTACCAACCGAGTGATCTGGTTATACGTGAAACGTCAATTTACAACAATTTTAGTCATGAATCGCTTTACACCGAAACAACGCGCCGAAATAGTCACAATGTACATTGAAAATCGTCGTTCAGTTGTGTTAACGCAACGTGCATATCGTCGAAAATATCGTGGAAAACAGGCACCGTCTGACAACACTATCCGTCGTTTGGTTTCGAATTTTCTTGAGTACGGGACAGTGGGAAATCGCCAACATACCGTTCATCAACGACCAAGACGTTCCATTGAATTGGTTAAAGGTGTCAGAGACAGCGTTGCCCAGAATCCAAAAGTGTCCTATCGTCATCGCGCTGAAGAACTGAAGGCAAAGATTCGTACCGCAATCGCCGATATACCACCAGAGATGCTCGAAAAAGTAATGGAAAACGCAGCAAGACGGGCACATTTTGTTTTGGCCAATAAATGTGGCCACTTGATAGATGATGTGTTCAATAACTAGTCCCAATAAATTTTAAAGGACCATATTTAATAAAAATACCCGATATATAGAAATCAGTTTTTCGTTTTCAAAGTTATTTCATGCTTACATACCGACATAAAAGATGGCGCACCCGGTATATTGAACAAATCTAGGTACTGAACCTGTCGAAATGAACTGACACTACATAGTTGTAGTGTTTTCCGCAAAAAAAGAAGTATTGTCCAGAGTTGATGAAACAGTAGCTATTGTTACACTAACTACTACAATCCATCAAGTGTTTCCCTATCAAATGAAACAAAAGCCAGGAAAATACACCTCGTGACCTTGATATTACATTTCCGCCATCTTGTTCCCGCGTTTGTTTTCCAATGTCAACTAAATCGTACCATCGTACATTACGTAACATCATACATTCCAATTATCTACTCGTCTGTTGAAGTAAACCAATTCCAGAAGGACTGTAGATCATATGACCTTGACATTATATTTTTCGGATGGTTTCTCTATACGTTCACCAACTTCAATAAAACGATAGCTGCTATACAAATCATCCATTCTGATTCACTACCAGGCTTCCTAGTAAATAACCTGTACACCACATGACCTTGAATTTAGATTTCCATAATGGCATCCATGATAAAACCTATATCAACAAAATGATATCTACCATGCAAAGTGACCATTTGAGTCCTATTAAATAAAGCGTATCCTAAAAGGATGAAAGCCACGTGACAGTAAGCATCCATAACTACCTACATAACCATTGTCACTCTATATCTATATACAACCCTACTAAATAAAACAAAGGCCAAAAGGGTTATGAAATAATAATATGTGACCTTGACACTGCTGGTTCCATTACCTTAGCCGGCCGAGGCCGCCTCCAGGAAAACGTATCCACCCCCATGTTTGGATCAATTTTGGCGACGACGATGCTGACCACGTGTGATTCCGCAGAACACTCTGTTTTGACTGTCATCCGAAAACCGCCGCAGATGAAAAAGAACGAAACTCGCACCGGCTTCGATCGACCACCGGGAGTTGGATGCCGAGAGTTGGGATGGCGAGTTACGGGGCGGCATAGCAAGGAAGTGACAGGGGATGCGTTGCGTAACTCTCTTCTCAAAACGCGGTTCCCTGTCACGGAGGATTGGGAGTTCCGGATACGAGCGCTGCTTTAATAATAGAGATGAGACGATATTTTCGCTCAGCTTTACTTTCAGATGATTCTCTAAACGAAACTGAACTCAAAGCAATTTATATGCAGTGAATGGTGTTTTAAACTAACAATTTAAATTTTCCCGCAAAAACTGACTTACAAATATGATGACGTCACTCCTATTATCTGACATCACAGAAGTTCTTGATATTATCGAAGAGCTGTTTTAGAACACCGGTGTTAGATCTAAAAGAATGTTGTTAGGAATGACAATATTGATAAAAAATTGTTGGAAAATCTTTTCTCTAGTGGAAAAATCTCGTCAAGTAGGTTGACTCTACACTTCCCACGCAAGGCCCTTATCAATACATAAACGATCTACACAAACTAGACCCTGAGAAAAAAGTCGGTCAAACAGGTCCATACAATTGGTCCATAGACATTATTTCCTGCCTTACCGGCAGTGCATCTGAAAACGTCACTTCTCTACGATACCTAACGCGTCATGACGTGGTATCGTGGTACCGCGGTCAGAGCATAGAAAACAATATGCTGTTGCGCGGCAGATATAGACTAATTTACAGAGTAATCTATATGTGTGACGGATGTCTAATAGGTACGTTCGAAGGCCGTTTGATAAGTCAGTGACTTTTTGAATTTCCCGCGCAGTACCTTTGAATGCAACACTGCTGCCGTCAACTGCCATCTTTTATATGACAACTGTCAAAATTTGAACAAGCTATGTCATTTCATTTGAGTTTGACAGTCTCATAAATTCTAACAAAAATGGAGAAAAGTGAATTTCGTGTTCTAATTAACATTATTTTTTGCGTAAAAAAACCATCACTGCAACCAAGGAAAGGCTTGACAAATACTATGGGGACTCTGCACCATCTATTTCAATGGTGAAGAAGTGGTTTACTGCCCAAAAGAGGTCATCACACCAGAAATCGTGGATAACATCCATGGGATGATATTGGGAGATCTAAGAATAAAAATACGCGAAATAGCTGAGGCTGTAGGCATCTCTACTGAGCGGGTACATCACATTTTAGATGAATACTTGGACATGAAAAAAATATCCGCGAGATGGGTGCCGCGATTGCTCACAGTCGACCATAAGCGCAACCGTGTGACCATTTCAAGGGAATGTTTGGCGATGTTCAGCCGCAATCCGAACGAATTTATGCGCCGTTTTGTAACTGTAGACGAAACATGGATTCATCACAATACACCAGAAACCAAAGAACAATCAAGACAGTGGGTTTCACATGGTGAGCGTGCTCCAAAGAAGGCCAAGGTGGGTCAGTCAGCCGGCAAGGTTATGACCTCAGTTTTCTGGGACGTATGAGGTATCATTTTCAGAGCTGTTAGACATATTTAACGTTGCTTTGAAGCAAAAACGACCGCATTTGGCGAAAAAAAAATTGCTGTTCCATCAAGACAACGCACGGGTATACACGTGTGTAGTCTGGAAGGCAAAAATTCATGATCTGGGCTACGAACTGCTGCCCCATCCAGTCTATTCTCCAGATTTAGCCCCCAGCGACTACTTCCTATTTCCAAACCTGAAAAAATGGCTGGGTGGTAAGAAATTTGGGTTGAATGAAGAGGTCATCATTGAAACAAACGCATATTTTGGGAGCCTTGATAAAAACTACTATTCGGAAGGAATTAAGAAATTGGAAAATGCTGGACTAAATGTATCGAGCTAAAAGGAGATTATGTTGAGAAATAAAATGCTTATTTGCCGAAAAACATTTTTTTTAATTAAAAAGTCACTGTCTTATCAAACAGCCCTCGTAGAATTACCAGTGTAGGGAGCGTATAAATGTACCACCATAAAAAAGTTTTATTGTTTCTAAATTTTTTTATCAGGATCCTCTGAAACGTCAAAAAAGAAGTTTGAGCGGTTTTTAACTTTTTTCGTTTTAGATCTTTTTCTCTGTCGCCACTGGACCGATTTTCAAAAATTAACAAGGATTTTATGTGCTTGGCATAGTAGGAACATAGTGTAAAAATTTCATTGAAATCCGATCGGACAGGCAGACAGACACACCGACGGAAGTCAGTGAGATGGTTTTTCGTGATGCAAATATCATATAACATACAAAAAAAATATCTCATTTTGGAAATTTTTTGCGAGAACAATAATTGCCTGCCAGTACGCGAGGGAAGTAAAATCATTCATTTCACTGCAACTTACACTATTAAAGTACACGTAATGCATACCCATCAGGTGATTCTATGGCATAATAGGTGACTGTATCTTAAACAAAACTAACGCTATTAATGCTGATAGTACGTTCAGTATCGAGTAACTGCTTACTCCTGCTTATTGGTTAAAACCACTGTCAGATAAATCATCATTTTTAACAATTTTTCATAGCTAATATTTTCGCACTTTCTCTATTGCGTTATATTTTACTAAAACCAACTGACGGTTTTCCTCTCCATCCCAATTATCAACGTTGCTTCTCTTAGTACGGCCGTACACGTACGGAATTACTATTCCGAATAGTCCAGGACAATTAGACATTTTCTGGTAAAAATTGCAGAATACAGTTTTAAAACGAACAAAAGTTTAATTTTATCGGGCAATTCCGTGCGTGTGCGGCCGCGCTTACACATTCAGGTGGCTCGTCCCTTTGTTTTATAGATATGACTAAAAAACTGTTTTCATTTTTTGTTAAATGCATTTTTTGTGCATTTTATTGTGCATCTTTTCTTCAATCGGAACTTGTTAGCAAATATAAGTACAGCTCTGAAATTGTGCGTGAAAATTTCGCTTTTATGGAAGAATGAAACAGGTGATTACTTTTATTCTTATCACTTTGTCTTTTCGAAAAACCTTTGATTTTCTTGAAGTCTCGTCTCGCAGCAAGTTGGGTTTTCAAGAAATGCAAAGATTTTCGAGGAGAAAAAGTGATGAGAATAAAGAAAAAAATCACAATAAAAAAAATATTCATTTTATGACAAAATAAAATTGAAGACGATGTTTTTTAGAGTACTGCTACAAACAGGTAGTTGAAAAAAGGCGAAAAAAGGGACATGCGACCTTAATAACGTTCTTCAGAGCACGATAAATCCGATCTACAGTGATGTGAATGACAGAACTTTACGTAAGTTAGAAAGAAGACTTGTATACCGACGTACCACCGATATTTGCTTTTCAAGTTATCATTCATAATGACATCGTATTTTTAGCCTCGCTAAGGATATGACAATTTACCAGAAAAAAAAATAATTTCAGTTCTAGGTGTAGGTACCTATGTATCATGAAAGCTATGCTGCTACATTTCCGAAATTGCTTTGTTTTAGTCAAATAGTTTGCGAAACTTGTCATTTTTCACTCACCTCGACAACCTTGAGGTTCTCCTTGTCCAAAAGGAACTCCATCGATTTGTGCGGTCTATCTCTTCTCTCCTCACCAGATTGTAGAGTGAGTTGCTGTCTATTTCTTCCGCTACTTCCATCACCGAGGTCCAATAAGCTTCTCGCTTTGGTGCCGTTCGCGGACGTCACTACTGTCACTTGGGTATCGATGTCTGTTTCCAGAAGACCACCCACGCACTGCAACAACATCTCGAATTAGCTACATTGGCTATCAAAAAAATGGCGTCCGGTAGATTGACTTTATACTTCCAGCGGCTTCGTTAGAGGTTTCAAAGAAAACGGAGGAGGCAAATCGTTTCAAAAGGCGAAATCGAATCAGATTAGGTAGGTTCATTTACAGTATATTCAGATAAGAGATAGACCGGATGTAAACAAAAGGTTCGGGTGATTTTCACGCTAACGCCGCCGTCTCGACGTAAAACAGGAGCCCTCATTGATCAATTCGCAATTAAATGCCTATGCCGAGCGGCAGAGCAGTCGTATCAAGGCAGAGTCACATTCAGGTTCAGACGTGTTACGTATGTCGTGTGCATCATTGCAATTTGATATTTCTTTGGACGTTTTCGTTTGTTATCTTATTAAGTTGTTGAGTTTGTCGTTGTTATTGTTATACCTTGTTATTGATTGTTATTGTTATCAACTGCTTGCGCAAAATGCCCAGTAGTACAGATACTGCCGATGAAGTTGTAAACTCCTGTAGTCCACCTAGGAAACGCTCTAAAAACAGACACCTGAGTGCAGAAATGAAAGAGGTCATTTTGAATATATATAAGATCGAGCGCGAGGAGAACGAGGCATCAACCATCAAAGAAATTGTTGTGAAGGTTTCTCAGTGTTTAATGTGTTAAGACAATACAAAAAAAGTCACACCTTTTCTGAGCCAATGACAAGTAAACATCGCAAAAGTATTGTTAAATCATTGGATGAAGCTGATAAGCATGCGATTAGGCGGAAAGTGCATGAATTCTTCTTTAGGAATGAAATACCTACTATAGATAAAGTACTGCAGGAGGTAAATGGAGATACAACGTTGCCGAATTTCGAACGATCAACTTTCCATGCGTTACTGAAGCATTTAAATTTCAAATGGAAAAAACGGGGCCGTAATAGTTTACTACTGGATAGAAAAGAAATTGTGCTATGGAGGAGGGATTATTTAACAAAAATTGGGAAATATAGAAATCAAAACAGGAAGATTTATTACCTTGATGAAACGTGGGTAAACGCAGGGCACACTACAAGTAAAGTATGGGTTGATGATTCTGTAACTTCATCCAGGAGGGCCTTTCTAGATGGACTGTCCACCGGAGTAAAAAATCCAGCAGGTAAATACGAGTAATAGACAACAATCGGATGTTTTTCAAACCTTGGGAACAAGGTTCTAAACATTAATTCCAGGGGGCAGATAAAACATATTACAAGTAACAACACTTTTATAACTTTCGATAAAATGCGTGGATGTTTTATTGTCATTTTCATTTGTTAGAACTTTTTTAGGCCATGTTTTTATGTGTTTTCGATATTTCAATAATTTTTTAATATAATCTTAAAATATGTCGAATATTATAAACTTAAAAAAAGTTACTAAGTTTTATATTGTGTACCGTTCCTAATACTTCTAATCATTTTAATTCATACTTTAAGCTTTATAAAGTTATAATTTGTTAATATTAATATTTGTGCGTATTTCAGGTTCCTGATCATTCATTTTTTAAAGGTTTATAACTTTAAATTAAATTGTGAAGCGCTGAGTAATCATACGACGTTCAATATTCTTTCTTTCAATATGACTAAATAATCCCAATTATAGCAATCTGATACTCATGTCTCAATTTTTTTTCGCTGAATGTGATGAAAACATTTGAAAAAGGTTCGCTTATTGAAATAAATCTACACCAGTTAGTACTTCGATTTCCAGGTAAAGGGAAAAGGCTCATTATCTGCCATATTGGCAGTGAGGATGGATTTGTTGTTGACGGTCTGTGGTGCTTTGAGTCTAAGAAAACTGGAGATTACCACGAGGAAATGAATGGCGAATCGTTTGAACAGTGGTTTTCAAAAATTTTACCGAACTTAGAGGAAAACGCAGTAATTGTGTTGGATAATGCGCCTTATCATTCTCGAAGAATGGAGAAGGTCCCAACAACGGCTTCAGGGAAAGTTGATGTTCAAAATTGGCTCCGCTCGAAAAATATCAACTTTGAAGAAGCAATGCTGAAAGTACAATTATTAAGAATTGTCAAGGATCACAAGGCGGAATATCAAAAATACGCCATTGACGAAATGGCAGCAAGTCAAAATAAAACTGTGCTCCGTTTACCTCCATACCATTGCGAGCTCAATCCCATTGAGCTCATATGGGCAGAGGTTAAAAATTATATAGCTAAGCACAATACAACTTTTAAATTTTGTGACCTCAAAGGACTTTTCAAAGAAGCACTAGAATTAATAACAGCGCAAAAATTGGAAAACTGTATTAAGCACGTGAAAGACAAAGTTGAAAAGAGAATGTGGGAACTGGACAATATTTTAGAGGAACAAGTCGAGCCATTCATTATTGACGTTGGTGCTTCAGGCAGTAGCGATGATGAAAGCTCATCAAGCTCATCTTTCCAATAAAAGATGTCGTTCATCAAATTCTGTAAGTTATAAGTAATTATAAAGCTACTGTATTTTTTAATTAATTATTGACATTTTTGAACCCATTTTGGCAAAACCTATTCAAGAATCTACTTTCTGATAATGTTAAACCATGCACATTTTTTTACGTTTTGAACGTTTTAATTTGGTTACATATTTACCTAGAAATCAAAAAATATACTAATCAATATTCTAAAAGCAATTTTAAGAGATATACGATTATTTTTAATTTAGGCTAATTTAAACGCCATTTTGAGATTATATTCGACTGTAGTTCACCAAACATCAGGCGGCATCCGAAGCTGGAAATCGAAGGGAAAATTTTGAAACCCTTATGTATATTTACATCATTATATATTTCTTACCCCACCCCCACATGATCCTATATCCATCACCAATCGTATACACATCGAATTGTGCTAATTTACTACAAAGTTACGCAAAGCAGCATCTAATATCTAAAATATGTACTGCGTGACTCTTAATACGTCCCTGCCGAATGTTACAGCGTTCGATGATCACGTGGTCTTGTTTATGTCCGGTCTATCTCTTATCTGAATATACTGTAGGCATTATGAATCTTCGAGCTCTGCATATCAAACTATATCTATATAAAATAATTCTATCATACTTCTGTTTCCATGGCAGAGGTAGGGAAATAACATATGTGTGACTTATTATGTCTAACAGGTTCATAGTATCACTAGTATCATTTAATGTTCCCGTTTTTACGTGATCAGAAGCTTCTTAATAATAGAACGTCTTTGACTAATACTGAAAACATTACATTAACAACCTCCTCCCCCTACAATCTCTAAGCTCCAAGGTTCAAACACTACAATTTGTTTTTCGAAAATGATCAGCAGCCTCTGAAAGGTCAAAAAAGGTTATGCGATTTTTATTTTTTTCACACATGACCAATTTTCAAAACTTCCAAAGATTTATCCTTGTCATAGTAGTAACCTCGTGTAAAAATTTCATCGTCATCCAAGCAATACATTTTGAAGCTATAAGTAGTTATAAGATTAGCGGACAGCAGACAGAAATGAGTGACTTTATTTTCATGATGTACATGTCATATAACACCAAAAAAACATATCTCGTTTTAGGAAATTACCGCGATTAAAATATGTATATCCCCGACAGTAGTCATAGAAAGGTAACTTCATGCTCGATTGTCGCTTTGGGGGGTTGGACGTCCTTTTGGGAGCAGAAATACCTACCCCAGACGATCCTGGCGGTGCCATCTTAAAATTCTAATTATGGCTTAGCGCGATCTTGTGTGCTACAGGAATTAATACAGGAAAGAATAAATGAACCACCACTGGAAAAGACATATATACGAAACATACTGTCATTCTTACCATTGTTCTTGAAAAAGGCCACCGTGGTGGAGGAATTTAAACAAAGCTGGTGTTTCAAATTCGACCTTCACCATTGGTAACTCGGAAACGGTAAGAGATACCCCAAATGGGGGCAAAGTTGTATATTTAGGTAATTAACAAGATGCCACTTTCAAAGTTTCGAAATTCAAAGTACTTCCGGAGGGAGATGAACAAAATCGAATTTTCTCAAAGTCGTTTGCATTTTTTCCTGACTTTATTTGTAGTGGGATCAAAATCTGTTTTCCCTAAGTTTATTTGAGAGGACTTAAATCTAAATCGCATGTTGTAATTGCCGCTTTGTCTTTCGACTTCCATCACCTTCTTTGTTTTTTTCATTTGGACACTATATTGTAATTCTGTACATTTAAATGGATTTGTCAGTTCAACATTCAGTTATGTATTTTTTGCTATTTTGATCACTTAACAGTAATTTGATTTTCTCTTTATTGATTATAGAGTACCGATTCCTAAGCCAAACCCTTTTTAATGATTCTCTTTTGGCAAATTTCATAGTTTATCGATTGTATAATTTCACACGTATTATATATTTCTTTCTCAGCGATTCAGTATTGTGTTAACATCTTTTGTACATTAATGTTATAGTATTTTAATGACTATGTCAGAAACTTTGTCATAAAATATCGTTGGACCCTCGTAGAGTTGGTTCTGCCCATTGGCAGCGCCACCTTGTGATTTCCGTACGTACTAGCGGTATAGAGATAATTCGTCCTATCAAGATACCTTCTTCAAGGCCACTCATTTAACCTTCTTTTAAAAAGTTAGGTTTTCCGCGTTATTTACTTTTCTGCGGAGATTGTGGTGTGGGTGTCGTTTCATTAATTTCCAGATTCTGGGATATTAGACTCCCAAACACCAATTTATGGAGTAGTACCCTTTTATTTTGTATCTTACGTTTAGTTGTGTTGGTTTATGTGCTACCCCGTCCATTTTCTAATGGTATTTTAACCTTCAGCGGCAAGTTCTTTTTTGTATACCATCGGACCATCAATGCATGTCCTGAAGAAGTTTGTTCAATATCTGCTTCCTTTTATTGGAAAGGCATTACGGAGAACCACCAGTCACACTCCTCCAGCTTTGTTTTGTAGCTGCCTTGTAGCTGTTTCGCAGCCGATTTTGCTGGAAGCCACCCCTTTCCCTTGACAAAAAACCCTGATGTGAACAGGTAAAACATAATTTTAATTGGGTATTTTAAAGATATTAATGTATTGATTATTGCTAACTGAAATTCTTATAGTGTTCTTGATTTTGTTTGGCATTTTACGTATTCAAATATGTGGCAGTGCCTACATGTCACCAGCTTTTGGGCTTACTATATTATCTCAATCACGATTTTGAATTTTGAGCTGCCATAACTTATTTTAGAACAAGGAATAAATTTCTGAGGGTATGTCACCTTGGTACATTTTTATCTTTTCTTACCTTTGCTTTACTTTTCTTGTGAAATAGAATGTACATTATCTATCTAGGGTTTTTTATATATACCGTAAAGTTTTGAAACGAAAACTGGAAGAAGACCACTGGGCAGATAAGATTAGATTTAGGTGTTAAGATATTTCTAAAGTCTTCGTACGGTCTAATAATTTTATTATCAGGTAATTTTGGATAATATCCTTTCTTTTAGCTTGCACTCCAGTGGTGGAGCATATGTGCTGCTTGTTTTGAAAATAATTGTGATTCCTTTTTTAAATATATTCTTTTATTTGGCTCGCCGTGTACAATTAATTAGGTTTTGTCATTACTGTGAGATTCTTTCCTTTTGTGTGGGTTGTCAGGCAAAACAAGTTCCGATTAATGCCTCGGGGATTTGTTTCTTAATCCGTCTTAAGTCACTGGCGCTCGTAACCATCCCAACTCTTCGCTTTATTGACTAGACAGCTGTTTTACATTGATTGACCCTTAGATTTCATTTATAGTATTTTATTAATCAATTAATTAATAAAAAAAAGGAAAAAGGAATCGCACCACCATTTCATCTTGTTTATCAAAAAAGGGGTGGCAATTCAATGTTGGAAAGGAAAATGAAAAAATTAACATTTTATCGATGGTTATAACAATAATAATCATAAGTAAGCAGAAGTAAATAATAGCAGATATTCACAATCTTGTCCGTTATTTTGTAGGCAAAGCCTGACTCTACTCTGTATGTTGTTCAGCGCTCAGTTTATTAAGATTCTGCAATAAATCTGGTATACGAAACAAATGACTATCTGAAAATTCAATTTTTTAGGTAATTAAGGTTTTTCAATATCAATGTATGACATGTTATACATTTTTGGAACTAGAATTAAAAATTGTGTTTATCTATGTAAAAATCCAAAGTTGCATCTATAAGAAAAAATAAAGTTGATGCTGGAGGACAAAATGGAGTCCTATCATTATTGCCCTTTGGTCGTTGAGTGTATTTATCCTAGGATTGATTGAAGCATTAATCGTGTCATATGACCTCTATGATCTTTGATTTTATACCAAATAACCACCACGTGAATTTAACAAGATCTGTGTTCACTATGATCGCCAGTTCGGATTGGTGATTACATAGAAATCGACTGATACTGATGGAATAATCAGCAAATACTGATGGTACGGCACATAGTAAATACTGATGGCGTAACAAACATCGTCTAATCCTATAAAAATTTGTCTACGGCGTGAGTCGTTAGTACAAAATAATAGCATCACTATCACCCGGTGACCGTTGATTACATTTGACCAGTGATACCTCACATTAATCGTGTTGTATTACCTGTATAAGCTAATATCAAATTAACCATGGCCCATAAAAATTACAATTTAATAACAATAAAAAATCACACATCTATGTCATCTATAAGTTGAATTTTGTATAACAATAATTATACCATCGTCACTCCTTAGTCGTAAGCGTAAATCGCATCTCGTAACCTCTATAAGCTCCATGACCCGATAAAATCACAATTTCCACACTTCTAGTTGAAGAATTCCATAAATCACACGAGTTGTTACTAGGAATACTAGTAATACAAAAATAATACTAACCCTGTGATCGTTGAGTGCGTTGGCCCCATTGGTATCTGCGCTGTTCATCGCGCCGTTAGGCGACGCGTTCGCGAGGCTACTGCCGCCTCCGTGACCGCCTCCGGGGGTGGCATCGATCGTACGGTGGCGGCGATGCTGCTGCTGCTGATTGTGGCGGTGGTGGTGGTGATGGCTGCGCGCGCTCTGCTGTTGCTCCGGATGTGACGAAGACAGGGGTGGGCTGGAACAGAAAAAGGTCATTATAGGGAATGTCGGATACAATCGAGGTTGCTTAATCCAGGATGTAGCTTCGCGTCTGCTTGGAACAATATTCTCATCCTGTTTGTGTATCAATTGCGACGCTCACCATTGGGATCTCGGATACGGTAAGAGCTACGAAGTCGCTTAAATGGGGGCACACTTAGAAAGTTTCGAAATTCAAGGTGCTTTCGGAGAGAGACGGAAAAAATGAATTTGCCCAAAAATTAGTGGCATTATTTTTCCAAATAAAAATAGTACCCCACTGTTTTTTTTTCGAAACGCGCAATTTTACGAATTCTACCTTCAGTTTGTCACAAATAATTACTTTTGTGTTTTTTCCTAGAATGTAAAAATAAAACAAATTAGATCATTCGTAAAGAGCCGAGATACAATTAGTTTCAAAATAAAATATGAGGCCTTGATAAGAACTTGACGTTTCTTGGGAGATAGTTTGTCAAAGTTTTGTGTTATACGGTTGTTATAGTTACTATACTACAACTATTTAAAACTGTAATGACTCATACGCGTGATCAACACGTGATCAGAGCTCGATCCCGGCTTCCTTCCAGTACAGCCGTATAGCGTACGACATATGTCGTTTCTGTGGCTTTGCGGTGGTCAACAGGACAGACAGAGATGGAAATAATGGCTGATTGTTCTCCGCCGGTAGAACCAATGAAATCAAAGACGCGCCTCGACCGGCAGACTCATAGGCGTCGGCAACGCATTGGAACGTGTTTCGTTGAGCGATCGCATATTGTGTGTTTTTATAAGAATTTTTGTGTGATTGTTATTGTTGTGGTTTCTGTGGTTACTGTTTTGGTTATACTTAACCATGGAGAGTACAAATGGCACGAGTGGAAGTACTGAAAGCCAGGGAACAAGTAGACGGCTTCGTAAAGCACTGAAGAGGGACGCGAAAGAAATCGTGCTCAACGTGTTCAATTATCTGAACAGAACTATGTCGCAGGGAGATGCACTCGCGCGTTGTGAAAGTATGACAGGCGTTCCAGAGTGGACCATTCGCAGGGTGGTGCATGAAAAAAAGAAAACTGGAGCTACTACTGATCCAAAGTTTAATTTGAAGGGACGAAAGGCCGTTAAATTGGATGACGATAGCAAAATGGCGTTAAGGCGAACCGTACATTCATTCTTCTTTAGGAATGAGATACCAACCCTCAAGGCTGTACATGCAGCGATCAAGGAAAATGAAATTATACCCCAAATGAGCGTCGAGGTAATGAGGAAATCCCTGTACGAAATTAATTTTCGTTACGAAACGCGTAATCGGAAGTCAGTATTGATAGAGAGACCTGAAATAGTCGCCTGGCGTCGAAACAAAGCAGAAAAATCTATTATTTGGACGAGACATGGGTAAATGCAGGTCACACAGTTAAAAAAACCTGGATAGACAAAAACGTCGTGAGTAACCGACAAGCAAGCATTGAAGGTTTGTAAACAGGTCTTCGTGGACCGTCAGGGAAAGGTCAAAGATTGATCGTAACTCATATTGGTAGCGATAGTGGCTTTTTAGAAGAGTGTGACTTGATTTTCGTCTCTAAGAAAGGAGGTGATTACCATGACGAAATGAATGCCAGCTGCTTCGAGAGCTGGTTTCAAGGGGTGCTTCAGCGAGTTGAGCCCAACTCTGTGATCGTCATGGATAATGCTTCCTACCATAGTCGTCGAGCCGAACGTATACCGACTATGGGATCTCGAAAAAGTGACATGCAGCAATGGTTGCGCGAAAAAGGAATCCCGTTTGACGATTCATGTGTGAAAGCGGAATTGTATGAAAAAATTAAACAGCACAAACCTGCGAACATTAGTTACGTGACTGATGAGATGTCCCGTCAATGTGGTATCACGGTGCTGCGGTTACCGCCCTACCACTGTGAACTGAACCCAATAGAGCTTATCTGGGCTCAAGTGAAGGGTTATATTGCGCGCCATAACATAACCTTCAAATTACCAGACGTTAAGGTTTTACTTGAGACTTCCATACAGCTAGTAACGCCCGAAGCTTGGCAGAATGCTATCTGTCATGTTGTGAAGGAAGAAACAAAAATGTGGCAGCTTGACCACCACATCGACACCATCATAGAGCCAGTTATAGTCAATTTCCACGAGGAAAGCGATAGCGACAGTTTATTACTGTCAGATGTAAGTGGAAGCGACGATAAATAAAGGTAATTCCCAAATTTTTGACTTACAATATGTTTCAAACCATTCTTTATTAAGCATGTGACAAATCTAGTTCACCCATGTTAAACATTCATACCCCGCCTATGAACAGCCGACTACTGGTAGTTAAGTGATGTTCACGTGAACATCGATGAGTCATTACAGTTTTAGATAGTTATAGTATAGGTTACTACTATCATTTTTTTTTGTAAAAGTCAAGTCAAAAGTTTCTTTTTTCCATTTTTGAGTGTTGTGAAATTGAATTCAATGATGAGTACGCCAATATTATTTTAGTAGTACAAGTACTAGGCGGTTGCAGTACAGTTACCATGTTCCCAAAGTCTTGCGTGGAGAATTTTAAATCGGGAAATTGTACATCCTTACCCGGCGACGAAGTGCAACGGCGAAATTTTTGTAAGTGGTTACTACTGCACATGCATAATTAAAATGAGTATGCACGTTTTGCCACAATGCTCAAATGCAAACTCGAATTTAGCTTTTCTAGAGAATTACTTAGAAAATGTGTTAAATGAAGTTCCGTAGGCAACGAAAGTACGAATATGGTATCAGCACGACGGTGCCCCACCGCATGTTCGTCGTGAGATAACCCCATGTTTAAATAATCATTTTAGACTACGATGGATTGGCAGAAACAGACCCGTACATTGTCCTGCGAGGTCTCCAGAATCGAACCCCCTGGATTTCTTTTTGTGGAGCGCTTTTAAACAAATTAATACTGTTGATCAGTTACAAGAAAGAATAGATAATGCGTTTCATCAAATTCAAGCAACAACAAATTTTTCGGAAATACGTTTTTCTTTATTAAAAAGATGCCGCACTTGTATGCGCCAGAATGGTGGTCTTTTTATTGAAATAAAGCTTTGATTATCTATATGTTTTTATTTTTACGAATATAATGCACTCTAGGAAAAAACACAAGAGAAATTATTTGTAGCAAATTTAAAGTAAAATTTGAAAAGTATTTGGAAAAATAATGCCACTAATCCCCTGTATCTCCGGCACTGGTACACGTCAATTTTGAGTAGAGGCAAATATATTAATGAAAGCACCTATTAATCAAATGTGTGCAAGCACTGCAGTTTTTCAGAAATAAGAACCCAGTGTCGTGTCAATTTGTAGTTTCGCTAAAGTTAGTTTTAGGTAAATTTAGTACATTTAGGCCCAATTTCACCAACAACAGCCCGTTATTCTCCACCTATAGGGTAACAGACCGTCAGATACAGCGAATGAGCTTCAATTTCCAATCAACAAATTTTAGCAACCAATAGCTATGAAATGTTGAAAACAAAATACTGTCAAAGTATGAGATGACAACTTGTCATTGAAACATCACCAGCTTATTGAATATTAAGAAATTACATATAATTCAGTCAGAATTTTAAGAAATGTTTGATTTTTGAATTAAATTCATGTTTTAATTACTATTGTTGATTTTTTATTAACGTTTATATTATTTTCTTCAATTGATATGTGATACTGGGTGTTTTTTTTCTATAAACCTCTTGCAGATAGCCATTAAGCACCTACTTGATGACAGGCTCTACCAAAAGATATTGCTCGTTTCCAAACATTCATTCATTTACTTGCCGTTCATCAGAACCATTATGGTACCTTAGATTAATATTCCCACAATACCATTCAGGTTTTTTGATATCCATACATCCATATTGTTCGTTGTTCAGGAACTGAACAAACATCTACACTATATTCATAGCGATTAATAAATTCCCAAATATACGCCTTAAAGCTACCATCAAACCTAAAACCTGCAAAAAAAACTACAAATTTGCCATATTTTTCTTGTTTCACGAGTACACATTCTAGGTTATATTTATATTAGACATTATTTGAATACAGCTGATTATTGCATTTCAAGGAGTGACACATGTGTGGGATCTGTCAACTCTTGGTACCAGTCACAAATCACAAAACATATTATACTCTGAAGGTTTAATTCCATGGTCAATGACAACACGGTGACTTGTGTGGTTGTCAGCGGCCATTTTGTGAGGGTGCGACAGGGTTGCCAGATTGTGCATTAATATCCCGTTTCACCCTCCTGGTCCCAGTGGAGTAAGTTCCGCCAACTGTTGAAATATACTCTACTATGCTTTATAAGACTGTTCGTGACATTTTTCCAAAAATCATTGCACAACACTTGAAAAAATGCAAATGAAAATTTAAAATTATTTCCATGAAGCCGCAAAATAGCTCCGTCGGTACCTTGGGTTATACATCTTGACAGTAGGGATGTTCGATACGATCCTATATTTAGAAGTATCAATACATTTCATGAGTATCGTCATCTTTCGATCCGGACTGTGTCAGAAAGAGTGACTGCCATTTGGCTGCGACATTACCCTGCCAAATCAGACATATCTTTCATCATTTTCAAAGAAATTGTACAAAATCTTCAAATTTGTGAAGTTAGCGAGTTTCACTTCATACGTTCTTACCAGACATGCCCAAATCATCAGTTGCTGTCGTGATATTCATCCCGACCACTGCATCCCCACGGCTAGACGACCTGTATGTTAAATTTGTATTGATAGGGCAGCGGGTTATGCTATAAATCATATGTCACAGTGTTTGTGCACTGATTGCAACGGTTAGATGATACCAAAAATATTTGCATAAATAGGAGATCTTTCCCATTCCGGATCGAGCAATCTACCAAAGATGCTTATAATCATGATTCCTAGTAAATTTTCACGAAAAAAATTCAAAACCAGCAAATGTAAAAGATTCATTTCGCACCCTCCACCACGTGACGTGATCGTCGTTAGACTTGGCAACCCTGCGAGTGACAGATAGATATCCCCGCCAGACAAAAAAGAAAAATAGACAAACAATAAACATTACTAGTTTTTTGATGTGTGGACTTAAAAGCCATTATCTGTGAAACATTTTTCATAATTTTTTGTCTATGTCGATAGTAATTGCATTATGCATCAGGGAGATGTAGGGATTGACACGTCTTACACTTATTATCTGTGTTTTAGGATGGAGAGGAGATAATGTTTCTATTGCTTTGAAGAAATTCATTAACCCATAAATTAATAAATGATTACTATTATGACGTAAAGTAAGATGAGGAATTGGATGGAATGTATTTTATATTCTATTTTCTTGCAAAATACAGACAAATCCACACACTCTTCAACAGGTATGTAATGATAACTTTCAGTATACTGAAGTTGGTAAATTCAAGAGTGCCATGCATTAACAAACGTCCAAATCTGCTGCCAAATTTAACAGCTAGAAAATCGACCTATTATTTGCCGCATTCCCATTCGCTGAGGGGGATAACGGATTGTTAAATGTAAACCTATAACATATATCAAAATACATGAAAGTTGTCCTGTTTTTTCTGTACAAAAGCATCATGTTGGAATCAAAAAGTGGTCTTGTTTATAATACAGTCGAATTTTCACGATTTTATTCAATGTTTCAATAAAAATCACTAATTTTCAGAGACCTTTGACAGCCTCCGTCAAATTGCATTTCGATAAGGTATTTTCCCATTGGTCCATAATATTAATGTTGGTAAAATTGGCCCTTAATGTTTTCTATTACCCATTGCTCGGTAAATTGTTTATACTGTTGGGCAATATATGCTTAATTATTATTAAGTTTAGGGATTTTTATTTTTTTCAAAAGCTATAAATCTTTTTCACCCTTGGCATAGTAGTAACCTTGTGTGGACAGTTCATCAAAATCCTAGCGATACTTCTCCAGTTATAGGTGGTTATAATATTAACGGACAAACCGACAGACAGAACGACAGACAGACCGGCGGAAATGAGCGACATGGTCTTTCGTGATGAACATGTCATGTACCATCCAAAAAACATAATATCTCAATTTCGAAATTTTTCCCGATTACAATACTGCCTGGCCAGTTGTAGCATAGGATGTAAGACCCTTAAATTTTGGAAGTGAGTAGTTTGCATTGTGACGTAATAATTGACTAGAGAATCAACTAAATGTTATGCCGCATTTGTCTGGTATGTGAGAATTAAATAATTGTTATCAGCCCTCCTACCTGTGATCGTGCAACTGCCCTCTGCTCCCCTGCTTGACACTAACATGCACTACCCTCGGGGGCTGTTTGGGCAGCGGCGGTTTTGCCGCCACAGCATGCGCGCCGCCCCCATTAGCGGCAGAGGCGGCAGGTGGCCGGTCGACGTTGCCATTGCCGCCGCTACCCGGGGGGCCTTTCAGAGGGATGTAAATGTAGTCGGACTTTGATGCCACCCGCTGCTGCTGTTGTTGCTGTTGCTGGGGTGCCAGCAGGGCTGCACCTGGAACAAAAGGAAAGTGTGTTTAGATACGAGGTAAAATATGGTGCTGGTTTATAAAATTAAATTGTGGTCATTCTTCAACGTGGAAGGTCGATGCCTACCTGACTTGACAGAATATGCATCGCTCAGAATTCTTTTTATACTAACGTATCCGCAGCGAGAGTGGTTATTAACAGACAGGGGTCCTGATATTTCTTGGACATAGAAGTACCAAAATAAGTCGATTGGACATAATCTACCTCTATTCAAAAGTGTTCGGCGTCGAAGTTTTCCTTTTAAAACACATTTTTCAGATATTTTTGGAATCGATAGTTCGATTTGGATGCAATTTGGAATACATGTGTTTTACTAGACGTCCTAATATTTGATTTTTATGAAAAACCCGAAAGGATCCAACATAAATTATAGCAGAATTTTTTTGCAACACTCCTAACGGCTCTGAATCTTCAAAAGATCCTTTAGTTTACCTCATTTATTGTTTCTTATAATGGGTGATTTTTTTGCTAGTATCTTTTTGGCAACACTGTTTTTGACAGATGACGCGTGAATCGTGTTTTGTGTAATTGTCAAACTTGTTCAGTTTGGTCTATAATTTAACCATGAATCGACTTACGAACGAACAACGCTTGCAAATTATTGAATTTTACTATCAAAATTCATGCTCGGTTAAGAGAGTGCATCGAGCACTGCTTCCAATTTATGGGCAATTTGGTCGGCCTACTGAGGGAGCTATTCGGAAGCTTGTGACTAAATTTCGAACCCAGTTTACATTATTGGACATTAAACCACCAACACGCAGACGTAGAGTGAGGACTAAAGAAAATATTGCGGCTGTATCCGCCAGTGTTAGTGAAGACCGTGAAATGTCGATTCGCCGCCGTTCGCAGCAATTGGGCCTCTGTTACTCCACTACGTGGAAAATTTTGCGACAGGATTTGGGTGTAAAACCTTATAAGATACAGCTGGTGCAAGAATTGAAGCCACACGACCTCCCACAACGTTTCCAATTTGGTGAATGGGCGCTGGCAAAGTTGGAGGAAGATGCACATTTTTATTGAAAACTTGTGTTCAGCGACGAAGCTTATTTCTGGTTGAATGGGTACGTTAACAAGCAACATGGACGCATCTGGAGTGAAGACCAGCCAGAAGTATTGCAAGAGCCACCAATGCATCCCGAAAAAATCACTGTTTGGTGTGGATTATGGGCCGGTGGCATCATCGGGCCGTACTTCTTCAAAGACGGCCGGAACGTAACTGTGAATGGCGAGCGCTACCGTGCGATGAAAACAAACTTTTTTTTGCCCAAAATGGAAGAGCTGAACTTGGCTGACATGTGGTTTCAACAAGACGGTGCCACATGCCACACCGCACACGAAACAATGACCCTATTGAGAGGCGAGTTCGGTGAACAGTTTATCTCACGTTTGGGGCCCGTCAATTGGCCGCCTAGATCGTGTGATTTAACGCCGTTGGACTATTTCTTGTGGGGCCATGTTAAGGCTAATATCTACAGGGATAAACCAGAAACGATTGACGCACTGGAAGCCAATATTGAAGCATTTATTCGTGAGATACCGGCCGATATATTGGAGAGAGTGTGCCAAAATTGGACCTTGCGCATGGGCCATCTAAAGCGGATTTGCGGCCAACATTTACATGAAATAATCTTTAAACATTAAATTATAACGACCGTTCTATCGACTCAAATAAAGATTTAATCGTTTTTTCAAATTTTTTGTGTTTTTTTGAAAATCAAATCCTATACCTCTTAAAAAATCACCCGTTACAAACATGCCATCTCGCATAAATTTCGAGAAAAAAATGTTTCTCGGGCCTGGTTTCTCTAAAACATTTTTATTACATAAAGTGTCAAAATCTGATATGCATCTAGTTTGCGGAAATGTGGGATGTTATGTCAGTGTCAGATTATTAATAAGTAATGTTTGAGTTTATTTTTTATTGTTAATTTGTTGTTTGTAAATTAGTTAACGTTTGAGATTATTTTTGGTTAAGTTTTTGTTGTTCCTTATCTTTCTCGTGAATGTGAAATATTCTTTTGATGTTGTTAGTACTTGGTTTCTGCGAAGGTCATTTTCGCTAACTACGCTTAAAGAATTAACAAGACGCTTGGAATCCCCTTGACGCAACTCTCGAAAACTATTTGAGATGATCTGTTTTTATAGGAGATGAAAAATTAAATAAAAAGACATGCCAAATAAAAAAAATCAGAGTCGTCGAGAAAGTTGCCAAAAAATTCTGCTATAATTTATGAAGGGTTGGGAATAGTTTTCACCCTTCTCGAACCCCTTAGAGATTTTCATAAAAGTTAAACATTAGAACGTCTAGCAAATTCCACTCCTCATAGCACTGCTGGAACTCCGATACTGGAATAGCCTTCAGCTGGTCGGTTACAGCCGTTTGAATGTTTTCGACTGCCCCAAAATGCGTTCTCTTGAGGTGATTTTTCTACTTCGAGAAGAGAAAAAACACTATCCCCGAAGGCCTGTTTAGCAAGAGTTTCCGTTGTACTGTGTCCACGTTTGAAGCAAAAACCCGTTGCTTGAAATTGGTCACTCATTTTTAGGACACAAAAACTATTACACAAAAAAAATCGCTACCGTCAACCGAAAGACTTGAGCAAGAACTGTTTTACCAAGCGAACTCGAATAGACTAGAAGGAGCCAAGCCTGTATGTTTATATTGCATTGATTTTCGTCAAAACCGTGTAGTTTAGTTAGTTTTTAGCAATTTGACTACAATTACCTTCCAAAGTGACAAAAATTGCCTTCCAAAGTGACAAAAATTGCATTCCAAAGTGACAAACCAATACATCGGCGTTTATTTTTTCTATGGATATTCACGTAGCGGAGACAAAGAAACGAAAGAACAAAATATTCATTAACAGTACAGCATATACTCAGTGCCATATAAATCCGAACACCCAGTTTAAATGGTTTTATTTTAATAAAAGTTGGTGAATGTATTTATCTTACTGTAAATAACAAGTGAAAAAATTTTCAGCCTTATCAGTTGGACATTCCGTTTTTTATACTGCTTTTTTTTAATTCACTAACGCTCTAAAAATAAATATTTCAGCCGCAGTAAAGAATCAACGTTGGCGGATTTTGGTTCTTGACATCCTTTACGATCGGTTACGATGCCTAGGGTACGGAGACCTGTACGATTTCGTCAACTTAGCGAGTTTGATAGGGGCCGTATAGTGGGACTGCCGGAAGCTGGACTTTCTTTTCGGGCAATTGCAGTTAGAGTGCAAAGAAGTGTAGACACTGTGGTTAGGTTTTGTCAGGCATGGCTTCGAGAAGGCCGTACGCAAAGCGCAAGGGGCACTGGACGCCGCCGTAGAACAACAGACCGTGAAGATCGCCGCCTAAGATTATTGGCCTTAAGGGACCGTTTCTCCGCTACCAGGTCCATTGCAAATGAATGGTTTGCAGAACACGGAAGACCTATTGGCATGCGAAGTGTTTACCGACGAATGAGAAGTTTTGGCTTGTTTTCATACCGGCCACACTAGGTCCTTTAACTCGAGAACACCGACGTAATCGCCTTGAGTGGTGCAGACAACGGTCACTCTGGGATCAGGAATGGAACAGTATTGTCTTTAGTGACGAGTCTCGATTTTGTTTAGGAATGCACGATGGTCGTGCCAGGGTTAGAAGGCGACGTGGTGAAAGGAGGAATCCAGTTCTTTGTTGAAAGACATGTTCATCACACTGTTGGAGTTATGGTTTGGGGTGCTATAGCTTATGGTTCCAGGTCACATTTAATCTTCATCAGAGGTAACATGAACGCGCAGCGTTATATCCACGAAGTTCTAGAACCCCATCTTTTACCCTATCTTGACACCCTGGCAGATCCAACTTTCCAACAAGATAATGCCCGACCACATGTTGCAAGAGTCACAATAGAATTCTTTCAACATAATGATGTCACATTGTTACCATGGCCACCAAGATCTCCCGACTTATCCCCAATTGAGCACGTGTGGGATATGATGGGTAGGAGATTGCTCAATTTGCAACGTCCTCCTCAGACTCTAGAAGCACTTCGAGATGAGTTGGTGGTTGCCTGGAATGAGATACCACAGGAGGACATTGACCACCTGATCAGAAGCATGCCTAGGCGCGTTGGAGAATGCGTAGCACATCAGGGTGCATCCACACATTATTAAAGGTCTTTAAAGCAGTGCAATAATCTTGAAATTTTTATCATTTACTTATTATGCTTCATTAAGTACTTATACAAAATTTTATTAAAATAAAACCATTAAAACTGGGTGTTCGGATATTTATGTCACTTAGTATATTTAATTCGTGATTTTGGAAGATGAACAATTCGGAACACTCTCTGCATCAAACAGCATCATTATCATTACATTTATTGAATATAAAGATGAGGAAATATTTTAATTAATTTTGTATACATAGTTTTTTTGCGTACTCAGCTTACACGTGACACTAAAATGAGATCGTAAAATTTCTACTTATAACGCGAAAGCACCTTTCCTAAAAACTTTTAGATTTAAGACTAAGGTAGATAAAATTAAAGTTTAGTTTAGTTGAATTAAAATTTCGGTTAGACGTTTTAGTATCTATCAAAAAATTATCTAACATTTTGCAATTCTGTTAACAAACCTTAGATTGGGATTGAGAGAGCTCAATGAAATAAAAAGTGAAATTAAATAAATCAAAGAGTACCTCACAACTGTCCAGGTAAAACCACATGTAGAGTTACATGCCCTTTCGCAATGCCGATATGCTCTACCATTGTCGGCAACTGTCTGGAATACTAGGATTGTATGGAACCCACGCACTTTCATGTGTTTTCGCAAAAAAGTACGAATTTAATGTGAAATGTGGTCGGACCAACGAAAGTTACGAGTATATTACTAGTCTGTTCAATGGCGAGCAGACCGTATCTACTATAGGACCAGAGTCATTGGCATCTAGCAGCCAAATGGTAACTCGGCTGACACTACGAACTGGCATACAGTTCTAACAGACAGCTTCCTTTTGTACTCTCGCAGTGGTCGATTTTCGTAATAGATGAGACTAAGTATCTATGTCCAGACCACAACTTCGGTTTGCCGCAGACTTGCAACTGGGCACTGTCACCTAAGGAAACATTTATGTATAATCATATAGTCACACATCCTTATATACAGGTTGTGAACAGGAAGATGAGACAGTCAAGCAGTAGCTTTGCGACCGCTGGCCTTCTATGTACAGCGTAAGGGAAACTCCACAGTCGCATCACCACCTTTTTCAACCGTCTGGGGTGGCTGACGATCCTACCTTGAGGGACCCCAGGAGAGGCTGTAAAAGGGGCTCTACGGCCCCAAAGAGCTGCGAACTTGTCTGATCGCCCTGATCCTCTTATACAAAAGAGATAAGGGGGATATCTCGTTATCTCATATACGCCCCAGAGCCAAATTGGCGTCAGATTTAAAATATAATACCCGATTTACACAGCAAACGAGTTTTCAACCATATCACAAGAGTTCCTAAAAATTCTGATCAAACATTGTAATGCACCATAAAACAAACTAAAATTATCAGATCTATATAATATATTTCACCAGACGTGTCAGTAATGAGCTAGGAAAACCAACTAAAGATAAAAGAATCGAAACTGACCTGCCTTCATCGCAGTGGAATGCACTTGTCGTCTCTCATATTTACTAACAATCATCACACAGTCAGCCGCAGATGCAACTAGAAACCCGTTCAATGCCCACACACAGCACACAGTACGCAACCATGGAATATTAATACTCCATAACTGCATGTTTCGCAATCCATCACTGAATGTCCGCTAACTGTTTTTTCACATACCAATGGGCACATGCCAGTCATAGCCCGCTATGACCGTTACCGTACGCAACATCTGCTTTGGGGTGCTATGCCAGTTGCAACGCTATAAGGGTTCGTTTGACCATGAACTATTAGACTCGGTTTGTATCGTTTTCATATGTTTTATTGTTTATTCTTACCTCTTATGCATAAGAAAACGGGGTAATACAGGGAGTAAAACAAGTCAAAACAAGTCAAAAGGTTCATATGACCCATGGTCCAAAAGTCAATAGATTTTTGTCTAAATAGCTCTATAGTTTACAACTTTAAGTGCTTTATATGGACCACAATCTTACTAATTTTTATAATCTAATCTAAAACGTTTTTAAAATGGGTAATTAACAAATAAATGGCATTAAGATTTTCTAAGTTAAGCCAAAATTTGTAGTCAGTAAGTAAGCAAGTTTCATTAAATTAAATATTTAAAACACATATGACAACAGCGCGTCGGTCTTTCATCACCTTATCGAACCGGCAATCGATCGCAAACGGTAACAGTGGTTAGTTTTGTTTTTGTTCGCGTACGTCGTCGTGTTTATTTACAATGTTGAATGTTCTCGAATCAAGAGTTCGCCGACATGTTGTTAGTTTACGGTGAAGCTCGTCAGAATTCAAATCTTGCAGCTCAAATTTATCGCGACAGATTTCGCCAACGGGTACGCCCAGACAGAAGGACATTTGTGCAAGTGTACCAAAGACTTCGAGATACAGGAAGTGTTCAGCCCACTAATGTTCGCACTCGTGAAAGAAAGGTTACTGTAGAGCAGGAGGAACAAATTTTAAATATGGTGGAAATCAATGCAGATATTAGCACTAGGGAATTAGGCTGCCGCGTAGGACTATCGCATACCATAGAATCCTACGGGAAAATTTGCTTTATCCCTACCATGTACAACGAGTGCAGGCCTTGTTACCAGAAAACTATCCTCGCAGACAAACATTCTGTCAGTGCTTTTTGTACAAAAACATTGAAAATCCGGATTTTTTTAAAAACATTCTAGCGACGGACGAATGTATTTTTACGCGAGAGGGGTTATTAAATTTCCATAATACTCACACGTGGGCCCAAGTAAATCCTCATACCATTCGTGAAGGTCATTTCCAACACCGTTTTAAAATAAATATTTGGGCGGGTATTCTTGACGATCAGGTATTGACCCTTTCGAGTTACCCCCAAAGTTGTCAGAAGGATACCTTAGCCAATAACCTACCACAACTTTTGGAACAGACCTTAGACAACATGCCATTACAACGGATACAGAATATGTGGTTTCTTGATGACGGGGCACCACCACACATTTTTAGAGGCGTCATTCAGTATTTGAATGAACATTATCCAAAACTTTGGATCAGTCGAAATGCTCCTGATCCTCGAAAATGGCCAGCAAGATCTCCTGACCTCAATCCGATGGATTTCTAGTATTGGGGAGAACTTAAAGGAATGGTTTATGGGGCTGGTCCAATAACAACTGAAGCACAGCTTCGCGAAAAAAAATTTAATGCGGCTGAAATAATAAATGGACAACTTCGAGGACCTAGAGTAAGAAGAAACTGGGTTAGTCTTAATGAAGCTTGTGTGGAAAGTGGAGGACGACATTTTGAACACCTTCTTTAAATACAAAAAAGTGCAGTGTGGGTCTTGAAAAGAAAAGCAATGTATGTTTCAAAATTGTGTTCCCTATTTATAAGTGGATTTTTTCAATACGTTCAATAAACTTTCACACACAAGGTGAAGCGCTGAGACAGTTAGTGGTAAGTCCGTTTTTTTAACTGTTTGCATTTTACGAGTACATTAGCAAATAATGAAATAATACCTAAGAGCCAAAAATAACAAACTCCATCTTTATTTACACTGCGTTCAGTCGTAATTTGCATCTGGCATTGCGGCGTTGTCAGATTTTATTTTACTTTAAAGTAGCTTTTCTCTAAAAGAATGCCGTTTTAACCCCGATGTTATATGAAACTTTTTGCTTCTTTTAACGCCCTCTATCACCCATTTAAATAATAACTATCATCACGTTTAACAATTTCAACTGAATCTCTAGTAAATGCATTTTGGGTGGCTCAGCCCTAGGCGTGGTTGTCGCTGTGCCTCTACTAAACCAGTCGCCTGGTTCAAACCCCATCCCAGAAGAATTATAGATTGTCTAAGGCTGGCGGCGAATCCCAAAGAAGGAACCAGAATATGTTCACTCACTAGAGTCAGTGTGACGAGCTCCACCCCAACCCCCTTTCTCTGTATCCCCTATAGCTCAATTATATCCACGGGTATTTAGGCCTAGGGCCTGCGGGGTGGCGCAAGTATAAAACATTTTGAAACACTCAAGTATTGTATATATAAACACCTTTATCCACTGATAGCTCTGCTTTCTGTTATGAGTAAGGTGATAGAGAGGTGCTTGGTAACTTCTGGAATACCTATATCGTCGCAGCTTGATTCGCGACAGGCAGTACGTTTTCCGACACCAGCGGTTCACAGGAGTCCTCTTAGCTGACATCACGCAACAACAACGCCAACGCGGGTGTTCCCCAGGGATAGGTCTTGGCTCCTCTTACATATCAATGATCTCCTTTCCTGTACGGTAAATCCGATCCACAACTTTGCTGATAACAGCACTCTACATGAAGGAATTCAAACTGACAAGCCGATATATGTTGGTGAGCTAGAGAAAAGAAGACTAGCAGCTACTTCCTCTGACGAGAGTCCTGGAGGTTATCACTGCCTTGTACAGTTTAATGTTGTCAAAACACAGTACTATGCCTTGACGAACAAAAAGCCTCCTAGCGCTCATCCGATTTCGGTGGATGGCCGAGTTCTGCCCAAGAACCGTTGATTTCGGCTGGTCGGAGTCCAGATTACCGAGGACGATCTAGTGCGAACACATCTCGTCAACAGCGGCAGCTGCTGGGAAAAATCTAGGCTATTTTTTTAGGGCTAGAAAGTACTGATCTCCATCTACACTATCCATGCTCGATGTTGTTCAGAGAAGGGCTGTCGGATTGACCGATGACTGTTCTCTAACGGACAGACCCCTTAGCACCGACGGGCCTTCCGCGATCTAGCTCTCCTCTACCGCCATGCTAAAAGACTTTGTTCCTCAGAGCTCTCCGCCATGAAGCTGCCGCACTGGTCGATACGACCACTCCTTTGTCTCTAAGGTATCGAGATGGTGGAAGAATGTACACGAGGAGGCTTTTTCTAGTTCTGCTAACCTTGTGCGGTTCAAAAATCGGGTTAACAAAGTTTTTTCAAGCTCCTTATAGTAGCTGCGGTGCCCTGACTTTAGGTTACTGCCTGTGTAAAAAAAGATAATGTTCAGCTTCAGAATAAGTTTCAAGTGTTACACTAGAGCTATTCTATTCTTCACGTCACTATTTTTGATTGGAGACGTCTTCTATCCATCCATAGGGTAAAAGTACAAATCTTATTTACATTCAAATACTTTTCAGAAATTACACTTTTTACTTGACATTTTAATTACACCGGCCGCGCTGGAATGCAAAGTAAGATTTATCGCTTCCCGTTTAAAAAATAGACAAATCCTATTGAAATCATAAAGTTTCGTTTTAGCATCGTTAAGCTGAGATTGTTTGTGTATGTCACGTACTAAAGATGCACACCATTTTACAGCTTCATCTCGATGCTGTCCACCTGTTGTGGATATAATTTAAACAATAAATGTCATAGTAAAAGAAGATATATTCATATAATGATAATAATAAAATTCCATTATGATTTAACCGTTTGAACTCTGTAATTACAAGTGATGCAACAAGTTTAAGCCTCCGTTTTTTCTTCGAAAGTCCTATTTAGCCGACAATTTACTATGAGAAATGGACTTTACATACTATAAAAAGGTCTTTGCAATGAAAATAAATAAAATAATTAATTACCCGAGAAATATTTTGCAACTTATTTCATAAGATGATGTTACCACAGCTCATGGATTGCATAAAAAATACCGCATCAACTGTTTCAATGTTGGGAGAACTTTGATATCCTATTGGGAAATGTTACTCTATTTTCTTGGTTAGCAAATAACGTAACTGACCAAAAACAACTTCAAGCTCGTACCTTGAGTTTCTAATACGATAGAAAATGTTTCTTGGATTAAGACGAACTCTATACATCTTGTTATTCGAATGTTCGACCATTTGGAAATTTTAGCAACTTGATTTCACAATTCATAGGTTCGCGAGTAATTTTCCCGTTTGTACTTAGTGGTTCAGTTTAGACGTATCTATTCATTTAGGTAACTATTATATGCCAGGTGTCAGGTTCCAATAATGTTACATCATGTTTTTAGTCCAGGCTAGGTAAAAGAAAAGGTGAAAAAAAGTTTAGCAGATATCTGAAAGTTTTAAGTTCAAGAGGGTGTCTTTCTAGTGACAAATACATAAAAAGGTCCTTCAGTTTTGTTTTTCAAGAATTAAAATCGATGAACAATTAAGCTAAATACAGGGCTTTTTAGCAATATCGAATAAATGTTTATAACTATTGCAATAACAATTGTAAACGGCTAAAATTTGTGAGAATGAGGACATCATTGATGTTAATATGTGTGTGCTAAATTTCAGGCGGATCACTGTAACAGTAGTTTATGTAAAAAGCTAATTGTTTATCCCAGAGATGAATTATTTAAACAACTGTTCTTGCCCAAGATATGAACATTTTACAAAAGTGAAATGGATTCTTAAAGGTCGCAAGTTCAATAATTTATGCAAAAAATAATTACTTATTTCAAAATTGTTTTTAAAAATGTTAAAAATAGCCATTTTTATAGTTATAAACCTTTACGATAACTTCGTCAGTTTTCAATACAATTTATTTTAATAAGTTGATCTGGATATTCAGTTAAAAAATGCATAATTCAAAAAACCTTCTATGACCAATAGAAACCAAGATAAAAATTGACACAAAATGCTGCAACCTTGCTGTCATTGGAATTGACGATGATGAAGAGCAGACTGAGAAAATCGACGACATATTTGAAGACGACAAATATTGAAGAAGAAGTAGAGCATCCAAATGAAGGATTTAGAACGGAGGATCAAGAATAATTAAATAATAAAATATTATAATAAAGAAACAAAATATATAACATTATTATAGCTCAAAGAATGCAATTAAAATAAATATGAATGAAGGTCAAACGTGAATCAATATTTTAACAATTTATTAGAGTGTATTTTGTTAAGAGCATACCAATTAACTGAATTAAGAATTGTTTAAACAATTTTATTGTTAAATATAAATTATTTTATTAGTAAAAGTAAATGATTTGTTGTCAATTTATTATTATTTCATAGCAATTTAATTTTGAAGAATACAACGTGCCAAGTTTTTAGGGATTTCCCGACTTTCCAGGAAAATGCTAGAGCTGATTCCCCGACCACCTCACCCTGAAATACTTACGCGAGTACCTTCACTTTAGGTGGCTATTTCTTGAAGACCTTTGAACTAATAGTAAAATTATAAACTGGATCAAAGTTAAGATCATTGATTAAAATCTGTGAAAATATCGAGTATTAATGTTTATAAACGAAGGGGATATGATTTTTTTTAAAATATCTTGGCATTTTTCAACCACCTATCTAGATCAACTTGTTAAAATAAATTAAATTAAAAAAGTTATTGTAACTTCATAACTATAGAATGGCTGTTTCTTAAACGACAATTTTGAAATAAGTAATTATTTTTTTGCAAAATTTCTTGAAGTTGACACCTTCAAGAATCCATTTCACTGTTGTAAAATGTTCTAGGATCATATCTTCGACAAGAACAGTTGTTTAAATAATTCGTCTCTGGGATAAACAATTAGCTTTTTACATAAACTATCAAACCGATCCGACCAAAATTTAGCAGATTTATTAAAACCAATGATGCCCTCATTCTCACAAATTTTTAGCCATTTACAATTGTTATTGCTATAGTTATAAACATTTATTCAATATTGCTAAGAAACCCCTTATTTAGCTTAATTGTTTATCGATTTTAATTCTTAAAAAGTAGAATTGAAGGTCTTTTTATGCTCTAAAATCTCCAGCCTACCCATTATTTATAAAATTTAATTTGAGAATTATTCAAACAAAATACTAAATTTTGAGCTTTTCCCATTGTTTGTAAAAAACAACGATCTGGCTGTATCTTTTTATGCATTAGTCATTAAAAAGACCCCCTTTCATTTGAAACTTTCAGATATCTGCTAAACTTTTTTACACCTAATTTATATATATAAATATATATATATTATATATATATTATATATATATATATATATATTATATATATAAGTTTATGTTTGAAGGAATGAAGTTAGCATTAAACAAAAAGCAATTTAAAACTTTTAAACTTGCCTTTTAGGATCCACATGCTGTCACAGCTTTCAAAGCACACTTTTCCAAACATACTCCAACCACAACATTTGAAACCTTCTAGCATTTATTAAACTTTACTTACGTTTGTATTTACGCAAGAACTCTAACTGTTAAGTACTCTACTCACCTGTCTTCATCACAATACAATGCACACTTGTCCAGTTCTATTCATAGCAAACCTTAGGCACCGGCATCGATTTTGTCATTTCCCGTGTTACATAGACACGCAGATTATATCGGATATAATTATTATTAAACACGTGGAGGCACAACAAGCAAATCACCAGTACAGTTGTTAGGGTCTAATTTAAAAAAAAATGCACCTACAAAACCGCACCATCTGTCAGGGAAGAATGTGAAGGTATCCTTGCGACCTCGTTTTACACACTCAGGTAGATATAGCAGCCCCCTTACCCCATCCACCCTCATCTATAATCAAATTAAGGTGATTTGCAGAGTATTAGTTGCTTGAAAGGGCTATAAATTGCCATGATTCTGGGATCATGGATATTGTCTCTCGGTAAAGTGGATTAAATTAAGCAGTTTGAGTAATACTCTGTTGTAATCAGTCTAGCCGAACGATGATTGGTTGCTTTGTACATCGGAAATGGTAATATGTAGGTACAGCCTTGAAAGAACAACAGGTAGCAAAATGTCTAGATAAATACAGAGTTTTGGGGTTGCTAACTTACAAACTCTGGTGCATGTTTGTATACTTGAGCTACCATTCAGGCCTAAATACATTTACTTTTTTGGGGTTTCTCTTGAGAATGGGTATTTTTTTTATTTCATTATGTCGCATAAAGTGGAATTTCTTGCGCCTCCAGTGGCGCCCAGTAAAAATTTGCTACTTTGACATCATGTAATTTAAACCGAATTTATAAATCTTACTATGCAATTAAACAGCTTAATGAACAAATTCAAGTTACTACTCTTAATATAGTGGGGTATTCCAGTGGCCTAACACCAAAAGCATTTTTTGGTCGTAAGAAGTGTTAACAACTTGAAAATTTTTATTTTTCAAAATGCCTTGCCGCTGGCCAACATTGCTCTATTCATCTTTTATCTGGAATTTTTCATCTTTCTGATTCAGCATTATCAATTAAAACAACATAATTCGCTAAACGGCCTTCTCCCAATAATCTTACGATTCTCTCGTTCTTTTTGAAAAAGACGAGGCATTTTTAACACGTTTTTATTTGCTTGGCCTGTATATACAGGGTGGCGCATAGAAAACGAAACAGACGCATTTACTGGCATCTCATTTATTTTTTGAAAAACGCTCAGACCCGTCGATTTTGTTTTCGAGGAGGACACAAGTTTGGCAAAAAACATTTTACCACGTGCAGTCCCCTAAGCGGGGGTGACACCACCCCTAAAATCTTAAATGGAAAGGGGGGTCGAGTGATTTTAAAGGTCTTTCAATTCCAATGATATAATGTTAATGTACTTCAGTTCAGTACTTTTGAAGATTTATTGATTGAAAGCTTAAATAAAACATCATCATTAGTGGAGATCAATACATTTGGCAGCAAAGCAATTTAAAAATGAAGAATGAACTGACCCGTTAGGCAAGTAAATGTCGAAAATGGTCACCATGACTCTCCATGCAATAATAAAGATCTTGCTCAAAACGTTGCCGCACATTTTGCAATATTTGAGGAGTAATTTGAAGGCACTCATTCACAATTCTTGGTCACAGGTCTTCTAATGATGTTGACTGAGTAGCATAGATTTTGTTTTTTAAATGACCCCACATAAAGAAATCCAAAGGTGATAAATCTGGCGATCTTGGGGGCCATTCAATGGCAGCTCTTCTACCAATCCATCGATCTGGAAACGTCTGATCTAAATATTGTCGAACACGTAATGCGTAATGTGGTGGGGCACAATCCTGTTGGATCAACATCAACCTATTCGCAATGTACCGCCGATCATTCTAATTTTCAATTATGGCTTATCTATGGCGTCTTCCAGTAATTCCAAATACATTTCACCGGTCAACTTTCCAGGTAAGAAAAAAGGACCAGCCCAAACATTTATTTGTTGTGGCTGCTGTGTACGAACCTCATGATAAATTCTGGGATTAGAATCGGACCAATATCGGCAGTAATGACGATTTACTACACCATTTAAAAAAAAAGGAACATTCGTCGGAAAAGCAAGTGTTGAATAGAAAATGTTCATTGTTTATAATTCATATCTTCACGAAATTGTAATCGCCGATTAACATCGTCTTCATTAAGATCTTGTACTAGGTGAATATTATACGGATCAAAACTATGGGTCTTTAGAATCCGTTGGACAGTACGTCGACTAACACCACACACAGTCTCCAATTTGCGGGTACTTAACGAAGGATCTACATAAACTTGCCCTAAAACCCCCACTTCTATTGCTTCGTTCCTTATGGGATTTTCAATGTTGCGTTTTTTATTGGCGACTGACCCAGTTTCCCGAAATTTAACTACCAGTTCTAGAACATATTTCGATGCAAGTTACTGTTCTCATGTCGCTCATTAAAGATTTCTGGTGTTCTATTAGCGCACTGATTATTTCCGTAAAATATTTCGATAATCTCAACTCTTTATGCTGTGGAATATACCATGGTTAATTTATGTAATAAAGCGTTACAGGTTATTTTAGCAACAAAGTTTGGTCAAATCAATCGCAAACTATGTACTAAATTCCTATTTAAAATAAGTACGCTCCAATAGCTATTTTCAACAACAAAATGATAAACAAACCATGGGCGTAGTCAAGAAAAGCATTTACTTATTAAGTAAATTCTTTTAGTCAAATTTCTTCTGAAAGTAGTATAAACTAATCTGATGTACTTTAAGCTTTAAATCAATAAATCTTCAAAACTACTGAACTCAAGCTCATGTATTTTACATCATTATAAAGGGAATTGAAAGACCTTTAAAATAAGGTATCACTCGACCCCCCTTTCCATTTAAGATTTAACGGTTGGTGTCACCGCCGCCCAGGGGGGATTTTTTGCCAAACTTGTGTCCCCCTCGAAAACAAAATCGATGGGTCTGAGCGTTTATCCAAAAAAGAAACTGAGCTGCCAGTAAATGCGTCTGTTTTTACTCCGAATCTAATTATTCTGTTAATAACTTAAATTTTATTATAATTTTATTTTGGGGTCATTAATTATGATTGATTGTTCGACCATCTACTACTCTAACATAGACTCTTTGTAATTAAAAATTATTTTCGACTTTTTAGTTCGGTTAGCAATAAAAACTTGTTTTTTTTAGTTTTTTTAAACTATTATTTATTCAGAAAATAAAAGTGTGCTGTCAAGTCTACAGTCAATGTCATTGTTACTTAGCAATCGCATGTTTGTGGTGTAGGTAGTCGGATGAAACCGGAGAAACGTCCTATTTGAGAGGTTAATAAAAAAAATAGCCGATGACATTTATTGCGGAAAGTTAAAAATTCGATAATTTGAGTTATACCTTCCGAAAAATTGGATATATCATTTTTTACGATCGCCCAAAGATCAAAAAGGTGCATAGAAAAATTTTCAAGATCAAAAATTTTGAATCTGACATATAATAATAATAATAATAATAAAATGTCTTTATTAGGCACATTATATAAACTACAACATAATGTGTCCTCTACGTAGGCGAAGTCTAGCTCTTGGCTACTCTACTTAACCTACCCAAATAATAAATTGAAACACTTAATCAAAGGGAACTTTGACAAGCAGCAAAAGACGCTTCAAAACAACGAGCTTGATAGCTTTCTGACATACATATATACACACATATATTACGTAAAAATAAAATAAAATGTAAGAATTAATAACTAACTTTTCCACAATTACTAAAATGACAAATAAATCTGTTTCACATGCTTACGAAATCTGTTCACTGGCCAATCCTTTATATTGTCATCTAATTCGTTATAAATCAGGATAGCATTGTAAGTGTATGAACTACGAAATAAAGTTGTTTTATACATAGGGATCTCTAGTCTTTTTTTGTGTCTGAAATCAATATCTGAATTATTTCGCCTGAAAACAAATTTCTCATAAAGATACAAGGGGGATCGAGAAGATATGATCTTATGCGTAAACACTGCTATATGGTACTTGCAAGCATTTTCTATACACATCCAACCAAGCTGAAATCTCTTTAAGAAACATGATCATACTTCTTGAGATTAAATACAAATCGACAGCAAGTATTTTGGAGTTTTTGGAGTCTTGCTTTTGTGATAGAATCAAGACAATAATAGAACACAGTGCTACAGTAAAATACGCTTGGAAATATGTATAATAGCCTCACATAACTATTTCTAACTTTAAAATTCAAAATAGAGCGGTTGACATAAAAACACTTCAAAGTTGCATAACATTTTTTTAAGCTGAGCACTTATCCTTATTGAGCTTAAGACTGTTACCATTTGAGTATCCTACTATTACCTCCAAATCATCATTAAGCTCATATGACACAGCTCTGAGCTTTGCTTAAGAAAAAACATGACTTCTTTTGCTCACCCTGTATAAGTGGATAAATGAGAAATATACCGATCGAACCCTGTACGTGTTCTCAAAGAGTTTAGATGGTATGTACTTGAAACTATCCCGCTTGACACAATTTTTCTCTTCTCCCTTGAAGTGAGTAGTTAAAATGTAATAAATCTCATATTTTAATTGCTTGGTATGTAAACTAAATTACATAGAAGACCGCTGCCCAGCGGCTCATACATCCAGTGCCGTTGTAAATGCCATGCCCAGTCCGCCTATAAAACCCAATTCCATTAATTTTTAACGATACACCAGCAGCAAGCAGCACAAATTGTTTGAAACTAGTCGGCCTAATGAGAAAGTCTCAACGATAAGCGAGAATTCGTGATTTGTATTCGTGCGGACGGCTGGATATTACGTGCATATTAGAATTTGACTTTACATATCGAGATTCAAAATTACTATCACGTAGCACGGATACACTGAGGCAGAAGCAAAGCATCCGTATCTGCATGGTCAACCAAAATGACACGTTGGCAGTATTGGCATAATTTGGAACATGCAATTTTTCGGGTGAAAATGTAGTGGGTTGTCCAATAGGGACGCAGGAATGTAAACGTCGATTTGACATAGACGACATCTTTGTTTTCTGTCACCGACATGTCATTTTGTTAGTTGAATGTTTACCATTGATCGCTATGGAGTCGTATTCGATTGAAGACCGCATTAAAGTTATTCAAGAGCACTACAAAAATGGTGCAAAAATAAAAAACACGTTTCGCGCGCTTCGTGAACATTTCGGTCGCAACAACCGCCCAAACGGAACAACCATCGGTCGTCTGGTGCGTAAATTCGAGGCAACAGGTTCTGTGGCAAATCTGCCAGGCTCTGGCCGGCCAAGGAGCGTTCGCACACCGGAAAATATTGCTATTGTGAAGGAGAGTGTGAGAGACGATCCGAAACAATCAACAACGCGTCGATCCCAAGAATTGGGCATTTCGAGAACCAGTTTGCTCCGCATTCTCCACAAGGATTTGAATGTACACGCCTACAAGATCCAATTGACGTAAGAACTGCGTCGGGCCGACCATTTTTCGCGCCGAACGTTCTCAGATTGGCTCCTTGAACTCCGCCAAATTGATGCCAATTTTTCATCAAAAATCATGTTCAGCGACGAAGCGCATTTCACTTTGAATGGGACGGTAAACAAGCAAAACTGCCGCATCTTGGCGAACGAAAATCCCCGTGAGTATCAAGAGCAGCCGATGCATCCTCAAAAATTGACTGTGTGGTGTGCATTGTGGTCAAAAGGCATCATCGAACCTTACTTTTTAGAAAATGCGGCCGGGGACGCCGTTACCGTCAATTTTGAGTGATATCACGTCATGATAGAGGACTATTTTTTGCCGCAACTTGAAGGAATGGATATGGATGATGTTTATTTCCAACAAGACGGTGCAACATGCCACACAACCAACGTCAATATCCATCGATTGCAGTCCTTAGAACTCAAAAACAACATCATTGCCGAGATAAATGCCATAGAACCGACCATGTTGCAAAATGTCATTGAAAATTTCGACCATCGCGTGGACGTCTGTAAATCCAGTCGTGGTGAACATTTGAGCGATATTATTTTTCATACATAAATGGTATAAATTAATCTTCAAAATAAAGTACCCAACTTGATTTGAATATCACTCTTTCTTGTTTTAATATGCGTTTACTTTCCTGCGTCCGTTTTGGACAAGCCCATATAAAAAAAGAAAATATGGTAAATTTGTATCAAACGGTTAACATAAACAAATTAACTGAAACTGGAGCAAAATTTACAGAATGCACTGGAAATAGTTTCTGTTACACAAAATAAAACAACGTCTAACTCAAACTATTAATAAAGTGCCACTGTCATTCTAGCTGGCTCTTGTATTAACTCCTTCAGAAACCGCCTACGGTGAGTGATAGTTTCAGAGAAAATCAATTATTGCATTCTATTTTTGTAAGGCATTGTACCGTGATACTTTAAAAAAAAAAACAACATTACAGCATTCTTCACAATACATTGCCCAGGTTCTGAGGTTCGGAATCATTGATGAATTGATACACGGTGTGAATGAATCCAGACGAGTTTTTTATTACACCTCTTTGATTATTCGCAATGGTCTGGTTGTTATTCTGTTGAATATACGACTACGATGACAAGTTCATTGACTTGGTATTTTATTCATCTTCTTTACTAGTTTTGCCTTTTTTGGTTGTTCGTTGAATCTTAATGCCCAGCATGATTAAATACCCCATAAAGAAGAACGTTGCTCATTTCTTGTGACTTTTGTGATTGTATGCGACCCTCAATTCCATCTAAAATAATGAAATATGCAACTGTCATTTTTACGTTATCGTATAGAATTAGATATCAATTTTACTGGAACAATACCACACGACGTAAAATAAACTGAAATCTAAACCTATAGGTGTTTTTGATTCTACCAGACAATGGACTCCTATATAAACATAAAAACTACAGGATACTATTCAGGAGTTACATTAGAATATAGAATTTAAGCATCGATTCCATCACCATGCAAATTGACATTCTTGACCCGTTATAAAAAGGGCGCAATGAGATTGACTTCCTACGCCTTCGTTTGAGATTTCAAAGAAAAATGAAGATTGAAATCGTTTCAAAAGCTGAAATCGAATCGTGATCAGGTCTGTTCTATTCCTCCTGTAGCGGCCCGTCAGTGACCACACCACCGCAGACCAGTTGGAGTTTGTTGAAGCGACCTTGAAGTGTCGCGCCGTGCACCCAACGCCAACGATTGCCTAGTTTTTTTTTTTTTTGACGGCGTCAACTTCTATGGTTATTAGTTGTATTTTATTGGTTGTAGTTGTCTTGTGGCGTGCAAATTTAGGCCCTAGCTCAATAAAGTGGAGAGTAGGGGGGGGGGGGGTTAAGAGCGCCAGTGACTTAGGACGGAATAAGCCACAACTCCCCGAGATGTTAGTCGGAACTTGTTTTGCTTGACCACCACACAAAAGGAGATTCTAACAGAGATGTCGAAATTTAAGTAACAGTACACACAGATAGAGCCAGATAAAACAAGACATTAAATGAATCACAATATATTGATTAATAAAAAAAAAACGCACATGTGCTCCACTACTGGAGTGCGAGTAATAAAAAAATATAGGATGTTATAAATCTTAAATACAACCTGACAAAATTATTTTTCGAGGTAACCCCGCGAGACGTCTACCATGGTATACGCCCGAAGTACTTACAGATATTTCAAGGAGTGACACATGACACATGTGTGAGATCTGTTAACTCTTGGTACCAGTCACAAAACATATGCTCTGAGGGTTTAATTCCATGCTATTCAATGACAACACGGTGACCTGTGCGGTTGTCAGCGGCCATTTTGTGAGGGTGCGACAGGGTTGCCAGATTGTGCATTAATATCCCGTTTCACCCTCCTGGTCCCAGTGGAGTAAGTTCCGCCAACTGTTGAAATATACTCTACTATGCTTTATAAGACTATTCGTGACATTTTTCCCAAAATCATTGCATAATACTTGAAAAAACGCAAATGAAAATTTAAAATTATTTCCATGACGCCGCAAAATAGCTCCGTCGGTATCTTGGGTTATACATTTTGACAGTAGGGATGTTCGATACAATCCTATATTTAGAAGTATCAATACATTTCACGAATATCGTCTTCTTTCGATCCGGACTGTGTCAGAAAGAGTGACTGCCATTTGGCTGCGACATTACCCTGCAAAATCAGACATATCTTTCACCATTTTCAAAGAAATTTAACAAAATCTTCAGATTTGTGAAGTTAGCGAGTTTCACTTCATACGTTCTTACCAGACATGCCCAAATCATCAGTTGCTGCCGTGATATTCATCCCGACCACTGCATCCCCACGGCTAGGCGACCTGTATGTTAAATTTGTATTGATAGGGCAGCGGGTTATGCTATAAATCATATGTCACAGTGTTTGTGCACTGATTGCAACGGTTAGATGATACCAAAAATATTTGCAGAAATAGGAGATCTTTCCCATTCCGGATCGAGCAATCTACCAAAGATGCTTATAATCATGATTCCTAGTAAATTTTCACGAAAAAAATTGAAAACCAGCAAATGTAAAAGATTCATTTCGCACCCTCCACCACGGGACGTGATCGTCGTTAGACTTGGCAACCCTGCGAGCGACAGATAGATGTCCCCGCCAGTCAAAAAAGACAAACAATAAACATTACTAGTGTTTATGATTTTTGGACTTAAAAGTCATTATTTGTGAAACATTTCTCATAATTTCTTGTCTATGTCCATAGTAATTGCATTATGCATCAGGGAGATGTAGGGATTGACACGTCTTACACATATTATCTGTGTTTTAGGATCGAGAGGACATAATGTTTTTATTGCTTTGAAGAAATTCATTAACCCATACATTAATGATTACTATTATGACATAAAGGAAGATGAGGAATTGGCTGGAATGTATTTTGTATTCTATTTTCTTGTAAAATACAGACAAATTCACACTATTCAACAGGTATGTAATGATAACTTTCAGTATATTGAAGTTGGTAAATTCGAGAGTGCCATGCATTAACAAACGTCAAAATCTGCTGCCAAATTTAACAGCTTGAAAATCGACCTATTATTTGCCGCATTTCCATTCGCTGAGGGGGATAACGGATTGTTAAATGTAAACCTATAACATATATCAAAATACATGAAAGTTGTCCTGTTTTTGCTGTACAAAAGCATCATGTTGGAATCAAAAAGTGGTCTTGTTTATAATACAGTCGAATTTTCACGATTTTATTCAATATTTCAATAGAAATCACTAATATTCAGAGACCTTTGACAGCTTCTGTCAAATTGCATTTCGATAAGGTATTTTTCTAGTGGTCCATAATATTAATGTTGTTGAAATTGGGCCTATATCTATCAATATGTTGAGCATGCAAGTGCTACCTACTGTCAAAACAATACCAACTCAAGAAAAAAATAACTGGTGGCCCACCCTTTATGTATGTATGTAATATACATGATGCTCTGGTCTATCTTTCAGCAGAGGTTTCAAATAATGTATACGAGGTCTGTAAATTAAGTGATGAGACCGGCAACGTAGCGTTCGATCTGGCAACACTGAAGGCACCGGGCTTAGAGGGGAAACAGGGGTACATGTGATCCGCCTTCAATACAAGTTTGTATATGCTCGAATCATTTTGTTGTTCGATTTTTTTCTTGTGAAACCGCTTTTCCTATTGTGTTCTAAAAATGAATGACATCAATTTCGAGAAACGGTGTGCTATGAGGTTTTGGTTCAGACTTGGGCACAGTGAAATGGAAACTCTTGCTAAGCTTCAGCAGTTTTTAGTCAAAAGCCCAGGTTTTTCGGTGGTTTAAGACATTGTCAGAAGGAAGAGAATCGATTGAAGATGAATCACGAACCGGCCTTCATCTTCAAGAACCGATGAAGATATCGACCGAATCCGGGATCTTGTGCATTCAGATCGTCGGTTGTCAGTCAGAATGTTAGGGGAAGAGTTAAGTTGGACTCACACCACCGTTCATCAGATTTTGACTAGTGAATTCGCGATGAGAAAAATCTGTGCAAAAATGATTCCATAAAACTTTAAATATTCGTGTGGCTCCTTATCCTCCTCATTTCCCTGACTTGAGTCGCTGGAACGTAAATCTGCTCAAAAGTATAAACTAAATCTACGTTGTTTTGATGACGATGTCTTTCTAATAAAATCAAGCAAGCAGAATGTACTGTTGTTGATTCGTATTGACAGTGTAAAGTGCAGACTATGGCATCGTGGTCACGTATTGAGATAAGAGCAGTTTTACGGTATAACTTTACGCGTGGTTTAAGCATACACCATTGCTTAGAAGAAATTAAGCTTGCATTAAAGAATGATTGTCCTCATCGTACGACTATATTCAGGTGGTACATAGAATTCCAAAGGGGCACTTCCACTCTGGAGGACGCTGAGAGGAAGGAATGCCGCGAACGTCAGTAACAGAAGAAAACCTTACTGCTGTGAGGGAAATGACTGACGAAGACCGGAGAGTGGCATATCAACAGATAGATGAGATCTTACACCTTCATGCACCAGCCATTCATTTAATTCTACATGACCATTTACACGTAAGGTAAATTTCGGTATGTGAACAGTATCGTGACAGTTAACGAGACTTGGCTCTATTATTACGATGTGTCTACAAAGGCTCAAAAGAAAGTTTGCATCTTTGATGATGAGCACACAGCGGTAGCTGTCAGAAAATCCCGATCGGTTGAGAAAAAAATGCTAGCTGTATTTTTAAAATCGAGCGGGATTGTGGAGCGTCGTTTTGGACACACCGAAGACAGTCACAGCTAAGTGGTATAAGGAACAGTGCCTGCCTAAAGGCATATAGTCTATGAAAAGCCGGCTTAAGGACTGGTTTTGGCGAGAATAAGCTGAATTCCAAAACTTTTATAGTACCCTTTCTACTATAACTAGTGATCCCGTTTCCCTAACCGTTTTCAGATGCTGAATCAAATCGTGTACCAATATAATTCTGAAAATGTATACCTTGCCATCACAACCGCTCTAATTCAAACGTTTATTTCACTTCCTTTGTAGTCTTCCTGCGTGACCTCACTTACAATTTTCATTATTGTATTCCTTAGATGGCGCTATGAGACAGCTCATCAATATGCATGAGCTGACGAGCATGTGAAAAAGCAATGGAATTCAATGAATTAATTTAGTTTGAAAGAAGCTATTTCTAAAATGCGCCGAGAGGAAAAACTTACGATTATATGGCTACGATTTGATGACGCGGGTTACGACTATTTATACTCCTAATGAGATATTCAGTGAGATATGTTGGTTTGAATTATTGGAAGTTTTACGATTGACGCTGTAGCCATTAAAAATACATCGGTTTCTCACTATACTGATTTTCTTGAAAGTGGGCCTCTGGAACTATACAATTTGTGATGTGATTTCAAACATTTAATCACTTATTCAAAGATAAAATTTCCAAAAATAACCATTCAGGCAAAGATTTCTCAAGGAATACTAGATGTCAAGTGCTGTCAAGCTAGTAAGAGTAAACAAGAATAATATATATTAGCATACAAATCTTTGTTATTTTAAAACATAATATTTGAATCTAACAACATGTTTCAATTCAATCGAAAAAGTTGAAATGGACTGTAATTCGTCAATCTAACGTTTATTTTGTATTGTAATCTACCGCGATTTCGTTGAATAATTTGATGTGGTAGCATTGGACAGCTGAGCTGATGAAACGCACAAGGCAGTTTTGGTTTCAAATATAATAAAGAATTTCTGTGCTCTTTCTCTCCCCCAAGAAACTTACGTACGTTGCATGCAAATTGAAATACTTATTACAAATATGATTGCCACCCTGACGCGAGATGTCATTTTTCGTACCCCGTGAGATCAAACTGTCAAACTTCATCTACTTACAACAACCACAAAGTTCTTTCATGCTTGTAACAGATTAACATAGCAAGTTTCGGTGTAAATACTGTGTTTATGCATTGATTAACATATTCCTCATGGCGGAATCGCCGTAATTAACATATATGAATATGAATACTTGCGAACGCATCCTCCCAACCCCATCTCTAGTATTGGTTTTCATCTACTTTTGACAGCTCAAAAATTTGTAGGGCTGCCAAACTGATAACAGTGAACATGAATAAAATTTATTAACGCACACGTTTGTTATTTCAACACATAGCAGTTGAACCTAATCACATTTATTTTTTAATTCAATTAAAAGAGTCGAATTGGAGTGTAATTGACCAATCAAACGTTTATTTTGTGGATCTACCGCGATTTATGATTATTTTGCATAAATTTTGGGACACACAGGGGACGTATGTGCCAAACAGTGGTTCATATATCTACAAATTCAAATTACATTAGATGGCAATTTAATTGAAAATCGAAACGTTGACGCATTTTTAAAAAAATAACTTTTTTCTAAAATTATCTCTCTCTCAGGTAAGTAATACACTGATCTTTTCAACTAAGTGTTCTGTAATTAATGTCATATCAATCTATGCATTATATTAGATTTGATTCACGATTCGGGCAGGAATTAAAGATTTATTTCCAATTTGCCAATTTTTGTATCAAATCCGCTTTCTAATTGGTCCTTGTTGAGAAGTTCTTGATTTAATATGGTGATTAGAGGCTCTTCTTACACAAATCGTATATTTTTTCGCCAGTTTGAGAGATATTACTAGAAAGATGCCTTCTCATTGGCCCACTTTAATCAGAATTTTGATCTCCTGTTAGTATAATTAGGCCTAAGCATCCCAGAGTTGATTTCATCCGTTCTGTACGAGGGATGTCTTTTAAGTTTTGCATATAGAAACATAGTAGGCCGCGCGGATCGAACGTCACTACTGAATCTTAACCTCACTCTTTAGTAAACTTAAATTCAAAGTTTCACAACAATATGTGCACTATTCTCATTACAGTGAATTTTTAAGTGTCACCAAGTCATTAGAAAAATGGAACTTAACCGAGAACATTTTCGCGCCATAATTTATTACAACTTTCAGAGACAATTATCGCAACAAGACTGCCTTGATTGTGTGTTTTGGGCAACGAAGCGTCACATCAGTGGACAATTTCCCGTTGGTATGGAGAATTCAAACGTGGACGGGTGAGTCTTAGCAACGATCCCAGGGTGGGTGCACTAAAAACGGCAGTCACCCAGGAAAACGTCGATGCTGTGCGCAAACTCATCATTGAAGATAGACATGTGACATGTCGCGAGATTGAGGCGTCCTTGAAGATCTCAAAGACCTCAATTCAAAAAAATTTACATGAAGAATTAGGAGTAAGAAAATTAGTTCGATACCCCACCTGTTGACTGAAGAGCAGAAAGCAGCCAGGGTTAATTGGTGTCAAAAAATGCTTGACCGTTTCAATTCTGGAAACTCAAAAACTGTGTACACCATTGTTAGTGGTGATGAATCGTGGATTTACTGTTATGAACCAGAAAATAAACGACAGTCGGCTGTTTGGGTGTTCCAAGGTGAAGAAAAGCCAACAAAAGTCATCCGTTCTCGAAGTGTTTCGAAAAAGATGGTCGCGGCATTTGTGTCAAAAGCGGGTCATATTGCAACAATTCCTCTTAATGAGCAAAGAACTGTTACTGTGGATTGGTATATCACCATTTGTTTGCCAAAAGTCATCACCGAGCTTCGAAAAATCAACCCCGAAAGAAGAATCATCCTCCACCAAGACAATGCAAGCTTGCACACAGCCCAAATACAAGGCAGTATTTAAAGGAAGAAAACGTGGAATTATTGGACCACCTAACGATTTCTTTACTTTCCCGAAAATGAAAAGCAGACTGCGTAGTCAAAGGTTCCACTCACCAGAACAAGCAGCTGACGCATTCAAAAATGCCGTTTTGATTCTGCCAGCAAACGAGTTGAATAAGTGCTTCAAAGATTGGTTCGAGCGCATGCAGATGTGTATTAATCTTTGTGGAGAATACTTCGAAAAAAAATAAAGTCATTTAAAACTATCTACCGTGTTGTTTTATTTCCATATGCAAAACTTAAAAGACATCCCTCGTATACTTACTTTTTTAACTACAGTCCCAGAAATAGTAACATTTCTTCTTAATTTAATCTTATATGTATAATAATATTCAAAGATGATAATGAACCTTTTGGAACGGCTGCCACAAGAAGCTCTTGTAATTAACAAAATGTGTTAATGACGAAAGATATCTACAGGTGTTTCAACTCCAAAGATCGAATGTATAATTTAAATAGTAGTGCCTTACAAAGGAATCCAGCCTTCGAATCAGTCGAAGGGGGGGGGGGTTCCTTATCCGAGGTGCAGTCAGGAAAGGAAACAATACGATTAAAATAATAAATCCAATTGGAAAAGTACATTTTCAAGAAATTCAAACAACCACTCTATAGTAATTGAAAATAATGAAGATTTAATTGTGCCTTCAAGAGAAATCTAGGGACACCTCATAATAATAATGTTTTTATTTTGTCGAAGTTTAGCTTACACTATTACATCAAAATCTACCAAAGTGTAGCTCGTGAAATAGGAATTTCAATGTTGATTTTTTTACTAAAATCCCCTTTTTCATTTTTATGAAATTTTAACAAAGCCAGTATCACTCGCACTGTTAAGACGAACACAACAACACCTCATAAGACAAAATCCAACAAGCCGTTTAAGATGTCGCCAGTGAAATTTGAATTTCAAGGTTGAACATTAAGTCCGCCATTCTATTTTTATAAAATTTTAATATAGTCAGTGCCACTTGCACTAAGATGAATACAACTACATCCCTTATGTCAAAAAACAGAATCTTTTGGATAAAAATATCCCCACGCGTGAAAGACATATCCCTTTTTCTGTCGGTTGAAAAGAGACACTTTAATGTTAAATAACAAAATCAAGTCTCCTTTTTTTGTTTTCGTGCTAAATAATTTAAAACTCCTTCAGGTGTAGTTTAGTAAGTAGAAGGAACGCCAGCATAGTTAGGCGGTCTTCTGCCATAGTTGCTCTCAACCAGTTTTGATCCTTCTGGGAGTAAATGACAGCTCTGCTGTCGTAGTAGCTGGCAATGTGGTATGAATACACACAAACTTTTTAATGTTGGCGTGGTGTGGTGGAAGATGTCGACTCGCCCAGGCGGTCATGATCCTCATAATCCCCCCCACTCCGGGTTCGCCGTGAGCACCTGGTATGTCATCAAATACAGACAGAAACTTGAGCATATCTTGCTGAACGACGTGGCAATAGTGAATGTAGTTTCGGAAGTCCAAAGCGGGGACAGAAACTATCTATCGGAAAATATGAGAGCTCTTTCATAAATATTTTCCTCCGCCCACTTATGTTCTGTGCTACGCTGAAAGAAAATAGGATCAAAACTTCAACAAGTTGATCTAGAATCGTTACTCTCTAGAGTAAAGGAAGAGCAAATTTATTTACTTAGCAAGAGTATTGCTAGTGTGCCCTATAGCTATAAAATAGTATAAGTTATATTTTATGATGTGAATCAAAATCTTTCCTTTTCACCTCGGATGTAATTAACATTTCTGTCGGGTAACTCGAACTTTTTTCATCATTATTATTACTTCTGAAATAAGGGTGCATGCTACGACCGTACAAGAATAACACACAAATTGAAATTGGCTCTCAACTCAAATGCATTCACAGTGCAGTAAAATTAAGCGTTTTTGTTCAGAAAAATATGTGTGCATTTTGGCGGATATACGAGGTCTGTGCATCACCTACTGTCTGTAATTACCCCACCCGTAAACGAGGGCTGTAAATTAAGTGATGAGACTGATAGCGAAGCTTTGGATGATGCAACATTCTTAAAAAATCGCATTTTTTATGAATAACATGCCAGAATAAGGGTTTCAACAAAATAAAGAAACAAGGTTGATATAATACGTATTTCTGCGAAAAGCGACACCAAGCAGTAAAATCAATAGTTATTGATTGATTGCTTTAGGGGAAATACAGGAAAGTCGAGTGTTTTTCCTTGAACTTCAGATTGATTTTTTTCAATACACTGGAACAATAAGCCTTTTCAACTATCAAATTACACAAATTACATATAGTCTAATCATATTAACAAATTTCCCCGAAATAATGGTAAAGTCTGGTTTTATTGGTGCAAGTTGTTCAAGGGGTATTCAAAACATGGACGCATAAATTGGGTACACCAATTTTTGTGGGAAAACTTTTTATTCGACAACAAAGAATGAGAAAACGTATTTTTTGGGATTCAATCGAAAGTATTGACTGGAACGAAAATACTTTTCATACAAGATTTTTAGGTATTTATGAGGCCTACAAATTGAGATTACACGTAAAAAGATCTAGTAGCAAAAAAGTTATGGCCGAAAACCGAGGCAAACTGCAGGTTTTGGCACTTGGTAATGCGACGATGGTTTCATGCAGATAATTGAAATCCTTCAAATTCGTAGGACTTCTAAGCAAACACAAAAAAATTGGAGTAGATTGGTCAAGTAGTTTTTCGATTAAATCCCAAAAAAGCGTTTTCTCATTCTTTCTTGTCGAACAAAAAGTTTTGCCACAAAAAATGGTGTACCCATTTTATGCGTCCATGTTTTGAACACCCTCTTGAATAACTTGCATCAATAAGACGAGACTTTACAATTATTTGTCAAACTAGGGGTATTTTCGTCTAATATGATTAGACTAATAAGCAAATGAAGTATTAAGGTTACTCCCTCGTTTAATCTGAAATTATAGCGATGTTTGAAAATTTCATATGTTCACGATACATATTTCATTAACAGACTGCTTTTCTGTATTAAAATGTCACTATGGAAATGAAAGATAAAATCCTTCTTTCCACCAGAAAGTAAAACCCTATAGACTTTTCATCCAGAGCGGAACACCTTTCAAGTCAGGATTGTACATTGTATTTTTTGAGCATGAGACAAACATTCAAGGGGTGACATACTACCAAATACAAAATATTAGAATCGGCTGAATTTCAGCTCCATAATGCTTAATAAACAATCTCTATACAGGGTGCAAATAAATTGCGTGGACAAACTTCAAGAGGTGATTCCTCCCAAGGCGATCAGTGTTTACTCTAGTTCGTACCATCAGTTTTAACTGTCGGATCCGTCAATGTCAGTGTATTGCTACGTAACCGTATACACCAATAAATACTGTCGTCCATGCTACATATTCAATAAATATCACATAAATAAATACTGACAGATCACAGTAAATCCTTTTAAGGTGCATGTTAAACTTCTTTGAGGTTATTTGGTTCTAAAAAATCGTAGTGATTCTTAATTGGTTTTTGTTAAAATTTGTTGAATTATATCACGTGAGACAACTCCCTGAAAGATAACTAAAAGTGTTTAAGATAAAAGCGTTAATAAAGCGATAAATTTCCATGGCCGTGTAGATCGCCGTATTTGAATCCATTAAATTTTCCATTTGTTGGGTATGGATTTTGTTCGCACATGTTTTTTATTCGATTTGACATACATTTATTTTGAATTACATTTATTTCTATTAGAGTTATAACGTTTTCTTTCAAGAAAAGACAAATAAAAAAACAACAAAACATTATCCGAAGTTTAAACCAGTTCAGTTAGATCCTTTATTGAATAATCTAAATTCCAAGATGTAGAAAAGTAGTATCTCGATGGTGGTCCTTGAGTTAACATATTAAGTATAAACTAGTTCAAGCAATTCCTTATCAGAAATGGTTAAGTATTATTGCTAATTGCACCATACTATTCCGCAAAATATGCACTTCATGCGCGAGTAAAAGCCTTTTTGTTTACGGTTGACGGTAGAAGCCAGTTGCGGTTTCTATTTGATATGTATTTTAGGAAAAGATAAGAGCGACTTAATTGCTACGCAGTTAATAAATAGAACAAGGTAATATATTTCAGTCAGGTAAACCGTGTTTCATGTAAATATTATCACACACACACAGTGCTTGGTATTCATCAGGATTACGGTAAATAATGTCTTCGAATGGTTTATTGCAAACGTCTCTAAACCTGGAAGTAGCATAGGCGGTCACTGTTTGAGGCATGTTGTTACTTCCCGTCATAGAATATATTATTCTGATATTGTATGACAGTACTTAATTTGGACAAAAATATAGCAGTTCGTAACCATGAGCCAGTCTTGTTTCCGTAAGCTTGTTATGTGGTACTTACAGAGCTCTACGTTATAATTTTTTCTCTTTGTTCAATTTTTGTTAATACCTATTATGAGAGTTAATTTATGGTTACTTTGGCTATGTTTGTAGGCATGCAAATAAGTACGAGCCCCTTCCCACTTCAGTTGGCCCACTTCAAGATTTGTACCAAAATATGCCTTTATAAACTAAACATGACGAAACTATTTACTTATAAAACAATTTATTTTCTCAAAAACATTTTAGATACACTCTAGTCGTAAAAAATAATCTGAACAAATAAACAAGGTGCGAATAAATGCGCGAAGTTAACAAAGAAACAATTGAAAGATTACCATTGGGTAACATCACCTTTATTTTTTATTACGGCTGAAATTCTTTGGGGCATGGTGTTAACCAAGATTTGGCAAAAATTTGGTGTAAAACAATCCCATATTTCTTGAAGCTTTTGTCTTAGTTCGGTGATTGTACTAGCAGGATGTTGTCGTAGAACCTTTTTCATCTCGTGCCACAAAGTTTCAATAGGTGACAGATCTGGATTGCTAGAAACCCATTTCAAATGTGGTACATTATTTTCTTCCATCCATTTTATAGCCTTTTTTGAGGTATGGCACGCTGCACCATCTTGCTGAAACACAAAATCTTGGCCGGATGTCAAACATTCTTCCATCACTGGTAAGAGCGATTCTTCTAAAATTGCCAAATATTTGTTTGTATCCACATTTCCATCAATAAAATGAAGTTTTCCTACTCCTTTTGATGACATACTGTCCCAGACCATAATGGATGCTGGAAATTTCACTTTTCTCTTCAGACAGTCAACATGGAATGCTTCATTTTTTTGCAAATAACTCTACTGCGACTGTCACCAACACAAACTTCGAATCGGGCCTCATCACTCCATTGTAACATAGTGCACACCATTGTTGAGGTGTCCATTGTCTATGTCCTTTAGCCCATCTAAGCCGATTTTTCTTTTGCAGTGGAGTTAATAGTGGTGTTTCTTTGGCCTATAAACAAGTTGTGCAACTTTTGGGTTTTTACTTCACTTTTTTATAAGAAAACTTACCTTGCAAGTGCTAAATCCCAGTTTGTGGGCCTCTCTATGAGTTGTGGACCTCGAAACTCTCCTTCCAACAGCGTCACTCCACAGAGCACTTAATTGTAAATAATTGACACGCCTGTTTTTCACGATTATTCTTCTTAATGCTCTTCGGTCGGCATTTGTGATATTACTTTTTTCACATATCGTGGCTTAATATTAACCGAACCAGTTACGTTATATCTTCTAACAATATTTGTCACACTGTACCGCGATAAGTCTAACAAAGTTGCAATTTCTGAGTTTGATTTCCCAGAATTAAAAAATTTAATTATCAGTATCCGAATTTTCTCACTAATAACCTTTACTCTACCCATTTTGAAAACCTTAAGTAACTACCCAAAACTATTTTGAACGTATTCTGACAGCTGTGATTAATAAAAACAATTGTCATGGCTTTTATTTTTCACAGCCACCTATGCGTTATAGACTTATTTTGCATTGAAATGAAAACAGGTTGATATGCTGTAATTGCAACATGTGTTATTTTTATGCTGCAAATTTGATTAGGGAGTGATAAAGTTGGTGTTTTCAACTATATATTATCAAAATATTCATTATTAATATTTTAAACCTATAACATCGTGCTACATTTTTATTATTTGTGTTTGATAAGAAAAAAACAAAGATTTCAATAGTTAGGCCAACTGAAGTGGCTCGTAGTTCAATATTTGATTCAACTGTTGAGAAACTTGAGAGAAAAACTTGACTGTTTTGTATCTCTTTTGCTATCTTTATTAAGTATTCATATGATTAAGTGTAAGAATAGCTTTAGCTAATCTTTGCCATAATGAATCGCACTTATGTAGCTTTTTTGAAAAAGACGTTATTATTAATATTATTATCATTATTAATTCAATCGCTGAAATCAAAGGGCTCTTGCCCTGGATATGCTAGATCGTACCTTTCGAAAAATTATAATTACACTGGAGCAAAATTTTAAAAGTTCAATAAGATTTTTGTGCTTCGGCGTTTACGAGGAATGTTGAAAAATCCACGAAAATTTTAATTTCTGCAAAATGTTTCAGGTACATTTTTTTCCTAATTGTCATACACAACAATTTAAAAAATGGGGTAGTTCAACTCTATTTAAATCTACTTATTTGAAATTTCAGGCACTAAAAATTTTAAGCGTTATTCGTGATAAGCGAAATATGAGAAAATGTCTTTCACTACGCTTTAAACTGTTCGGAAAGTTTAAAATCTTCTAATAAATTTCTTCAAGTGAATTTTGATTAACTATTTAGCTATTTCCTAGATATGTGATTACTGTTTCAGCGTTGGCTCAGTACACGTTTGGTCTACAGTTAGGACATTTTTTACAAACATATTTGGATTGACAAATTTACATATATCTATGTAAAGGCTGTGAATTACTATATTGTTTTAAGGTTAAGTTAGGGTAGTTAAGTTTTGGGTATAATTATAGATGTATATTTGAGAACGATTTTGAAAAGATATGACACTAACAGTGGAAATTGAATCACTACTCTCTTGTTTTCTTGCTACTGCCTGCTCCACACACACACATATGTAATATCAGTAACTCCTACTTATATTTTGTAATATTAGGGCTTTGTCTATGTATCCACAGCCAATTTGCTCTTCGAATTATAGGAGCCGTGATGAGGCTCTTTTGGCTTGAACCCTTGAATTTTGGTTAGTAGTACGCCACAATGAAGACAGAACAAGTCACAAGCATTTGCGAGCGAAAATATTTCTAAAGCATCCATTATTTTTTCACCTTCTTGCACTTTTTTGGAAGCTAAAGTTTAAATTTTTGGGCTAGTTCCCTAAATGTTAAAACATTTTTGTAGAGCAAGAAAGTTGCGTTTCTGAGAGAGAAGCATTTTATCTGCGTAACTAGAGGTCTCTACGAGTTACCTAACATCACATTCATATTATCAGCCTTATACATTTAATAACCACTAACACCTGCGACATTATTATGAAAGTTGTAATGGTATAAGTAATGTGAAATGTTTATATACGTCGCTTACGTAACGGAGGATTTCAGAGTCACTCTTCACATTTTTTAGATACAGGTATGTTATCTTTGTTTACCAACATACACATACATAGATGCATAGGTGAACTCTCATGTGACGCAATAATATACCAAATATTTATATTTATATATCTTTTTATTTGGTTTAGAATTTGACAATAAATTATCGAAACAGTCGAATATACCCAATTAAAATTTGGTTTCTTCAAGTCCGAAGTTATGATTAACCTTCAAACAGTATTTTTATCCAAAGTCGTGTAAAACACACATATCCAATTCCGCTGTCAGCTTTGAAATTTGAGCATACGAAAATAGAAGGCTCTGTAGAGCTGAAATCAGAGATTAGAATTTCAAAGATATAACTCAACATTGTGATCTCATCTGATATACGGTAGTGGATTCACCCACATCCATGAAACCGTTGTTAACACGTAATGATAAATACCTATTAGTATAATGTACATTCGATTTAGAAGAATGATTTAATAGCAATGTCGGTCAAAAGTTCAATATGCCCTAGATCCCTATCTGAACTACTATACTGTTTTTGATTTTGGGAAACCCATGTACTTATTCAATAACTATTAACGAGGACTGGTGGAAAGGCAGGTAAATTGGATGTTTTACGTGCAGGTATCAGAAAATAAATTTTTATTTATGAACAAGCCATCTCTTCAAGATTTGCGCTAAAAAATTAGGGCAGCAGCAACAGCAATAAGACAAGATCCACAGGCTTTTCGCAGTTTGAAATGAAACTTTTTACGGTGATGTACATTTTGTCATTAGTCGAATAAATACTAAAGAAATAGCTGTCTGAGTTTATTATGGACCCACACGACAATTTTAAATGCACACTGCAATGTAACCTCTGTATAACACATTAAAGTGCTTATTTACGAATCAATTTTGTAAATCCTCAAAAACAATGTGTAGGTACTCCCTTGCTTTCTCTTTCAAAAAAGGAGTTAGTTATTTTCTATTACTGTTGCGACCGAAGTTTCTGTTTAGTGGTTTAGCTACACATATATCAGTTTTTGAAGGTGTTATTTTAGTTCATTCATTTAGGTTTTCTACACAGTCCATTCCAGTTTAGCGTAATAGAAATTTTCACGTCAGCTATTTTTGGAAGGTGAGTCTTGATTTGGGGAAAAATGAATAAACCACATAAAATCTAAAATATTAACAGTTGTTATCCCGCCTAAAACGGGGCTCAGTCGTAGTGAATGACAAGTCAGGGTGAGGTTCCTTGTACCTTGGTTTTTGGATGCATATGGCTGTAGTTTGGGCGCCACCTAGCTTGTTCTACGAACTAGGAAAATAAATAACAAGTAACCAATGTAGGAACTCTGGCGTTACCAGGGATGTATTTTAAGTTTTGCATATAGAAGAGTTACTGTCTGTTTTCGGCAACGAAGCGCCACATCAGTCGACAATTTCTCGTTGGTGTGGAGAATTCAAACGTGGACGAGTGAGTCTTAGCGACGATCCCAGGGTGGGTGCACCAACAACGGCAGTCACACAGGAAAACGTCGATGCTGTGCAAACTCATCATTGAAGATAGACATGTGACATATCGCGAGATTGAGGCGTCCTTGAAGATCTCAAAGACCTCAATTCAAAAAATTTTACATGAAGAATTAGGAGTAAGAGAATTTGTTTCTCGTTGGATACCCCACCTGTTGACTGAAGAGCAGAAAGCAGCCAGGGTTAATTGGTGTCAAAAAACGCTTGACCGTTTCTATTCCGGAAACTCAAAAAATGTGTACAGCATTGTTAGTGGTGATGAATCGTGGATTTACTGTTATGAACCAGAAAATAAACGACAGTCGGCTGTTTGGGTATTCCAAGGTGAAGAAAAGCCAACAAAAGTCATCCGTTCTCGAAGTGTTTCGAAAAAGATGGTCGCGACATTTGTGTCAAAAGCGGGTCATATTGCAACAATTCCTCTTATTGAGCAATGAATTGTTACTGCGGATCGGTATACCACCATTTGTTTGCCAAAAGTCATCACCGAGCTTCGAAAAATCAACCCCGAAAGAAGAATTTTTTATGGTTTTTTAATAACAAACTCTCTCGATTTGAGTAAAAATCAAAAAATGGCTATTGTCGTATATTTCCTGGTTACTACATCACTACTCAACATCCCTGTCAAATTTCATTAAATTCGAAGGAAAATTTTTTAAACAAAACAAATTTTTGTGACCGGAGAGACGTAATAATTGTCTAAGCGAAATGAATTATCAACAAAATATTTGGACCACTACAAACGGGCCTCCCTGTATGGACTTCGCTGCTCAAGGTGTTGACAGTATCGTAGGAGCAGTCGGAAACGGGCTGTCATTCACCGGATCGTCGACTGTAAATTTGTAATTTAAATGTGCGTTCTGCATGTTATGCCAAGCCACAAACTAGCCGGGTTCTTGCCATCCTGCCTCGCGCCTACCACTTTTATCGAATCATGTTATTTGCCTTGTATTCATGCCTTCATGCGATTCGCATTTGTATACAATAAAAGTGACACCTTCAAGCTGCACCCTCGAACAACTGTTGCTCAAGTACCTATACGCGAAATTATTGGATGCATATTCAACAGGATCGGGGCAGAGGTTACGGCACACCGGTTCATAATTTCTTCGAAATGCAAAGATGTTTTAGCCACATTCTGAGAAAAAGCGTAGTTAGCCCCATGAAAATGAGATTTTTCGTCGTTGCCGCAAAACAACTTTTTCCAGAAAAAATTGGATCATGGTTGATTAAAAAAAAATTGGGGGCAAGGAATTCATTTATGCCATTCATTTATTTACCACTCAACAAAATTATGTTTGAGGCCAAAATTTCGGAGTACCAAAAAAACGTTTTGCTGTCTCGTCTGTCCATCGTTAGTTCACAATTGTCCATTTAGTTTCATGTGATCACCTTTTGAATTTGTTGGAAATGGAAAAAGAGATAGGTCCATCCTGGCCTCAAATTAGCAGTCAAATGTCTTTAAAATTGCTGATAATGATTTGTTAGGAATAAAACTACACTGCCACGCAATATCAAATTTTAAATGACTTTTTAACTTTTGCATCAATTTCGTTAATTTTCTCGTCAAGTTGTAGGTAATTTCATTGTTATCATTATCGACTACGATCTTGCACTAAATTTCTGAACATCCTGTGGAAACATTGGATAACTGAATAATGTGTCTTCGTATGAGAATTTTAAGCCTCAATTTTTCTCAACAATTCTTTTTTTGATTCATGCCAATATCTCAATTATTGAAGAATATATGCTGTTTTGAAGAAAATCATGTGAATCCTAGCCATAAACAATTTAATTTGCAACTTTTAGTTACACCCTGTATAACAAAAAACATTTTCCATTTTTTTGCGAGATCTATAGTCGATAATGATGACAATCAGATTATCTAAAACTTGACGGAAAATTTAACAAAATTGATGCAAAGGTTAAAAAGTTATTTAAAATTTAATTTGAACAAAATTTTGTTTGACTGGTTAATTTTGCGTGGCAGCGTAGTTCCCGAAATTTGCTGACTGTTTGAAACACATCATCCACCTACTGAATTAATTAAAGCGACGCTTTGGAGCCTACAAATACCTTTTCTTAAAAGAATTGAATATGGGGGTAACTTCACACCCTTGCATAGGTGCCGAATACACTTTATCAAAGATGAACATTACTGCATTCGTGTGTCCATTCTACAGCTCAGAATACAATGTGAATTTTATGTTCACCTTCATCCGCGTCTTTGCTTCCTTGAATCATAATTTATTTCATATCATTATAAATACAGTTAACACGACTACTCACAATAAATCACAGAATGCCACTAGTGATTCAACATGATGTAAGCCGTGGGACCTGTGGCAAAAACATGACATTTCCTTGTTAAAGCTCGAACTTTCCCACAAGTAATTATTACATCATGTTATGAACTAGACCTTGAATATATAATAGACAAAATTATACAGAAGTTAGCATCATTTTAGGAAGTAGGTCATGATAATCTAGATACGCTCACCATACGAAGCGAAATATCTCATAAAATTTGCAAAACTGGGTTTCACTGGCAATGGTATGTATTATCTAATACGAACACTTAATATTAAAAAGAACGTAGGTTATGAATTTTTGAAGAAAACTACAGAATATATAAAATCGTGTCCGAAGCAGAAATTTGCCTAACAGTATGGTGTAAAGCATGTTCTAAGTATTAGATTAATTGATAAAATAAAAGACTAATAGCTGCGACTTATTTCCTACGAATAAATCCGTTTGATACTATAATGTAAAGAGAGACTGGCAACGTAGCGTCCGATCTGGCGACACTCGAGGCGCCTGGCTTGGAGACGAGGCAGGGGAACATATTATCCGCCTTCAGTAGAAGTTTGAACTCGCTCGAGTTATTTAGTTGTCTGTAGCGTTTTTTATGCGAAACACTCTTTTCTATTGTGTTCTAAAAGTGAGTGACAGTGCTTTTCAAGTACCTAGGTTTTTCGGTGGTTAAAGAAATATTCAGAAGGGCGAAAGTCGATTGAAAATGAACTACGAAGCGGAAGCCCCTCATCTGCAAGAACGGATGACAATATTGACAGAATCCGGGATCTTGTGTGTTCAGATGGTCAATTGATACAAATGTGAGTTAAATTTGGCTCACACCACCGTTCATCAGATCAAAAATAGCTGGGTGTTGCATCGCAATAATTCTCCTTGTGACACAGCAATGTTAATAAAGCTTTTAGCTAGTAAAAAGATTCCTGTGACTCCTCTACCTCCTTATTCTCCTGACTTGAGTTATTGTGACTATTGTCTCTTCCCGAAGTTTGAAAATCACCTGAAGGAAACAGGGGCAGTCGAAAACACTCAAACGATTGTAAACGATCAGCTAAAGGCTATCTCAGTATCGGAGTTCCAGCAGAAGAACCATCTCCAGCGCTGTGTGGCTTCAGAAGGAAATTATTTTGAGGATGACAATATAAAATCGTAATTATATTTGGTTAAAAAAAATGTAAAAATCAGTCTCATCACTTAATTTACAGACCTCGAATGTCTTGGTTAATGAATGGTTGTCAAAATAATAAATAATAATAATAATAAAATGTCTTTATTAGGCACATTATATACACTACAACATAATGTAACCTCTACGTAGGCGAAGTCTAGCTCTTGGCTACTCTACTTAACCTACCCAAATACTAAATTGAAACACTCAATCAAAGGAAACTTTGACAAGCAAAAGACGCTTCAAAACAACGAGCTTGATAGCTTCCTAGCATACATATATACACACATATATTACGTAAAATAAAATAAAATGTAAGAATTAAAAACTAACTTTTCCACAATTACTACAATGACAAATAAATCTGTTTCACATGCTTACGAAATCTGTTTACTGGCCAATCCTTTATATTGTCATCTAATTCGTTATAAATCAGGATAGCATTGTAAGTGTATGAACTAGGAAATAAAGTTGTTTTATACATAGGGATCTCTAGTCTTTTTTTGTGTCTGAAATCAATGCCTCAATTATTTCGTCTGAAAACAAATTTCTCATAAAGATACAAGGGGGATCTAGAAGATATGATCTTATGTGTAAACACTGCTATATGGTACTTGCAAGCATTTTCTATACACATCCAACCAAGCTGAAATCTCTTTAAGGAAACATGATCATACTTCTTGAGATTAAATACAAATCGACAACAAGTATTTTGGAGTTTTTGGAGTCTTGCTTTTGTGATAGAATCAAGACAATGATAGAACACAGCGCTACAGTAAAATAAGCTTGGAAATATAATAGCCTCACATAACTTTTTTCTAACTTTAAAATTCAAAATAGAGCGATTGACATAAAAACATTTCAACGTTGCATAACATTTTTTTAAGATAGACGAAACATGCTCCTTAAACCGTAAAGTATAATCAATAATCAACCCTAAATTTTTTGTAGTATTTACGACAGCTAGACGCTCCTTGTCAATTTTTACATCAAGAGAATACAATATAGTGTTACGTTTGACAGCAGGACAAAAAAGCATCACTGAGCACTTATCCTTATTGAGCTTAAGATTGTTACCATTTGAGTATCCTACTATTGCCTCCAAATCATCATTAAGCTCATTGATTGAAGTATGCAAAGTGTTACTATTAAAGCTCTTATATATCTGTGTATCATCGGCATAGCACATCACAGAAGAGTTTTTCACAGAGCTACCCAAGTCTATAGTATAAATTAAGTACAACAAGTGCCCTAAAACTGAACCCTGAGGGACACCTGATGTTATATCAATCGGACTAGATATAGTGTTGTCTATCTCTACTACTTGTTTACGATTTGAAAGATATGTTATAAAAAAAAACATTAGAGGTATGTCTGAAAAACCAAAAAACTTCAATTTAGCACATAAAAGCTCATGATCTATTTTATCGAACGCCTTAGAATAATCTAATGATACAAGTGCTGAAGCATCTCCCTTATCAAGCGAAGCAATGTCATCTAAAACACTTGCTAAAGCTGAAGTTGTACTAAAACCACTGCGGAAACCAGATTGACACTTGGGAAAGAAATCATTATTAGAGAAATAATGATAAACCTGATGTTTAATCAATTTCTCCAATATCTTCGATATAACAGGAATTAAAGGTATAGGTCTTAAGTCTGAGAGACATTTTGGATTTTTACATTTAGGCAAGGGCTTGACAAGAGATAGTTTCCAAGCATCAGGGAAATACCCAGCCTCCAGGCAACAGTTCAATAAATGCGTCAGGGGTAGTAATACTCGAGGCAAGCAAAGCTTCAGCATTGAGACTGTTATACCATCCGAACCTGCTGCATTAGATTTTAGGGACAGAATAATGTCTAGTACATTTTGTGGGGTAGCAAAACTAAATTCAAATCTAGCACTTTCATTAATTTTGGTACTATTAAATTTATCAACTAGATCCTTGCAATTGCCCGAAGGCGTGAAAACGGAAGAAAAATAATTGTTTACTTCATCGGCATTCTTCAACTGTGTAGGTAAAGATCTATCTACATTAGTTTTGAGTTTCAATGAATGTACAGCTTTCCAGAGATGTTTGTTACTATTCATTCATTCATTTACGCAAAGTTTTCACGTATTTATTTTTACAAATTGGGATCGTGCTGCGACTTTATTAGACCTTGCTTCCAAAATTTTGACTACTGTCGATGTCATCAACCTTTTGTTCTGCTTCTGCCTAGGCTTTTTTTCTAAATATTTGTTCTATTAACTTAAACAGTTCCTATTAGGGAGCCTAATGAACTTTTAATTAGAATTTAATTATGCCTTATCATGCTTCGGTTCACTTTACTCTGGTAATGTCTGAGTGATTTAATAATGCAGACTTATACCATGAATAAAGCATTTATTAATTTCTTCTGTTTTGCTGAAAGGTAGCTGTTACTGTTCGTTGAGAAATCTGATATAATAAAATCTGCATCGAGTGACTCGGATTACAAACGGGTCTAATACAAGCATCCTTTCATACACTCCGGATATGTTATTATGTTATCAATCAAAGATAAGTTTCTTCTCCACTTCACCAATAATGAAATAATGACACTCGTTGCCTGTTTACATTTCTCAGCCGGAAACACATAATCCATTCATGGCTTAACCATTCTCACTCACTGCCGTTAACAGCTCCGCGCTGTTGTTCCTCTTTAAAGTTTAAAATTCATGTCACTAATTTCCGTAATGGTTGTCTCGTTTTAAAACGGTCATTTTGGGGCGCGTAATTTTAGCACAGTTTTGGGTTAGCGAGGGCTAAAAAATTGGGCACGAAAAGCAACAGTAATAGAAAGTAACCATTACATAAATGTAGGTGCAGTTAATTTTGTAAAGGTATGTTCTAAAAAAAATTCAAGACCATACCATGTACCACCATGTACATGAGGCATATCTTGATCTTGTAGAATTGTTAATCTTCATGAGGACGATCACTCCTCCAAACGGTGGGTTCGTTCTTCATAAGCCATCACAGCTAAATACCTGATCCCTACAATTTAATTTTATTCTCCAACATAATGATCTGGTTAAGCATCCAGGTATATAGCTAAACGTTTTTCGGAGACGTTAGCTGGAATTCCGAAAATAATTCGATCCTTAATCCTATTATTGGAATTTGATGTTTATTGGTTACTGGAAGGTATGGGATTTTCCCACAGGAATACAAAACTCATTGTTTCTCTTCAAAACAAGGATCGGTCACTTTTCAATGCTGTAAATAGGTTGAATACTTCTGTTTTGTGTCTTGAACGTAGACATTACTTCTCCAAAATCATTCATTCTCCAGACCCGTACCAGAAGCCTAAAATGTTGCGTCAATGGTGACTGGAACCTACTACTTCCTACTCGGAAAGGTTTTGATTTCTCGAAGCCCGAATATTTTTTAATGGACCTTGACAGCGCTTAAGTACGTTAAGGAATTTATTGTGTCAAATCCGCTTATTCTCTGCCTAAAATCTAAATTTTCCAAAGACCATCGATATTATTCGAAATATGTACCTTTACCCGGGTACCGAAAAGGAAGAGAGCAGCAAAACACATCGTCCACCACTGCCTGCGCAAAAGTCATTGAATACAGCGGGATATGCGTTAACTGTCTTTGTCAATTCAAAAGCATACCACGCAGCAGCAGTAGCACCCTGCTCACTTCCTTTTCGGTACCGCACTATAAATGAAATGGTAGGCCTCCAGAACCAGCAGTGTGATTATCCTCAAAGAAGGCAGATAATTGCCGCCTGTTTCGACATAAGAATACTATGCAAAATCCTCAACCAATCCAGCAGAACTTAATTTCATAATCTATTCTCCAGTCAAGACAACGATGGATATCAGATCTCGAGTCACGCTATCAATTCGTAAGTCATAAACTAAACATAAACTTGGTTGGATGTGTATAGAAAATGCTTGCAAGTACCATATAGCAGTGTTTACACATAAGATCATATCTTCTCGATCCCCCTTGTATCTTTATGAGAAATTTGTTTTCAGACGAAATAATTCAGACATTGAGTTCAGACACAAAAAAAGACTAGAGATCCCTATGTATAAAACAACTTTATTTCGTAGTTCATACACTTACAATGCTATCCTGATTTATAACGAATTAGATGACAATATAAAGGATTGGCCAGTAAACAGATTTCGTAAGCATGTGAAACAGATTTATTTGTCATTGTAGTAATTGTGGAAAAGTTAGTTTTTAATTCTTACATTTTATTTTATTTTACGTAATATATGTGTGTATATATGTATGTTAGGAAGCTATCAAGCTCGTTGTTTTGAAGCGTCTTTTGCTGCTTGTCAAAGTTTCCTTTGATTAAGTATTTCAATTTATTATTTGGGTAGGTTAAGTAGAGTAGCCAAGAGCTAGACTTCGCCTACGTAGAGGTCACATTATGTTGTAGTTTATATAATGTGCCTAATAAACACATTTTATTATTATTATTAACCAATCTCAGATCGACTTTAACTGAAGCTGCGAATAACATCCTCCATTTGTTTACGCTTAGTTCAGACCCACTCATCTCTAACACTTCCAATCAATTGAACCCTATAAACCACCATACCATTCTTTTTTCTTGGCTTTATTCTTCCTCGGGCTAAACCATTGATTGCACATTTTACGGTCACAAGAAAAACTGCACATCCGTCTAATAACTCATGAGGACCAAAGTAGGAATCCGGAGAAGTTGGAGATTTGAATAGGGTGCATAAACATGTTTTTGCTCTTGAAATTATTCCAGTGCGCGTTTTGCCTCTGTCCGAGTTTGAGATTTTCTCTCGACAATTGGGCTCAGTGAATCAGCTCGATCTTCAACCGTCAGCGTGGGCCCAGTACGAATTTTGTGGTTCGGACCCCAGAGATCCTAGATCCGCCACTACACCTCTCCTTTCACTTCAACTCATTCTTCCTGAACCTGAACCTTGGATTACAAGCAGCATTGATCCTTTAATCAGACTCCATACCCTTGACACAGTGCCTTGCATATAGCTTTCCGCTGTTGAACCTGTGGTTCCTACTATCTGAAACCGTAGCCTTGCCAGGCCTTCACAGTGACACAGGAGATGCACTAGCCTAAATACTGGCCTTCGTTGTTTGATGAACTTTTTTGCCTGCCTTTGCCCTATTTGGCTATTCCACCATTCTAGGGTCTTTTACTTAGTTCAATTTCGTATGGACTGTTTAGGCCCGTATCGTCAGTCGTCCCTACAATTGTAGGGCGCCTTTATGGCCTCCTTGATTGTCATAGTTTTCTACTTCTCCGTGTCAGCACTCTATTTTGAGGTGTCACAAACATCTATTTGCATCAAATTGTGCTTGCTTTTGAGTTATATCATGTTTGATCACCCTCAAATTTCCTACAATTTAAAAAGAAAACATATCTTCATAATAGGAGAGCGCTGACGCTGACACGGGACAAGTGTAATCTAGAATTTCTTGAAGGAGAGAAAGGAGTATGACAGTCAAGGAGGCCATAAACGCGCCCTACAATTCTAGGGACGACTGACGATACGGGCCTTAGTGCGTGTCCTCGACACGCTACAGAAAGGATCTGGCCTATAATGCGCCTAACTAAACCTCAAGTTAACCTCAAAAAAAACCGCGCATCCTCCGCTAATGAAAATTTAGGGCCGCAACAAGGTCCAAACAAGTATTCAACCCGTAACATTTCAACGAGCCTGCAATGTCCTGTCATAAGGGCTGAGGCGAGATAATCAAAAACTCTCAGGCTCCAGGGTTTGTTGTAAGTCTGAACACAGTGGATCACGCTGAACGCTCTTGGAATTTGGGGATACCGACCAGGGCAATTGTGCAGGGGATCGAAACCACTGGCCCCGAACTAAATATTCACACTTATACGATGAACCACTCCTCATTGCTAGAGGAATCCGCTTCTATTTAACCACCATTTACACTGTACACACATCACTCACCATTAGAATTTCCATCCACAGTACCGCCTCCTCCACTTTTCTTCTTCGTCTCATTCTTCCTCAAACTGAACCTCAACCCGGTTAACCTCTGGAAGAACCCGCCGATCTTGCCCGATCGTTTCCGGCCGCGTCCGGCGATCTCTTCGCGTTGCGCACTCGCCGGCTGCATCGCGTCGACTGAGCTCGCTCCTGCCAACTGCGATTGATGTTGCGCGTTGCCGCGTTGCTGGTGCGCCGCTGCGGCTCCCAGTAGGCCCTGATCCAAGTGGGTGTGGCGGTACTGCACCCCATCGGAGTCCACGTACGCGCGCACCACCGCGCCATCCTTGTCTTTCTTCACCAGCTGGCTGCCTGCAAAGAGAGAGATGGAATCAAAACAAACGGCCTGACAGGAAGGAAACGCACACGGGTACGGTACGCGCCCTGCAAGTAGGAAGCGGTAACGGCAGAGGAGCGTTCATTCAGTTTTAGTGGTACCGCAGTTTGGCGGAACGGTACTTATTATAATGATGCTGTTTGAAATGAAATTACCTCGCGTGTTTTTCGCTGCTGTATACACGTTTTTTTGTCGAATTGCTTCCATAGTTTACATTACGAGTAGTACTCATCAGACACATGGACTCACAACAAATGGCAGTGAAACGAGTACGAGTTTGGTATGCGCCCTGCAAGTAGGAAATGGTAGTGGAGTGTTCATATTGACTTGACATAACGGTATGGTAAGAGTGAGTTCTGAAAATTCATTTTTTTTCACAGCTGTCTGTGCTCAATTCTTTTTGGAATACATTTAGGTATAACATTGATAACGTTCACACTTGGTACGACCTGAGTAAAAAAACAATTGAAGTTCAACTCATCTTACCACTATAATTACAGTTTCTTCTGTCGATAGTCAGAATCAGTAAAAATTTTTCAAACGCTAATTTTTTGCTGGTCACAATGACTTGATTCCATGCTGAAATTATATTAATAAGGGAATTTGCAAAACGTCCTTGTGGTAATTTTCAATGCGAATCAATACCAATATCAATCATACGTGGTAGACGGACTCTGACTGTCGAACGTGAAGGTACTACCCAACAGATCTCTAAGGCGGGGCACATGTGTATCCTCTTTAGATTCCGTAAGGCGTCTGACTCCCCATTTCCCCTGTAATCCCCTATAGACCCACGGTATTCATGGGCCTTAGGCCTTCGTAGTATATGGTATATACATGAACAGCTGTTTAGCCGAGTTGAGGGCAAATATTAGCAGACGGATGGACAGGCAGATCGACGTAAATGTGACAATAATAATGATAATAACAATAAAATAGGTTCATTGATATATAAATGTACATAACATCTTATCCCTGATAGGGATAAATCTATTCAACTCAACCTACTACAATAATAATATTGGTAACTGAGGAGAATGTAATACTGCAAAATACAAATATTGTGAAACGTACAAGAAATACATATTCAATAATTATATAAATATGTCAGACTAAGAAGATACTATGAAATTAAGCCACAATAAATGGATGAAAATCAAAATACAATAAGATGAAAGGGAAAACCGAATCAGTCTGCTAACGCTAACGTTGTAGAAGAAGCAGTTTGGCTTGCTTTTTCTTATTATTTACCGACAGAGTTTTCAAATGTTCGCTTGCATCATTGTATATTTTAATAAAGTTATAAATAAACAAACGACGGAAAAATGTAGTGCTTTAGTAATGTTGAGCCTCCTCACCAATTCTAGTGAGAAGAAGAAGCTGGAGAATAGTTCTATGAAAAAGTACATTCATTCTCTCTCAACATAAATGGCAGAATATGCAGCTTTCTAAGAGCAGAGTATTTTCCCACGCACACTAATATCCGTCATCAGCTCAAACCTGGTTTAACAAATAAACTACCATCCTTAGTTGTTTTACATTCAAACCCGTCCAGTCAATGCATGTATCGACATCAGCCGTCTTATTTTTCTGTATATCAGAATCCTTGATCATATGCATTGTTCACTTCTGAGAAACGCTGCCAATGTGTCCTTACATCCTACGACTCACAATTTAATCGTTTCATTACAACAGATTTACATGCAGTTGTGCAATTACTGAATGCATGATAAATTGTGGCGCCCTTTCACCATATTTGGAAATTCTAATGGTATATCGGAACAGCTCCGTTGTTACTTCCCACACTCATCCGAGGAAAATACTATGATTGCAAATAATTGTAGTGATAATGTGGGGTAGTGTAATTTAGCAGCTAGGCCAAAAATAGCCAAGTGAGCTAAAAACAAAAGATGCCGTATCGTCAGTCATAGGACGCATTTATGGCCTTCTTAATTTTCATAGTATTTTCTCTCCTACAGAGAGGCTGGGGTACTTCTAGATTTCTACTGTTTGGTGTCAGCGTCAGTGCTCTCCTAATCCTCCTAATTGTGTTTTGTTTTAGAATTGTAAACAATTTTCGGTTGATAAAGCAGATGATAAAATCAAAAGCATGAACAAGTTGATGTAAATAGATATTTGTAACATAACCTCAAAATAGGGGGATTTTCTGAAGGACAGGGAAAACTACGAAAATCAAGGAGGCCACAATTGTAGGAACGACGGTATGTTTGTATTTTTTGGTATGCTCTTTTTATCGAAAATTGAATAAATATGCTTGTTCTTCTTTTTTCGATATGATTTTCAGTAGTCATCTCTTAAGACTGGGTGTCAAGGAGCACCTAGTCTACGATCTTCAAACTTTTAGTCCACTTGTGACTAATCTAGATCAATAAAAACGTTTACAGGTCCGTATTAAGAACTAAAGGTTTGCGGTTGCGTATTCACATATTGGAGAAATTTTCATTGAGGAAGTCTCTCAAATTTAGGCAGTTTTTGATTTCATGAAGCAGGGGCCGGCTGATTGTCTTTTGGTGTAACGAGTTTGTAAGCTTTGCAGTCCAGAACTGCATTTATTTTCGCGTTAGTATCACAATCGATTCGATAGAGACTTCCTTAATGAAAATTTCCTCAACCTTTACTTCTGAACATGGACCTGGAAGTATATTTTTGCTGGTCTACCATATGCCAAAAGCTCGTCAAGAAGATTGGATCTAATGATGCAAATTTTCACAGTGGTAAAAGTAATAACAAAAATATTTTCTTATCTCCTATTTCTTTAAATAACATGATAACAAATTTAATAGTATTGAGATTAACATCGACAACGTAAAACGTAGGTTCTCCCGCAATACAACTCAACAGTGCAAAATAGTATAATAATTCAGAATGTTAATAGATTGACGGCAAATTATCAATATTTGACTTCAGTTTTGTAAGAGATAAGCGCAAATCTCATCGGTTTGCAATAATCAATAAGCTCCACTTTTCTGAGAATAGATTTTTAATACCACTCAAATCTTTTTTTAATAGGTACGTGGAGGGAAACGCTATCAATAATTGTCTCACAATTTCCCAGAGTTCATATTTTTCTAGTATTTCTGTCAGTAAGTTTCAAATTCAGATTCTATTAGTACTAACTTAGACCATCATTGTGTATTTTGTGGACCACTCCAGATAAAGTATCTGATCGATTGTCTGCTTAAACAGCAAAAGCGGATCGTCGGTATGAAGTTTATGTGCTATTTTCAAATATATGAACGAAATTCTGAAACTCCAACATACAGGGTGTTGTTTTTGGATAAAGTGGTTTTGACAAATTTTAACTAGTAGAGACCTGCATTTTATTCCTATTCGTGTCTCAGTCGATATGATAGCATGAACTGAGTACGCATACCGAGTCTCAGAAAAATATAACAGGATATAAAAAATTGTAACGCCACAAAGAAATGCCAAAATCAATAAAACTTGGTTATAAGTGACCAAAGACCAAACAATCATAGTTTATAATCAACTCAGTGGTCTCTTTCTTCGGTCAAGATATGTCGCTCTCCCAATGAAAGACCCTGAATAAATACTGACAAAGAAGAAAGTTTGTCAGTTTTATTTCCCATTTACTCTTGTGACAGGAAAAACAGACACTCCAAACAAAACTTTTTCACACAAATGGACCTGGATTTCCAATTTTTGGGTTCACGGAATTAGGAAACCGTTTCTTTTGCTACCAGACTTGTACAAAATGCGAACTTTGGATTTGAGGATTTGCGGAAAATGTGGAGTATTTTTTTGTCAGCTACACTTACTCAAAATCGCATTCGCGAGAGAACTCTTTCAACTCAATTTTTTTCAACAAGTACGTTTGTTGAGTGCTCCTTGCTATGCATAAAAATGTATCCGGCCAGTAAACCAGATAAAATATGTCGAAACATTTTTTTAAACAAATTGAAAAAAATTATTGCGCTCCGACTATATTTTTTCTAGTTTTTCAGATTATTCTGGACAACAAAGGTCCTTAGTCCTTTTCTCTAAAATTGACCGTTTTCAAGTCATTTAATGTCTGAAAACCTCATTTTGAATGATTAAAATTTCGTCCAAAAATCATTGTTTTTGAGGTTGCCAAGTATCTAGTCTAAAGCTAACGCCTCTCCCTACAAGACCTTGAAGATTATTTTAAGACTAGTTTACTATGAAGCAATTTTTAGCCTAGCTTGTTACACCAAACCCTTGGTTTTCGCAGCACATACGACATAAAACCTGAACGCTAGATTCTGCACATTCACCATAACTGAAATAATGAGCATCCACCATATTTGCTATGAAAAGAACTTTCACAGATCCGGCATACTTTAAAAATTAGAGCGGTTTAGGAAAAAATAGTTGAGGTCAGCAATATACATATAATACTGAAATGCTTTTACTGTTTCTGGAAACAAACGGTTAGTAAGGATCCGAAATGTGAAAAAATGTTCTATTTCTAATTCGCCCGAACTGCTTTGCCAATGAGCGTGCTTCAAATATTGAAAAAATCCATTTCACGATTATTAAAAGTATTTTTCATAACTGCATGATAAAGACAAAAAAGTTGAATTTCCTGATTTTTTTCGGTATTACAGTAGCTACGCCAACAAAAGATAATCTTATTTATATGAAATCACTGCGTATGCATCTCACCAGGTTGATCTGAATCGAACTTGCATCTAATTAGCAGCTTACATAATTTAGCTATTAATGCATGTAGGCAACCAACTGTGCTCTATTGGACAAATAATCGTGTGATCGTCTCTGATGAACCTCGATTTTGAATTAAATTTTTCTAAATCAGGTTTTTTGGGTTTTTCTAATAATTTGTCACTATTTACTTTACATACGCCGAGTTTTTTTTTATCTTGATACAATTCTCTAATCAAAGAAAAATAGAATACGTACTTCGAATGAAAACTATACTAAGTGACATATAAATCCGAACATCCAGTTTAAATGGTTTTATTCTAATAAAACTTTGTATAAATACTTAATGAAGCATAATAAGTACATGATAAAAATTTCAAAATGATTGCACTGCTTTAAAGCCCTTTGGCCTTTAATAATGTGTGGATGCACCCTGATGTGCTACGCATTCTCCAACGCGCCTAGGCATGCTTCTGATCAGGTGGTCAATGTCCTCCTGTGGTATCTCATTCCAGGCAACCACCAACTCCTCTCGAAGTGCTTCTAGAGTCTGAGGAGAACGTTGCAAATTGAGCAATCTCCTACCCATCATATCCCACACGTGCTCAATTGGGGATAAGTCGAGAGATCTTGGTGGCGATGGTAACAATGTGACATCATTATATTGAAAGAAGTCTATTGTGACTCTTGCAATATGTGGTCGGGCATTATCTTGTTGGAAAGTTGGATCTGCCACGGTGTCAAGATAGTGCAAAAGATGGGGTTCTAGAACTTCCTGGATATAACGCTGCGCGTTCATGTTACCTCTGATGAAGATTAAAGGTGACCTGGAACTATAAGCTATAGCACCCCAAACCATAACTCCAACAGTGTGATGAACATGTCTTTCAACAAAAAACTGTGGATTCCTCCTTTCACGACGTCGCCTTCTAACCCTGGCACGACCATCGTGCATGCCTAAACAAAATCGAGACTCGTCACTAAAGACAATACTGTTCCATTCCTGATCCCAGAGTGACCGTTGTCTGTACCACTCAAGGCGATTACGTCGGTGTGCTCGAGTTAAAGGGAGGACCCAGTGTCGCCGGTATGAAAACAAGCCAAAACTTCTCATTCGTCGGTAAACACTTCGCATGCCAATAGGTCTTCCGTGTTCTGCAAACCATTCATTTGCAATGGACCTGGTAGTGGAGAAACGGTCCCTTAAGGCCAATAATCTTAGGCGGCGATCTTCACGGTCTGTTGTTCTACGGCGGCGTCCAGTGCCCCTTACTCTTTGCGTACGGATTTCTCGAAGCCATGCCTGACAACACCTAACCATAGTGTCTACACTTCTTTGCACTCTAACTGCAATTGCCCGAAAAGAAAGTCCAGCTTCCCGAAGTCCTACTATACGGCCTCTATCAAACTCACTAAGTTGACGAAATCGTACAGGTCTCCGTACTCTAGGCATCGTAACCGATCGTAAAGGATGTCAAGTACCAAAATCCGCCAACGTTGATTCTTTACTGCGGCTGAAATATTCATTTTTAGAGCATTAGTGAATTAAAAAAAAGCAGTATAAAAACCGGAATGTCCAACTGATAAGGCTGAAAATTTTTTCACTTGTTATTTACAGTAAGGTAAATACATTCACCAACTTTTATTAAAATAAAACCATTTAAACTGCGTGTTCGGATTTATATGTCACTTAGTATATTTTCTAGATGTCTGATGCGCCCTAAGTTTTTTCTGAGCTGCAGCTTATAAAAAATTATCTTCGTTTTACAATAAACCAAGAACGATTGGTTAATTTATCCATGTTGCCAATTGAAAGAAAGCTTCCAAAAGAAATAGGTTTCAATGAAGTTATTGAAATGTTTAACATAATGGAGGCATGAAAACAATTTATAATAGTTTCGTCCTTCTACCGACCGTATCGTTAGTCGGTCCTACAATTGTAGCACCCCTTTATGGCCTTCTTGATTTTCATAGTCTTTTTTCTCCTTCAGAAAGGCTGGGGTATTTGTAGATTTTTACTGTTCCATGTCAGCCTCAGCGCTCTCCTATTGTGAGGCTATGTTTTCTTTTTGAATTGCAGGAAATGTCAGACTGATATAACAGATCATATAAATCAAAAGCATTAACAATTCGATGCAAATACATATTTGTGACATAACCTCAAAATAGAGCGCTGACATGGAACAGTAGAAAACTATGAAAATCAAGGAGGCCATAAGGACGTCCTACAATTGTAGGAACGACTGACGATACGACCCTAAATAAAAAAAATCTGAAGGATATTATTTGAAAATATACAAATTTACGAATTTGCTTTGCTTATTTGTTAACCTTTTCGTTTTTAGGCGTCACATTTAAGTATTCCACTTATTCTCTTCGCTTTTATCACTTTACTCTTACCTATTACTATTAGGTGTGCGCACTCTTGTAACCCGCAATTAGAATAATTATAAAAATAAAAGAACGTTTCATCCATTTTTGTTACTAATTTTTTACCCATTTCGATTTCTTAACAAATGGGGACCTTATTTAGTTTTTTCGCCCGGGACTCGGATCGGTCTTTGTTGCTTTTATTTGTTTGCTTAGTTATTTCACCATAGACAACGATAAATTGATAAATCTTATGTACCAGAACAGTTTACTGTGGGGTATAAGATGCGAGAGACAAATGTTATCAAGAATAACTTTACTAGAAAATAAATGATTAGCATGCTCTGCTTTTCCACCATTTAACAACAATAACTGCTGTATAGGACTTTTAAAAAATAAATTCGTCAATTGCGCCCATATTTGCTGGGCGGCAGAAACTCACTGACTACCAAAATGATCTCAGACGTACTCGACAGAATTCGCATCCATAGTAACCGTAGTCTTACTTTCCGGATTGATAAACGCTTACCCCAGAAACTGCCCAACTCAGTTGAAAGCTGGGCCTGTACAAAAAAAAGCAAGGTACTGTGGTGCTGCCAACCACTTATGTTTAGAACTATATACCGCCGATCACCGTCTTTAGGTGTCAGCGTTGCCACCTCTCGAACTGTTGAGGGATTTCCTTTTCTGTCGTTGAGAAATTCTGAGAATACGAAATCTTATAAATAATTACGAGATGATCTTTCCTTGGAAATCTGATGTTATGTTTAAAAATAATCAGTTTTCTTTAAACAGAAAATGGACTTACTTCTAAGGGGGATACTTGAAAACATGGTTGTAATGATGAAAAGTGTATGTGAACGTCCAAGTATAGCATATGGTTAGGTATCTACTAGAAGAATCCATTAGTCAATACTTTTTCCTATCATTCGGGATATTTAGGTCAAATCGTAACTTTGCTGAATGGCATCTGGCCTGCTGTGTGTAGTATTAATGTAACGCTAAATTGTATTGGAAGCATTGATTACTGTTTGTGAACAATTAATGTAATTTCAAGGAGTTTTTTTTATGGATGCCATCAATATAATTATAGAAGATAACGCTATCTCGGACCTCGGTCATCAATAAAAATAATTGTTATTGTTCTTACGAAACATTATATAAATGTTTATTACATAGAGAACGGTGACACTATAGTATGAAGTATACAAGACATCTTGAAAATGGATGATGATTATCTTCATCAACAAGCAGTGACGGAGGTGAACGTAAATAACATTGTACATATATGTGTATGTTACTCGTGAGGCTAAGCAAAATTGCATAATCTCATTTTATTCGATATTCATATAAGCCCTTTCAAAGGAGATTTATACAGCGTTATATTATTAGTTGTTGAATCAATGTACAAAAACGCTCAATTTTGGCAACCTACCAGTCCGCCATTTTGGAAATAAGGGATTATAATATGATTCCCTTCCAATTTAAAAAGAAAAAATGACGTATGGACGCATTCACGCTTCATGCAGTAAAAAGCATGGGGTGCTTGATATATTAAATTTTATAATCATTCTATTGGCAACTACCTATGAGAGGAGAGTTATAAAATGTAATAAAATGCACCCCACGCTTTTTATTCTGAACTGAGTTATTCTGTTAATAACTAAAATTTTATTATAATTTTATTTTGATATCATTAATTATGATTGATTGTTCGACCATCTACTACTGTAATATAAACTCTTTGTAATTAAAAATTATTTTCTATTTTTCAGTTCGGTTAGCTATAAAAGCGAGTTTTTTAGTATTTTTAACGGGGCTCCTACAACCACGAGCACCATCTGCTGTGGAAACGTGGGGGTGAAAAGGAAACGAGGGTGGGTTGGGCCTAGACGGTCGTCGAAAGGATGACTGCGGGTGCATACCAATGTAAATTTTTATAATAACTGAGTCGGATTTCGATTAGCGATCTAGAAGTAAATCGTTTCTTATTTTGGTACTCAGCAAGAGATCATTTAGTATTTTTCTCCCCTTGTTACTGTTCGTCGATATTGTGTTGTTGGTGTGGTTGTTCTTGAGTGCCTTTTTTTATCAATGCTGATAATGGACAATTAAGGGTCATATATGACCATTTTAATTACAAATGCAGTGAGTTTAATTCATGATGAGGTCAACAATAGTGTGGAGCAAAATACATTGCGGTAAGCGAATAAATTATTGGAAGAAGAGGTTATACCATGGAAGATGTGCTGCAGCTGTAGTGAGCCACAATACCCAGCACCCAGTATATGCGGTCTAAATACATTTGCGTTCTAAGCTTAGTCCAACCTCGCTTATCGCTAAGATGGAACAAAGACTCAAACGCAAGAATCTTGAAAAGAAACTCAGACCAAAAAAAGCTGATATAAAAATAACTAACAATTCGGATAGCAATTCCAAAGAAAATAAATAGTTTTATGGCGAATTCAATCCAAAACCTGACATTAACTTCATTGATTTGGAGGTTGCTAAGCGAACATTTTTAGGGAAACTTGAAAACCGATTTGCACTTCACAGTTTACCTTTAATTTTTATTATTTCCAAATAAAACTCTTGCAGCGTGCTAAAAACAAAGTCCACAGGGTGCCAGTGATCCACTTTTTCGATTTTATCCACTAGGATATTTTTAAAGTATCACGAAGTTGAGCACAAATTCGATAGTAAGCATTTCAACCCACCATAATTCTTGCGGAAAGACAAAATTTTAAAAAACGCTCTGATAGCACCTTAGGCAATTATGTCCTGCTTATATCTAGAAAAATATCACAAACTGCAGAACACAAATTGAACGTAACGGCGAAATGGGTACATTTCACGGCTCATGAAATTCAAATGAAAATGCAGGTATAAAATCTACCAAATTATCGTTCTCAAAAACATATTTCCTTGGCATATCGATAATTTTAAAGTTCCACGCTAAATTCCCCTATGCTTGACTGGAGTGATATCCGAATTCATTCATCCCTACTGTCGGCAGTTGCAGATAGATCTGTTGGCTCTTGGTGTCAAATCTATAGAGCAGGTACCGATTTTTTCAAATCGTGAGCACATTATTCGTCGGATTTTCGTTACTTAAATTTCCTGTAATCACTGGGATCAGAAGCTTCTTAATAATAGAACGTGTTTCCTGATATCAAAGATGCAACATTCAGAATCATCTTCCCCCAACCCCCACTTTTTAATCAGCAAAAACGGAGTTTCAGCAATTGTTACTTTTTCTTTTTTGCCTATAGCACCGTTGCCACTGGACTAAAACTACAAAGCTTTGGCATACTAGTAACCGCGTGTGGAAATTTCATAAAAATCCGAGCGGTTATTTCCAAGTTGATGAGTGATACAGTTTTTCGTGATGTAGATATCATATGACTTAAAAAACATAACCTCTCATTTTAGAAATTTTTCAGGATTACAATACTTCCTCTCCAATGACGTGGGAAGTAAAACGGCTATAAAATCGAGGAGTATCAGCGATCGCGATTATGAGTACCTATTTGCAGAACGACTTATCTACGCGATATTATATGAAATAGGGCCACCAAATTATCTGAATACGTCCTTTCTTAGTCCGTACATTGCGCCGCAACGCTTGGGTTGGTAGCACGAAACAGTAGACAAAATTCGTCCAAAATACGATTTGTAGAGGTTTGCGCGCTTCGAAATTGACGCTTTATTTTTTGATATTTTTGGATAAAATTTAAACAGAGTGCTGAAAAGAAAACCCCACAGGGTGCTATAGAGCCACTTTTTAATTTTTTTACTCGGTTCTTTTAAAAAAAATCGCGAAGTTGAACAGAAAAAGTACGCACTTCAACCCATCATAAAACTTGTGCAAAAACAAAATTACAAAAAGTGCTCCTATAGCATCCTGGGCAATTATCTTCTCAACATACTGTATGAATTTGATTCGAAAATATTGAAAAATGGAGTGTCAGTTTTGAACCAGCTGAACCCTTGTAAATGGCTTGAAACTCACTGCGTCGGAGCCGCCTTAAACTATTATTCATTTTTCATTTTTTAGTTGGATTTATCAGTTAGTTTCTGTAGACATATCATGATATGTCCGGGCCAAGCTAATAAAAACGAGGTTAAGCATGCTGTATAACAAGGCATAAAGCATCACGATCATAATTATGATGTCTTCCTTAACGTTGGTTTTAGTAGTAATGGAAATTTAGAAATTTTGAAAATCTCTAACATGATGACCACCTAGAAATATGGAAGATTTCACTATGCGTTAGGCTTCTTTCGTCAGAAGTAGCAGATCTAAAATCCAATGAGGTTTTTGTTTTCAAAGTGAAACACCCTGTATGTGTGACGTCATTTGTTATAATTTCCGGCAGACGAAATGTGTCCTTGCCAATTACATCAAAATACCAATTAGCTTTGTTTATAAACAAACCTGGTTTCAATTATTGTTTAGTTGAAAAGCTGTAAATCAGGTCTTTTATTATAACCGACAGTAACCTAAACGAATTACAAAAATGTATTATTCGTTAGTGGATCGATAAACTGCTGATTGAGCTGCGTTTTATCTCTCAGGAACTATAGGCTTAAAAACGATGAAACGTTTCCAAAATGCAAGAAGGCTCTAACCGATACGACCATACTTTTTTCTCTACTATCAGTTCTATCTAATACTGTTTGAATATTTGAATTATTTGTAGACTATGCGAAATATGTATTTTTTTATAAGTACTTATCTCTTGTAGGGAAATACAAAGTCAATAGTTCAATTCTTAAGATGATCCAATAACAGTCGATCTCATGAACTTCTGGAATAACATGACTAATAAGCAAAAAAAAAAAAAAAACGTGAAAATAACGAGATTGACTTTTTTATATGTTCATCTAGCACACACCTCACATTTTTCGAATTACAAGCGATATAACTTCTAAAAATGGGCATTTCCAATGATTACAGACTCGCTTAAAAGTTAGTTTTGAGGTTGTCAAGTGTCCAAGTTAAAGTCCAGACCTTCCCCTATAAGACCCGAAAAAGTATTTTAGGCTTGTTTTATTCTAAAGCATTGCTATTTAATGAATGTCCATGATAAATATTTCAAACCCCATGTCAAGCGCAACGAAGCTAGAATGTAAACCTGTCACGAGCTGACCGCTGCAAAGAGCAGAACAGAGAAATTTCTAGAACGACTTGATTCATTTACCTCCTTTGTTCGTGGTTAACTTCTGTCTAAGAGGGAGATTGTGTCGAATTCAACATTTTATGACCTGATACGGCTTAGCGTAGAAAGTGCAGAGTCAACCTACTTGACGCCGGTTTTTATTCTAGCCTATGTAACATAAAACAGAAGCCCAGGTCACGCGAGATTACAAGGCGGCACAAACTCATAAAAAACGGTAGCGTTAACTTGATAATATCATGTTACTCAATAAACTTGGTGATAACGGAGGCATAAATAGAAACACATGACTAATGCAGCAAAACATCTGCGACAAACATTGTGAAGCAGTTTTTTGGACGCTGCAGTTGCAGATAATCATGTTTTCAAACATTTGTATTCTTGCACTTGGCACTCTTGGCAGTTTTTCAAACAACATGTATCAGAAAGTGAGACTGCCACATGTTATTGGAATACCGCCGCATATTTACAATGTTATACATAATAATTATATTTATAATAAAAATAAGGCAATACTGGTAAGGTACTGGCAACAAGTTTGGAACCACCATGTGGAAAACACTTGAACTAGTGAAAGTAAGTGGCTCCAAAAATTTACACGCGTTTCTCATTGAGCTTTCAATAAAAGTTAAAAATTTCGAGAAATATTGGTATGCTCCGGGATGCAAAGCGCCAAATAAAAGTCACATTATTCACAACCCACCAGAAAGGCAAGGACTGAAAGAAAGGGGTCACATTGGTTTCACCGTTATCATTTTACTGTAACTTTGAGTAACTAAATTCTGGAATTCTTTGGAATTTAAAGAATATCATGTAGAAAAAATGTTCAACATGACCCGTTATATTGACTGGTCATTATGGTTCATTGTTTCGAGTCCTTTAAAGTGAGTATGTGAAGAATGCAACCCGTATCAGTTGCAAAAATGGACAAAAAGCTATTAGGTGATTAATAATGTGAATTTCATGATACTTCGTTCAAACGAATATTGAATAGATTGTGCGTGTTTGAGTTTATGGTTACATGTTACCCGCGTCAACTTTTGTAAGAAATTTCCTTACCGTTTGTCCAAAGAATGTGTGATTTCGATTTTTTTGGATTTCTCCCATAAATCTATTGGAAACAGATATACTAAGTGACATATAAATCCGAACACCCAGATTAAATGGTTTTATTTTAATAAAATTTTGTATAAGTACTTAATGAAGCATAATAAGTAAATGATAAAAATTTCGAAATGATTGCACTGCTTTAAAGCCCTTTGACCTTTAATAATGTGTGGATGCACCCTGATGTGCTACGCATTCTCCAACGCGCCTAGGCATGCTTCTGATCAGGTGGTCAATGTCCTCCTGTGGTATCTCATTCCAGGCAACCACCAACTCCTCTCGAAGTACTTCTAGAGTCTGAGGAGGACGTTACAAATTGAGCAATCTCCTACCCATCATATCCCACACGTGCTCAATTGGGGATAAGTCGGGAGATCTTGGTAGCCATGGTAACAATGTGACATCATTATGTTGAAAGAAGTCTATTGTGACTCTTGCAACATGTGGTCGGGCATTATCTTGTTGGAAAGTTGGATCTGCCAGGGTGTCAAGATAGGGTAAAAGATGGGGTTCTAGAACTTCGTGGATATAACGCTGCGCGTTCATGTTACCTCTGATGAAGATTAAAGGTGACCTGGAACCATAAGCTATAGCACCCCAAACCATAACTCCAACAGTGTGATGAACATGTCTTTCAACAAAAAACTGTGGATTCCTCCTTTCACCACGTCGCCTTCTAACCCTGGCACGACCATCGTGTATGCCTAAACAAAATCGAGACTCGTCACTAAAGACAATACTGTTCCATTCCTGATCCCAGAGTAGCCGTTGTCTGCACCACTCAAGGCGATTATCTCGGTGTTCTCGAGTTAAAGGGAGGACCCAGTGTGGCCTGTATGAAAACAAGCCAAAACTTCTCATTCGTCGGTAAACACTTCGCATGCCAATAGGTCTTCCGTGTTCTGCAAACCATTCATTTGCAATGGACCTGGTAGTGGAGAAACGGTCCCTTAAGGCCAATAATCTTAGGCGGCGATCTTCACGGTCTGTTGTTCTACGGCGGCGTCCAGTGCCCCTTGCTCTTTGCGTACGGCCTTCTAGAAGCCATGCCTGACAACACCTAACCACAGTGTCTACACTTCTTTGCACTCTAACTGCAATTGCCCGAAAAGAAAGTCCAGCTTCCCGAAGTCCCACTATACGGCCCCTATCAAACTCACTAAGTTGACGAAATCGTACAGGTCTCCGTACTCTAGGCATCGTAACCGATCGTAAAGGATGTCAAGTACCAAAATCCTCCAACGTTGATTCTTTACTGCGGCTGAAATATTCATTTTTAGAGCGTTAGTGAATTAAAAAAAAGCAGTATAAGAACCGGAATGTCCAACTGATAAGGCTGAAAATTTTTTCACTTGTTATTTACAGAAAGATAAATACATTCACCAACTTTTATTAAAATAAAACCATTTAAACTGGGTGTTCGGATTTATATGTCACTTAGTATATAAATAATATTAATGGCATTTTCATACAAGTAAAATTTATTTTAAGTGGCATGCTCAAAGTACCGCTTCGTCGACTTTCTACGTCTCAGACTATTGTCTGCCACATAGGCTGAAGATAGGAGTATATTCATCCCGTTTATGATTACCATTTTAGCTAGAATTTCCGGAATTTTGACGACACGTGTGAAGCTAAAAATACAGAATTAAAATCAACTTCTTTCTGTCCGCCATCTTGTACTTGACCATATCTCCAGAACAGTGGCGGCTCGTGGCAAAATAAAACAGGTGTTCTGCAAATCCGAACTTACCTATTTTTTATATGTCAGTTCGATCCTGCACTCCTTGGCAGCAAATTTGTCGATCACCTTCCCGTTGAAATTTTCCATGCTCGAAATAAAATCTTTTTCAATGGACAGCATCGACAACGCTGTAAGGCGATTCTGCGTCATAGTATTACGAAGAAAAGTCTTGATTCTTTTCAATATTGAGAAATTTCGCTCAACCTCTGATATTGACATAGGAGTTGTAAAAATAATTTCTAATAGCTTTTTTGTTTCTTTTAGTGTTTCCTCCAAACTATTTTGTATCAAAAATTCCAAAAGAGACAGAGTTCCATGTACATCTCGGCAATCATTCTGTGCATAAATAATATACAGCTCTGTCTTTAAACGACTTTTTTCTAATTCAGGATAAGCCAAGCAGGTAGTTTCCAACTTGTCATCAGGAAACTTACCACAGTATTCTCCAAAGTGTTCGGGGAAAAAAGGGATGCGGCTACCAAATGATCTTTGAATTGAAATCTGTCATTTGCAGAATTCACTATATTGTCGCATACTTCTACAGTATATTCAGATAAGAGATAGACCGGATGTAAACAAAAGGTTCGGGTGATTTTCACGCTAACGCCGCCGTCTCGACGTAAAACAGGAGCCCTCATTGGTCAATTCGCAATTAAATGCCTATGCCGAGCGGCAGAGCAGTCGTATCAAGGCAGAGTCACATTCAGGTTCAGACGTGTTACGTATGTCGTGTGCATCATTGCAATTTGATATTTCTTTGGACGTTTTCGTTTGTTATCTTATTAAGTTGTTGAGTTTGTCGTTGTTATTGTTATACCTTGTTATTGATTGTTATTGTTATCAACTGCTTGCGCAAAATGCCCAGTAGTACAGATACTGCCGATGAAGTTGTAAACTCCTGTAGTACACCTAGGAAACGCTCTAAAAAAAGACACCTGAGTGCAGAAATGAAAGAGGTCATTTTGAATATATATAAGATCGAGCGCGAGGAGAACGAGGCATCAACCATCAAAGAAATTGTTGTGAAGGTTTCTCACAAAGTTGGGGTGTGTCGCGCATCAGTGTTTAATGTGTTAAGACAATACAAAAAAAATCACACCTTTTCTGAGCCAATGACCAGTAAACATCGCAAAAGTATTGTTAAATCATTGGATGAAGCTGATAAGCATGCGATTAGGAGGAAAGTGCATGCATTCTTCTTTAGGAATGAAATACCTACTATAGATAAAGTACTGCAGGAGGTAAATGGAGATACAACGTTGCCAAATTTCAAACGATCAACTTTCCATGCGTTACTGAAGCATTTAAATTTCAAATGGAAAAAACGGGGTCGTAATAGTTTACTACTGGATAGAGAAGAAATTGTGCTATGGAGGAGGGATTATTTAACAAAAATTGGGAAATATAGAAATCAAAACAGGAAGATTTATTACCTTGATGAAACGTGGGTAAACGCAGGACACACTACAAGTAAAGTATGGGTTGATGATTCTGTAACTTCATCCAGGAGGGCCTTTCTAGATGGACTGTCCACCGGATTAAAAAATCCAGCAGGTAAATACGAGTAATAGACAACAATCAAACCTTGGGAACAAGGTTCCAAACATTAATTCCAGGGGGCAGATAAAACATATTACAAGTAACAAAACTTTTATAACTTTCGATAAAATGCGTGGATGTTTTATTGTCATTTTCATTTGTTAGAACTTTTTTAAGCCATGTTTTTATGTGTTTTCGATATTTCAATAATTTTTTAATATAATCTTAAAATATGTCGAATATTATAAACTTAAAAAAAGTTACTAAGTTTTATATTGTGTACCGTTCCTAATATTTCTAATCATTTTAATTCATACTTTAAGCTTTATAAAGTTATAATTTGTTAATATTAATATTTGCGCGTATTTCAGGTTCCTGGTCATTCATTTTTTAAAGGTTTATAACTTTAAATTAAATTGTGAAGCGCTGAGTAATCATACGACGCTCAATATTCTTTCTTTCAATATGACTAAATAATCCCAATTATAGCAATCTGATACTCATGTCTCAATGTTTTTTCGCTGAATGTGATGAAAACATTTGAAAAAGGTTCGCTTATTGAAATAAATCTACACCAGTTAGTACTTCGATTTCCAGGTAAAGGGAAAAGGCTCATTATCTGTCATATTGGCAGTGAGGATGGATTTGTTGTTGACGGTCTGTTGTGCTTTGAGTCTAAGAAAACTGGAGATTACCACGATTACCACCATTGATTATACTTTACGGTTTAAGGAGCATGTTTCGTCTATCTTAAAAAAATGTTATGCAACGTTGAAGTGTTTTTATGTCAATCGCTCTATTTTGAATTTTAAAGTTAGAAAAAAGTTATGTGAGGCTATTATATTTCCAAGCTTATTTTACTGTAGCACTGTGTTCTATCATTGTCTTGATTCTATCACAAAAGCAAGACTCCAAAAACTCCAAAATACTTGTTGTCGATTTGTATTTAATCTCAAGAAGTATGATCATGTTTCCTTAAAGAGATTTCAGCTTGGCTGGATGTGTATCGAAAATGCTTGCAAGTACCATATAGCAGTGTTTACACATAAGATCATATATTCTAGATCCCCCTTGTATCTTTATGAGAAATTTGTTTTCAGACGAAATAATTCAGACATTGATTTCAGACACAAAAAAAGACTAGAGATCCCTATGTATAAAACAACTTTATTTCGTAGTTCATACACTTACAATGCTATCCTGATTTATAACGAATTAGATGATAATATAAAGGATTGGCCAGTAAACAGATTTCGTAAGCATGTGAAACAGATTTATTTGTCATTGTAGTAATTGTGGAAAAGTTAGTTTTTAATTCTTACATTTTATTTTATTTTACGTAATATATGTGTGTATATATGTATGCTAGGAAGCTATCAAGCTCGTTGTTTTGAAGCGTCTTTTGCTTGTCAAAGTTTCCTTTGATTGAGTGTTTCAGTTTAGTATTTGGGTAGGTTAAGTAGAGTAGCCAAGAGCTAGACTTCGCCTACGTAGAGGTCACATTATGTTGTAGTGTATATAATGTGCCTAATAAAGACATTTTATTATTATTATTATTATAAATGAATGGCGAATCGTTTGAACAGTGGTTTTCAAAAATTTTACCGAACTTAGAGGAAAACGCAGTAATTATGTTGGATAATGCGCCTTATCATTCTCGAAGAATGGAGAAGGTCCCAACAACGCTTCAAGGAAAGTTGATGTTCAAAATTGGCTCCGCTCGAAAAATATCAACTTTGAAGAAGCAATGCTGAAAGTACAATTATTAAGAATTGTCAAGGATCACAAGGCGGAATATCAAAAATACGCCATTGACGAAATGGCAGCAAGTCAAAATAAAACTGTGCTCCGTTTACCTCCATACCATTGCGAGCTCAATCCCATTGAGCTCATATGGGCAGAGGTTAAAAATTATATAGCTAAGCACAATACAACTTTTAAATTTTGTGACCTCAAAGGACTTTTCAAAGAAGCACTAGAATTAATAACAGCGCAAAAATGGGAAAACTGTATTAAGCACGTGAAAGACAAAGTTGAAAAGAGAATGTGGGAACTGGACAATATTTTAGAGGAACAAGTCGAGCCATTCATTATTGACGTTGGTACTTCAGGCAGTAGCGATGATGAAAGCTCATCAAGCTCATCTTTCCAATAAAAGATGTCGTTCATCAAATTCGGTAAGTTATAAGTAATTATAAAGCTACTGTATTTTTTAATTAATTATTGACATTTTTGAACCCATTTTGGCAAAACCTATTCAAGAATCTACTTTCTGACACTGTTCAACCATGCACATTTTTTTACGTTTTAACGTTTTAATTTGGTTACATATTTACCTAGAAATCAAAAAATATACTAATCAATATTCTAAAAGCAATTTTAAGAGATATACGATTATTTTTAATTTAGGCTAATTTAAACGCCATTTTGAGATTATATTCGACTGTATTTCACCAAACATCAGGCGGCATCCGAAGCTGGAAATCGAAGCGAAAATTTTGAAACCCTTATGTATATTTACATCATTATATATTTCTTACCCCACTCCCACATGATCCTATATCCATCACCAATCGTATACACATCGAATTGTGCTAATTTACTACAAAGTTACGCAAAGCAGCATCTACTATCTAAAATATGTACTGCGTGACTCTTAATACGTCCCTGCCGAATGTTACAGCGTTCGATGATCACGTGGTCTTGTTTATGTCCGGTCTATCTCTTATCTGAATATACTGTAATGCGGCAACTCGCTGATCGTGACTGCTATTATTAAGTCGTCTCGTTTTGTTGCCTTGGGGTTCAGTGCAAATACTTTTGGCATCATTTATTATTTCATCAATTTTATTTCTCACATCGGCAATACATTTTTCAAAGTTATCGATAGCCGTTTTAACTTGCGCTGGCTTTTTCTCTTCTGCAACTGGTTGAACAAGATTTTGACGTGAGGCATGACATGATGAAAAAATGTCAACCAAAACACGAAAACAGAATCGTTTAACATACGGCGAATACCGCAAGCTACATTGCAAACGGTTTCATTAGTGAAATTTTCTTCTATTTGTTCCATGCATTCAATGAGTGATTCTCTGTTCTCAAACACTACATTTATTGTTCGAATATTAAAATTCCAACGAGTTGTTGCTCCTTGAGGAATTTTTTCCCCACAATTCTGTTCAGTACCTCTACGCGTTGAGGAGAATTTTTAAAAAATCCCAGAATATCTTTCAAACCCCCAAAGATCACCCGACCTTGAGCATTTGCGGAAGCAGCTTGGGACATAATCAGGTTTAACTGATGCGCATAGCAATACACATAGTGAGCAAATGGATATCTTTGTTATTGCATTGCATTATGTCCACTCATTACCGCGGCTCCATCATAGCCTTGTGAAATCAGTTTGTTAGGGAAATTTCCTATTAATGGATCTATGACGCTCAAAATATGTCTTGTGAGAGTATCAGCGTCACATTTTTCGGGAATCATAAAATTCCAAAAACGTTCGACTGGTTCGCCGTTAAATACGTATCTGAAAACTGTTACCAGTTGGGTTTTCTCCAAAATGTCCATTGTTTCATCTGCTATTATCGCCAAATACGAGGCTCTGTTAAACTGTTTTATTATTTCTTCATGACAAACTTCAAGAATACAATCCAGTAGATCGTTTTGTATTTCTTTCGAAGTTCCTGTAAATATTAAAGCATTGAATGCTCCGCAAAATTTTATACCGAGCACCAACCGACCAATCAGATATCGTACTTCGCATTAGTTCTGCACGGATCTGTATAACGTGCAGCACATGCTTATGCTTAAATCGCGCATTTGATTTTGTAGAGAGAGAGACAAAAGCAAGCGCGTGCGGCTTGTGTTGAGTAGTGCACAGGCCCTTTTCAAGTGGCCCATGAATAATGTTACGCTGAGGTAAAATGACAAGAACACAATTGGTCGATTATAATGCTTTCTCAGTACAAAACAGACTCGACGCCGTGTCTTGCGGGGGCAGCGTTGCCGGTATTGTTTCTATTTGTGTGATAACATGGAAAATAAATAATGATCAAATTACTACTGCATTCTTCTGTTAAGACAAACGTTTTGGCAGTTCTGCAACTCTGCAGAACTTAAGGGCCAGCAGCCCCTGCTCCAGAATATGCCCCTCGCCAATAAAGACTGAGGCAGAGATGTTGCCATTTATACAATGCACACACCTTAACTATGCTTGAGTTGTATATTAGTAGAAACATAGTGTATATTTCCCAACAGCGGACGTTTAGTTGAAAAGTCTTTAGAGGCGTTAGTCGAACCACAAGGTTCTATCATTTTAGGCCTCATCCATTCTCCATATTTCCAGGGTAATCCAGACGACAAAATTTCTTTTGGATATTAGTAAAAGCGTTCGTTTCAATTATGCTGACTTCTGTATTTGGCAGACATTGAAAAGATGCCAGTCTGTCTCAGCAATTTTAAGTGTACTATGTACTGGATTATCTCAGGAAATATTAGAGACTCAAATATGACTGTATTTTGATTCAACATGCACTTATTCAAAAGAGATGAATAACCTCATTAAATACTTATATTTGTAGTCTTATAACTTATATCGACTACCAAGAAGTAAAAAGCAAACAGCGACTGTAAAAATCATTTGGATTCCGTAAAAAAGCAAGTTTCCCATTGTTTAATATACTTCCTTGATTGCATATATTTCAATTATGGAGCCAAGCTGATATGAGATTTAACAGCTTTCTTGAAGCAGTTCAAGGACATGTTTTTAAATTCAGGACTCAAAGCATTGTATAAAAATACAGCATTGTACGTGACAGGATGCTGAAATAAAGCTGTAGAGTGAATAGGTGTATACCGGGTGCGCCATCTTTTATGTCGGTATTGAAACATCGAATGACTTTGATATTTCCCAACCGAGTGATTTGGTTATACGTGTTTCTGAAACGTCAATTTACTACAATTTTAGTCATGAATCGCTTTACACCGAAACAACGCGCCGAAATAGTCACAATGTACATTGAAAATCGTCGTTCAGTTGTGTTAACGCAACGTGCATATCGTCGAAAATATCGTGGGAAACAGGCACCGACTGACAACACTATCCGTCGTTCGATTTCGAATTTTCTTAAGTATAGGACAGTGGGAGATCGTCAACATACCGTTCATCAACGACCAAGACGTTCCAGTGAATTGGTTGAAGCGGTCAGAGACAGCGTTGGCCAGAACTCAAAAGTGTCGTATCATCAACGCGCTCAGCATTTTGGCATCAGTGGAACCACGTTGCGGCGCATTTGTTTCCTTATAAGGTGCAGTTAAAAAATATTGCCAACTGACCGTCCACGTCGCTTGGAATACGCCCAAACAGTCGTTCGCATGATTGATGCTGAAACTGATTTTTGGAGGAAAATTGTGATGACCGACGTGGCCCATTTCACGCTATCTGGCGGCGTTAATAAGCAAAACTGTCACATTTGGGTACGGAAAATCCACATGAGATCCACGAAATGCCGTTGCATGACCGGAAAGTGACTGTTTGGGCCGGCGTTTGCGCCAAAACCATCATTGGGCCATTTTTCTACAACGAAAACGAAACAGTCGATGGAAATCGATATCGCTGGATGTTGGCTCATTATGTCTGTCCACAAATGCGTGAAAAAGGTCTTGATGGTTACTGGTTTCAACAAGACGGTGCGCCACACTGCAAGTGAAACAATCCAGTTTCTGCAACGAAAATTCCCTAGACGTCTAATGTCAAAAAGAGGTGACATTGACTGGCCACCCAGGTCACCAGATTTGACCCCACCGGACTTCTTCTTGTGGGGTTATTTGAAAAGTCAAGTGTACGCCAGCAAGACCCAGACCACTGAAGAACTCAAGGCAAAAGTAATGGAAAACGCAGCAAAACGGGCACATTTTGTTTTGGCCAACAAAGGTGGCCACTTATTAGAAGTTGTGTTCAAAAACTAGTCCCAATAAATTGTAAAGGACTATATTTAATAGAAATACCCGATATATAGAATATATATAACTTGAGACGTGGTCATTGTCCTCTAGACCAGATATGTGAAAATTAAAGCTTCCGCCTTTTGTTGGGTACTTCGACAAAATTTAAGCCAGGAGGACTCTTTATACTTTTTTAATCTCTCTAGCTTTCAATGGTCTTTGCCATCATCATCAGGAGCTGCAATTACATTGATAAAAGTAGCAACAATTGTGTAAAATGAATTTAAATTAACTTACAGTAGTATGTGAGGGTGTTGCTAAATGTTATTTACGTTAAGGATGAGGGAAACACCCAGTAACATGGTGAAAGCTGGATACATGCTACAATGGTCAAAATTATACAAGCTACACACAGCTGTATGACAAGAACAAATTAAAAACAGATTAAAAATATTTAAAACGAAAGTTAAGCATTACATCGTGAAGCCACTTGATGATTGCACAAAATGGTGGGCATAGAATCATGAGTAAGATGCACCTTTTGACAGATGGCCGAAGGTTAGCAGTGTCCGTGTAGAATGATGGAACGAAAATTCTTTTGTAAGGCGTGTGCTACGTTGCCAAATCACTTCAGATGGTGTGATTTTCAAGATATGTTGGGTAAGAACTTGTCAACCTCGGGTTGTTGTTGGATACAGTTGATAACTTTGATCGGAATGCCATCAGACGCAGAATCCGTCAATTTTTTTAAATGCACGAACTTCCCACCATAGAAAAAGCATTACAGGAGGTTAATAGTGATAAGGAATTACCTACTTTCAAAAGAACCACATTCTGTAGCTTACTCAAAGAACTTCATTTTGAGTATAGAAAACGGGGAAGAAATAGTATTTTGATGGACAGCCAGGAGATTATTTTATGAAGGAATAATTATTTAAAGAAATGCCGCGACCAGGGCAGGAAGATTTATTACTTGGATGCAACCTGGATATATGCAGGACATGCAAAACCTAAAGTATAGGCTCACTCTACAAATAAATCAGTAAAACAAGCTTTCTCAGATGGACTAACCAATGGCCTAAAGAATCCGTCAGGTACGTGCATCTAATTCGTCATTTGTGTTGTAAAAATGGTGTCAAGTAGATTGAATCTATGAGGCCACAATAAACTTAGCTATATCTGGTAGATTTGGACCCAACACCTGTTAGATACTTTGCTGGTATTATTATTAGTTTTCTTGAATACTATATGGAATAATTATTTCCAGAAAAAGGAAAACGATTTATTATCTGTCACATTGGCATTGAAGATGGATTTGTGCCCACTGCCCTATGGGCATTTGAGTTAAAGAAAACGACCGACTACAATGAAGAAATGGACAGGAGTTCATTTGAACGATGGGTTGAAGAAAAGCTCCCAAAGCTTGACGACAATGCCATCATTGTACTTGATAATGCTGCATACCACACAAGAAAACTATAAAAAATTCCCACAATGTCCACAAGAAAGGCAGACATTCAACAATGGCCCCTATTAAAAGACATTAGTTTCAATGAAAATATAGTCAAAGCAGAACTTATCCGTCTAGTCAGGCAGCACAAATATAAATATAATCTTAATGTTATTGACAAAATGGGTAAAAACCAGAATTGCAGACATAAAAAATACCATTAAGTAACCAGCATGTATCTTTTACACTTTGTAGTCTATTACTCATTATTGTCTTTTATATCTGTGTTATGTTCTGTGTTTCCACACCCTGTAATTGGTATTAACTGTAGGGTGTTGTAATGAATAAAGTAAAATAAAATAAATAAAATAAAATAAAATAAAATAAAATAAAATAAAATAAAATAAAATAAAATAAAATAAAATAAAATAAAATAAAATAAAATAAAATAAAATAAAATAAAATAAAATAAAATAAAATAAAATAAAATAAAATAAAATAAAATAAAATAAAATAAAAAAAAATAAAACAAAATAAAATAAAATAAAACCAAAATAAGACCGCTTTAAAGCTACCCCCTTATCACTGCGAATTAAATTCCATTGAAATGGTCAGGGCAAATATAAAAAAATATGTGGCTTCAAACAGTAGAACATTCAAAACTTTTGGACGCGAAAAATTTGTTTTATGAAGCTGTCAACAGAGTAACTGCAAACCATTGTAAAGATTGCATCCGTCACGTTCAAGAGACAATCGAAACAAAGATGTGGGATCTGGACCATAGATCGATATTTAAATTGAACCTGTAATAATTAATATTAACCATTCGGACGATGATTCAAGTAGTTCCAGCGAATAAAGAATTGTGAAAACTATGTGCACTTCTTTCTATAAAAATAATCATTTATTTTGTTTGATTGTTATTGAGCGAAATACGGACTTGGACAATCTCGCTTTTGGGCATGTTGTGTTTTGTATGGGCGTAAATGGACTACGAGTGGGGTATAGTTATCATATCTGGAAATATAATTTGTCTATCATGTATATTACTCCTAAAGTACAGCTTTTCTCTCAAGTATATAGGCTGGACATAGGTATGTAATAGTTTATGAATGCATACAATATTTTATGATTTCATCCAGTTTAATTCTAAAAGTCTACCAGAAACATGGTCAAAACGCCTTAATCCACAGATGAACCTAGCACAAATCTTTTGCACGATTTGAATCCGATTTCTAGTAATAACATCAAGGCACTGATAATATAAAATATAACAGCAGTTGAAAATGGGCATAACCAAAGTATGTAAGCACAATTTGACCTTGGAAAAAAATGCTTTATTGACATATAGTCATCTCTGTCTCAAGTAGTTTTTCTTTAAAAGTTGTTTGACATGTCTGGTAAATCTAAGTTTGGCATCGATTATTCCGTTAAGAATTTTAACCTCATCAACCTGGTCTAAGTCTTTGAGATCCAGTTTTAACAGCTTCATGTCTTATCTTTTACGATCTGAACAGACAAATAAATCAAATGCCTTGGAGGAATCGACTGTCATCACTTCTATGCTCATTTTTCCATCAAGTGCTCTAACAACATTATCAACTAAGTTTAGGAGGGAAATAGTAGTACTGAAAGATTTCCTAAAAGCAGTCTGATTAGATGGGATGATACGATCCTCTGTATAATGCATTAGTTATATATGACCTGCCTTTTCAACTACCTTCGATAAAATAGCAATAGGCTTATCTATTGCCTACTTATCAAGCAGTAGCAACAGCTACCAAACATACAGAAACAGTCAGCGAGACAGATAGAGCGATGAAAAGAGAAGTGTATCACGAATCTTCAGGATTGTATAACATGAAGCAAAACGTAAAAGCTCACAAATTACACAAGTAAGCAGAGTTCTTTAAGGTACGTTTAGAATATACACATTGAGCAACATGTGCTACAATTGCAAGCTGTCAGAACGCATGTCAATACCTGCAACGTTTTCTTCATATAGCACGAATTAAAACTGTTTTATTGAACTTCAATTACACTGAGTTTCCAGTTTCGCCAGACTATAATACGCTTGTGACGCTGATGATTTTAAATATATCATGAAAAAATGAAACCAGTTAAGATTTGCGTGTACGTATATGCTAACACTTCATTCATGCTCTAGATTTATAAAAATAACGACATGTGGAGGAGGTATGAAGTAAATATACATATGCGTGAAAATAAAACGTCTAGACATATGGCATAAATCGCTATTTTCTTGAAATACAAAATTTAAATGCAAAAGCTGTGAGGTGGTTATTAAACACAAACCTTACTTTTTTGAAAAGATCAGAGTGTTTTGGTCTAGCGGTTAAGCTTAGGTAATGGGAAAATCTTTTATTTGATGCGTAGGTAAAAGATGTAATTAAAGTGTTTTGCTTGGGTCAAGACTAGGAAAAACTGTATCTTGAAACGTGTACCGAAAGAAGCAAATAAAAATGGAAAAACCAGTAGTGGCAGTAAAAGAGATGATCACGAAAAGCCCATATATATACTTACTTTAGCGTACGTACAGAATAAGACGAAATCATTAAAGAGGTATATGTAAATAGAATCAGACGATTGTATCCAAATATACTTTTCAAACAACACACATAAAAACATTGAGGAACATTTTGAACCGCCAGTAGATCTCCCAAGCAGCTAGTAAACAGTTGATGACCTAATGAGACAGTCATAACGCTTATACCAATGGTAAATATCAGATTTTCGTTAACATATAGCAACCTGTTTTTATGATTGCCATTTTCGCTGAGCGTGGGTTTAAATGACTCAATAATACATTGTAAATGTTCAAAACGCATATCTTTCATCTCATATAATAATCTTGTTGTTGTCGACTTTGCTTGAAAGACTGATGTTTTTGAAGATAGTTTTAATATTATCGAGTTTTTTTCAGTACATTCCCAGATAAACATCGCAGTACATGTAATGGGTGATTTTTTTGCTAGTATCTTTTTGGCAACACTGTTTTTGACAGATGACGCGTGAATCGTGTCTTGTGTCATTGTCAAACTTATTCAGTTTGGTCTATAATATAACCATGAATCGACTTACGAACGAACAACGCTTGCAAATTATTGAATTTTACTATCAAAATTCATGCTCGATTAAGAGAGTGGATCGAGCACTGCTTCCAATTTATGAGCAATTTGGTCGGCCTACTGAGGGAGCTATTCGGAAGCTTGTGACTAAATTTCGAACCCAGTTTACATTATTGGACCACCAACACGCAGACGTAGAGTGAGGACTGAAGAAAATATTGCGGTTGTATCCGCCAGTGTTAGTGATGACCGTGAAATGTCGATTCGCCGCCGTTCGCAGCAATTGGGCCTCTGTTACTCCACTACGTGGAAAATTTTGCGACAGGATTTGGGTGTAAAACCTTATAAGATACAGCTGGTGCAAGATCCACATTTTTATCGAAAAACTGTGTTCAGCGACGAAGCTCATTTCTGGTTGAATGGGTACGTTAACAAGCCAAATTGTCGCATCTGGAGTGGAGACCAGCCAGAAGCATTGCAAGAGCTACCAATGCATCCCGAAAAAATCACTGTTTGGTGTGGATTATGGGCCGGTGGCATCATCGGACCGTACTTCTTCAAAGACGACAATGGCCGGAACGTAACTGTGAATGGCGAGCGCTACCGTGCGATGATAACAAACTTTTTTTGCCCAAAATGGAAGAGCTGGACTTGGCTGACATGTGGTTTCAACAAGACGGTGCCACATGCCACACCGCACACGAAACAATGGCCCTATTGAGAGGCGAATTCGGTGAACAGTTTATCTCACGTTTGGGGCCCGTCAATTGGCCGCCCAGATCGTGTGATTTAACGCCGTTGGACTATTTCTTGTGGGGCCATGTTAAGGCTAATGTCTACAGGGATCAACCAGCAACGATTGACGCACTGGAAGCCAATATTGAAGCATTTATTCGTGAGATATCGGCCGATATGTTGCCAAAATTGGACCTTGCGCATAGGCCATCTAAAGCGGAGCCGCGGCCTACATTTACATGAAATAATCTTCAAACATTAAATTATATCGACCGTTCTATCGACTCAAATAAAGATTTAATCGTTTTTTCAGATTTTTTGTGTTTTTTTTTTGAAAATCAAATCCTATACCTCTTAAAAAATCACCCGTTATATGGTATAAAGATGTTGTATGAGTCCTAGAATTTTTTTAAATATAGAAAGATAAATTAACAGTCCAGAAAGTATAGAAACGTGCAAAAATAAAACTTATTAGAAAATTTCTGACAAATTAAAAAAGGTATCTGAATACGCCCAGTAACAACACTGTAAAAATAAGTACAAAAACGAATTCTATTGGTATTGTTTTGTTTTTGCTTATATCAATCTTCTGCATTAAATCGAAATTGGAAGAGACTGTATTCACATCACACCGCTGGAACATCAAATAGGAAAACTAGCAATCTGTGGGATAAAAAAACATACTATCTAACTGTGGGATTTTAAAATTTACACGATTACATTTTTCGAACAATTCTGTTTTTTTTAATAACCAAGGTTTGACAATATCGTAGTATGGCATATTTTTTTTTTTTTTTTTTATCGAAACAGCCGCGCAGGCAGAAGCCTAAATGCCGGAACACCGCGGCTGCTATGATGATCCCAAAGAAATTTTGTTAATACGATTTTTGAACTGCCTAAGGTTAGTAGAACAGGGAAAAGCTTCCTCCCGTAGATTGTTCCACAATCTAGACACCCTCGGGACAAAGGAGCGGTCGTATCGGCCAGTTCTGGATGTACGAAGTTTGACACGGTTAGGATGGGACGCCGAAGTCAGGCGGGTCTGTCTGGCAGGCACATCGCGCGGCGGCATCATGGAAGAGAGCCCTGAGGAGCAAAGTCCTTTGGTGTAGCGATAGAAAAGAGCTAGATCGCCGACGGCCCGCCGGTGCGAAAGAGTCCCGAGACTGTCTGTTAGAGAAGAGTCATCGATCAGTCGGACCGCCCTCCTCTGGACAGCATCGAGCATGGACAATGTAGTCGGGGCGGCAGCACCCCAAATGTGTGAGCAATACTCGAGGCTGGGCCTTATCTGGGCCTTGTATAGAGTGAGAAGGTCATGCGGAGAAAAGTACTTCTTAGCCCTAAACAAATAGCCTAGCTTTTTCCCAGCAGCTGCAGCTATTGAAGAGATGTGTTCGTGCCAGATCAGGTCCTCGGTGATCTGGACTCCGACCAGCCGAAATGAATGGCTCTTTGGTAGAACTCGACCGTCCATCGAAACTGTATGAGCGCTAGGACGCTTTTTGTTCGTCAAAGTACAGTACTGTGTTTTGGAAGCATTGAACTGTACAAGATTGTTGCGTCCCCAAGCAGTGATAGCCTCCAGGTCTCTTGTCAGAGAAGAAGTCGTCGCTAGTCTTCTTTTTTCCAGTTCAGCGACAGAGATCGGCTTGTCACTCTGAATTCCTGCATGTAGAGTGCTGTCATCAGCGAAGCTGTGGATTGGGTTGATCGTGCAGGAAAGGAGGTCGTTGATATGTAAGAGAAACAGTGTTGGAGCCAAGACCGATCCCTGGGGAACACCCGCGTTGACGTTGTGGGATGAAGAGGAGAATCCGTCAATTACGACGGATATCTTGCGGCCAGAGATAAAGTCAGCCACCCATCTGCAAAGCTTTTCTGGGAGGACGTAGGATGGAAGTTTGCTCAAGAGGGCAGCGTGCCACAGCTGATCGAACGCTTTCGTGATGTCAAGAGCAACGACATGAGCCTCACCATGAGACTGGATGAGTTTACTCCACAGTTGCGTGACGTAAGCTAGGAGGTCCCCTGTGGATCGTTGGTGCCGGAAACCATACTGCCTGTCGCTAGTCAAGCTGTGACGTTCGAGGTAGTCCAGAAGCTCGCGATTTATGCACCTCTCCATCACTTTACTTATAACAGAAAGCAGAGCTATAGGCCTGTAGTTGTAAGGGTCGGTTTTAGATCCTTTTTTTGGGATGGGCTGTACATGAGCAAATTTCCAGTTTTCTGGGAAGGTGCCGGATTCATAAGATATCTGGAAGAGACACGAAAGAACTGGAGCAAGCTCAGCTGCACATCTCTTCAGTACAATGGCAGGAATCAAGTCCGGACCAGAAGCTTTGTTGATGTCGAGCGACAAGAGCACTCGTCTTACGGTCTTATGCCTGAATGTTACCTCCCGCATAGTGTGGGGAACCCTTTGAATTGACGGCACTTGGGCGTTGGTGGGGACGTCCATGGTGGAGTTGGCAGCAAAGATCTTGGCTAGCACTTCCGCCTTGGCCTTTGAGTCGAATACAATAGTTCCATCCTGACACGTAAGTGGTGGAAGGCTACTGTGTGAGAAGTTCTTTTCAATCTGCTTGGCCAGCGTCCAGAAAGACCGACTGCCATTGCTCTGCGACATTACCCTGTGCCTAACTTTTATATCATGCTGGGTTTTGGCATTGCGAACCGCTTCGTTATATTTGTTTCTGGACTCGACGTCGGCTTGTCTGTTCTCTACAGTGGAGTTTTGTAAGTAGGTTCTGTGGGCCTTGATCTTCTGCTAGCGAGCAGTGTCACACAATTTGTTGAACCAGCCGTTGGACCCTGGTTTAGGAACTTTCACTGTGTGAGGGATGTATTCCTCCATTCCGACGTGGATAATTTCGGTTATTGAAGAACAGACAGTCGACGCATCCGCGTCAGTGAAACAGACATCTCTCCAAGGAAAGCTAGAGAAGAAGTCTCTGAGCCCCTCCCAGTCGGCATGTCCGTAATGCCAAGTTTTGCGGCCTGTGCGAGTTTCTGCTGCCAAAGCGGCTTCTGACCGAAACCTAACCTCCACAACACCGTGATCTGAGTTACCCAAGGGGGACAGGACAGCAGTGCTGCAAGGGGCAGGATGAGTGGTCAGAAAGAGATCCAGCAGGCTACTGGCGTGTGACGAGACGCGGGGGGAAAAAAGTAGGGCTCGTCACCAGCTGGGTCAGCCCTTGAGTAAGAGTGAACGCTTCGACTGCACGACCTGCTGCATCGGTCTTATTTGAGCCCAACCAAAGCTCATTATGGGCATTGAAATCACCGAGAAGAACTACCTCTGAAGCGGGGTGATTGATGTTCAGGAAGTCGATCTGGACGGCGAGGTATTCGAGTAGGTCATCCCAGTTATGGTTCGAGGGAGAGCGATAAAGGCAGCAAATAAATTTGGGTGATGTTTTGGAGTTGAGGCGAAGCCACAGAATGTCCTTCCGGTCTGATTCCAAAGAAAGATCCCTGGAGCAGGAAAGACTGCTGCGGACAAAAGCCACAACTCCCCCGTTCTTTCTCAGATTGGAGTGCACCTCGTAGTTTGGGAAGTTGAGATGGTTAATCGGTGCAGTCTCTGAGATTTTTGTCTCCGCCAAGAAAAGCACGGCGGGACGATTGGATTGCAGGTAGTGATGAACAGCATCAATGTTGCTGTTGATCCCGCAGATGTTCGAAAAACGAATTTTATCTTCGATGTTGTTCCCTCGAGCCCACCCTCCACCCGGACATTCCGAGAGTGGAGTGAGTTTACGTCCGGAGTTTTTAGTGCTCGAGGGATCCATCATCATTAGTTTCTTTGTTTTGGTAGATAACCGACTGCATAGCTTAGGTGTGGAAACATGCGGACATTTATAAGACACTAAAGCTAGGTAAAGCTAGCGGGTGGTACTGCCTCGGTCGACTGGTCCTTGTCTACCACCTTCTTTTTACGTATTAGTGATGTTAAATAGACCTAAAGTGGCCCGTTGGCGGACTTGTACCGCCACCCGGCAATCGGTACTGTGATATTCCTCACTTGGACGGGAAGAAGTTGTATACTGGATACAACAACTTCCGGAACAAGCATTTGCCACGGCCCTCGCTCAGTAGGGCTGGGTATGGAGTCAAGATGAAAAACTCTACTTACTTGTGCAAAAATCCCATATGGCGTCTTTAAGAAATAATAAATGATTGAGGAAAGAGACCAAACGTCATATTGACCTTCTATTTGCGCCATCTTATAGAGTGGAAAATTTGGTAATGGTAATATACTTTTTATTTTGCACTCCTATCTCAAACAAATCCACAAAAGGAACAAAGATTTTTGGAAAATACAGTTTCTTTAGGAAATATTCGGAAACTTTCAAGTTACATTTTCTTAGTTACCTTTTCCCCTATATAACCGACTCCGTATCTGTTACTGTTACCACAATAGTAGGAGTAGATTTTGAAACACCCGGCATACTTACACACACATCTTGTTTTACAACCAGCGTACTATTAAGCATTTATTGTCCGCTTGGGTGGCAACCCGAGAACAATACATCATGTCTCTCGGATAATGCAATAATAAAGACTAACATCATTTTCGATATCTTCCATGATTGATAATACCGCTGAGGAACGTTAGTTTTTTTATACCGAAGCAGCCGCTGCTGCTATGATGATCCCAAAGAACCGGGAAAAGCTACCTCTTGTAGAATGTTCCACAATCTCGACACCCTCGAGACAAAGGAGCGGTCGTATCGGCCAGTTCTGGATGTACGAAGTTCGGAACGGTTAGGATGTGACATCGAAATCGGATGAGCGCTGGGACGCTTTTTGTTCGTCAAAGCACAGTACCGGGTTTTGGAAGAATTAAACTATACAGGATTGTTGCGTCCCCAAGCAACTATGGAACTTTATATTTTTGGGCTTCACGAAAAACAGTTCAGGTTGAACATCTTTCTAATCAAAGGCTTCCTGTCCATTTAGCATGTGTGTTAAAGGCATGAATCATTATCCTAGTCTTAAGCCTTCAATGGGATGGTTGAATAGTAAAATATGGCGAAGTTATCACTGACAATAGTCGTAAATAACAGACCACCCAGACTAAAGATAACTATTCCGGCATATTTATAGGCATAATTTGCATGAAATCGAAATGAGAATACGTGTAAATAAATTCGCATGCTTTGAGATGAATCAGTCGGAGGGCATGCATGCAGCTTTGTTAGAAGCACGATGCGTTTTCTTCGCTAATAAAATACACAGTAGGCTCTCGGAGGAATTGACTATGCAGAATATGAATAATTTGTTTTGGCAATGGACATGTCAGCTGTAGGTCCAAGTACAACGATGATGATCTTAAGAAACTACTTTTTGGTTCAATTTTTTCTAGCCCTACCTCCGAGTCTACATGTTTTTCTGGCCGCTATGTCACTCTCATGTTCAACACACAATCGAAGACTTCGAACAAAAAGGACATGAAGCAGATAATACAGGGTGGCCGATATGTAACTGACAGGTTTGTATCTTGAACATTTGTGAAATGAAATAAAATACGTCCATTTATTTCATCTTAATCTTTTATTGAAACTTAGAAATTATGTATGAAATATAATATCAGACAAATGTCTGTGGGCTTCATTGCTCATTATCGGTAAAAATCGTTATTTTGGGAATTAAGTTGCAATATGGCATGACTGACAATTGTAGTTCTTGGCTTAACTGAATTTTGTATAGCCACAAATGCAAGTCTTTTTTAAAATAGTGCATAATGACGTGCGACGAATACCCAGTTCTTGAGAACGATGTCTGGTAGACGTCTCAGGGCGCTCCACTACACTTTCACGAACTCTCTCGATATTTTCCGGAGTACGAACAGTTCGAACACGGTAAGTCTTTAACTTCACCTCTGTTCAAATTTCCGCACCAACTGACGATTGGTGTTGACACTGGGCACATTATTTCGACCGAAATATTGTCGTAGCTTCCGACTCATTATTTAAGTAAAACATTTTAACAATACGGACTCGTTGTGGGATCGTGTAGCACTCTATGATGAATTGTACACATGTACCTTAAACAACTACGACGGCGCCAAAAGTGGCGCGCAATTTAATCAGTCAGCTATAAATGGGTCACCCTGTACTAGAAGCGTTTCTAAATATCAGTGAAGACACACTTAAAGTGTGAAACGATTATATTCTATATGATCGTATAATTTATTTGTTCGATAGACATGCACCGTTGCGTACAGCGAGGGTAAGCAAGCCCTTTGCTCCTTGGTTAACGTAAAACTTACGAGCTATTTTCAAGCAGAGGGATGCAGCTTTAATAAAATACAAACACAATAAGACAAATCAGAACTGGACAGAATACACAGAACTGAGAAATTATGCTCTTGCATCACAGCGTAGAGAAAAGGCTGGTTATCTTCAGCACTTTCAAGAAACTAATAATTCATCTTCTTTATATAAGGGTATAAGAAATTTGAACATGCAGACTAAGAAGCGTAACCACATACCTGTTAGTTTACGTAACGCAACGCAGATAAATGATTATTTTTTATCTGTTTTTGAAGATAATACTCAGCTCTGTGCTAGTGAAATAGAATTTTATGATAATAACATACTTGATGAATCGCTCAAATTTGATCTGGTCATGACCACTGAGGAAGATATACGTTTGCATTTACTTAAAATAAAATCTAATGCCTGTGGGCATGATGGTATTACGCCAAATATGATAAAACTGTGTCTTCTTGTGATTGGCAAATATTTAACGCATTTGATTAATTCTTGTTTGGAACTTCACTATTTTCCCTCTGCATGGAAGCAAGCAGTAATTGTTCCCTTGGCAAAAACTAATAAGTTTACTTCCGATTCTATCAAAAATATTGGAAAGAATAGGGCATGATCAATTGAAAGAGTACTGCTCTGAGAATAACATAATTCAAACAAACCAGTCTGGCTTCAAAGTAGGGAATAGCACCACCACTGCCCTGCTTAAGGTGACTGATGATATTGTTGAGGCTTTGGATCGGGGTCAAGCAGCGGCTCTTGTACTGCTTGACTTCTCCAAGGCTTTTGACACTATCAATCATTCACTTTTGATCTCAAAATGCAAATATAATGGATTTTCTCAAGCATCTATCAAGTTCATTACTAGTTATCTCATGAATCGTATGCAAAGGGTACATCTGGACAACTCATATTCGACATATAAGAATGTGATATCAGGTGTCCCTCAAGGCTCTGTTTTAGGACCGCTATTGTTCTCCATTTACATATCAGACATGTGTAAACTGATACGCTCCTCTGAAGTGATGATTTTTGCGGATGATACACAAATATGTAAAACTTTTGATCCAGATGACTGTGTAGCAGCTGTTTACGAGTTGAATTGTGACTTAGCCACTATTGTTAGTTTTTCCAAGCATAGCTCCTTAACGCTAAATGCCTCTAAATCTAAAGCTGTTCTCTTTGCACCAAAAAACAAAATCAGTAATATCAGAAATAACACGACAGTACGCATTAATGACACTTCTTTAGTTTATGAGGATCTTGCAAAAAATTTGGGTGTCTTACATGACAAGGATTTACGTATTCGTGAGCTTATATCTAAATGAGTAAGAAACTGCTTTGTTGTACTAAAACATTGTTTGTTAATAGGCATTTCATCAATTTCAAATTGAAAAAACATCTTTGTGAAAGCCTAGTTCTCTCAAAAATCAACTACTGCCTTATAGTTTCCTATCCTTACTTAGATCAAGTCTCAATTCGCAGACTTCAACTGATTCAAAATTCGTGCTGTCGCCTCATCTACGGTTTAAGAAAATATGACCATGTTTCACACTGTATTCGTAGTTTAAAATGGTTAGATATTAATAGTTCTTACAAGTATTTTATCTTGAAGTTCATTCATAATTTGATTATCACGGGAACTCCCGAATACCTCTTCAAAAAAATTGTTTTCAGGCAATCTGTTAGAGATCGCATGTTCAGGTATGGCAAATTATTAGATATTCCACGGCACCGTACGGCTTTATTTACTCGCTCTTTTAGGTATAATTGTCTCAAATTGTATAACGTGCTACCTGATGCATTCAAAAATGTATCTCAAACTAAATTTAAAGTTTGTGTTAAGCAGCATTTGCTATCAAAAATGACTCTTAGTAGTAATTAAGTAGTAGTTTAGCTTAGTAACCGCCAGAAAAATTTTATTTGACGTGTTGCTGAATCTGTTTATATTTTCTATATTATGTCTTGCAATATTTTTGCTTTCCTTTGGTTAGTCACTGTATATATACATGTTAATTACATGTATTTACATTGGTTCACAACCATGAAAATTCGCCCGATACTATGTAACTTTATAAATAAAGACGATTTATTATTATTATTATTATTATTATTATTATTATTATAATACGTACAACATCAAAGGTGCATTTTTAATATTTTCTATATTAGTACAAATAGTTTAAATTTTAGGTCTGATTATTTATAGGCGTCATTTTCAGACATCTCAAAAATTATTTTCTATTATAATATCAATCTGTTATAATAAGTTGAAGACCTCGGTTCAAATAACCAGGTAGGTCAATTTTTTTTCAAAAATTGCGTTTTTGAATATTCTAAGTATTTAGATCATTGCGGATCGTTTGGCGCTAAAATCGAGTAAGCCCAACAGCATAGGATTTCACTTGCCTGGTCAAGGATTGGTACCATAAATCTGGCAAGTCCCCTCTAAAAAAAGGCAAGAAATGCATACGCTGCTCTGAAAAATGGCCATATCCATATTCCCGATTAATGGAAGGAACGAGTAAGTTCAGCTTCAAAAAAGTTTAAAGTTGTAAATGTCGATCAGAACATGATCACGGATTTTGCAGCACATCTTAAAGCTTTTTTAAATCTGCTTTTGTTAGCAAAGAAAAACATAAGTTTAGCATTTCAAACTACTGACTTTTTCAGTACCAAAAAGGATTAAAAATATGGAATGGAGTGTTGCAATGTCCATCCTAGTTTTTTCAAGGTTTTATATTGAAAAATAGAATGTGATATTGTGCTTTCCAAGTTCACATATGATACAACCCTATCATGGAGTGTTGCAATGTCCATCCTAGTTTTTTCAAGGTTTTATATTGAAAAAGTGAATGTGGTATTGTGCTTTCCAAGTTCACATATGATACAACCCTATCATTTACCACTTAATGAAAAAAATGCTGCTGATATTTAACCTTTATCAGAAAAATCGATCTGTGGTGCTATAGAAAGATCTTCGAAGAATCCGAAAATATTGTAGTTCCACAAAAAAGTAGTTAGTCCAGGTAATAATGCTTGTCACTCCGATTCATCATTTATGTAATTGAATATTTATTTTTGTTACTCCTTTTTTAAGTTGTTATGGTTTTGATCTCCTTGATTATTAAAACTGTTTGAACTATTTTCAATATTATTCAATGTTCTGGGCAAGAACCAGGTAAATCCAAATTTTCAACAAAAAAAAAATAAATGTTTGGGTTCATGTTTTTATGTTATTTCATATTAAACAGATTTTTTATTACCTTCTCTATACCCTAAAATAAAATGTATTTTTTCATATTTTTAAAACAAAATATTAAGTTTTTTTCAATTTCCCAAAAATTTCTATAATGAGACTTACCTGGTTTTTGCTCCGAGGTCTTCAATTACAACACAAAAGCAATGAATTACTCGATTTCTTGATAAAAGCCTAATTTTATGGACAAATTGTCAATAATCATTTACTTATTATTTATTGTTTCCATGGATGATGTGACTTGCTTGAATGAATATACAATTTTTTGAAACAAACAGCTACAACGCAGAAACCGGTTGGAAAAAACCAGTAACAATCTTATATTAAAAAAAGCTCATTTAAATGGGGATCCGATAGTGAAAAAACATACGGTGTTCCATTTATTTTTTGCGAAGAAGTACATTTTGCGTTTTGACCCCTAAAACTGAGGACAGTGAAATTGTTTGGACACAGAATTTACTTCTCCAGGTTAGCAGGTACGCGAACTATCAAACTTTGATATTTTTTTAGCTAAAATACCCAATATCTCTAACTAATTATCAAAACCTATAGATATGTTATACCAATCACCTTGTATTGAATGCGTCTATCCGGATATGTATTAAAAGGTGGGGGGCATTCCATTTTAAAAAAGGTCAACTTTGATATGTGTCACAATTGGGATACCGTGTATAATTGTGAATATTTCAGAAGTATGCCTGCAGATTCCAATCATAATAAACCATAAATAGTTTTGTTTTAATAGTTTTTATTTAGGACCAATATCTACCTGCACTTAGTAGTAAACAACAGCCAGTAAAATCTGGTATTAGTTATTCGTTGAATGCTATTCAATCCAAAATTATCTAACATACTAAAATAAAACCTCTGAAATATTATTTATAGTTTTATTACTGTGACAGCCGCCCAGAACGAATCTAGAAGGTACGGTAATTCATTGAAATATTAACGATTAGATCTAAACATACAGGGAAATTTTAATCCACCGGGGCTAAATGAAAAAATGGCATGCTTGTTATCCACAAGAAAATACTGGAAAATCTATTTTAAGAATCTTTTCCGATACTTGATTTCCAAGAACATTGATGGTCTTTTTATTACCATTCTCTGCTGAATGCTATTTATATGGTAACGAAAAAGATGAACCACCACAGAAGTCAGCCAATCGGAACATAGATAGTTTAACACAAAAGTGTTACACGGTGTTCATTTGAAAACCTCCCACTACGGATTTATCGAGAACCACTGAGTAAAAGAAAAAACACCGAGTCACGTCAAAAGATTTGTTAAGGGGGAGAACTTTTTAACCAAAAACTACTTCATACCCTTTCACCCTCTGCCCCCTAGGGTAATCCCCTTAAAATTTTTAAATGACAAGGGGTAGCTTGTTTGGAAGGTCTTTCGAAGTCATTTATTTAGACGCTTGATTTTTTAATGTCGGTCGATTCATTTTGAAGAAAATTAGAAAAATCTCTATCTTAATTTGTTCAGACAGAAATAAAAACTCGAAAATATCACTTTTTATTTCAATAAGTGTTGCTAGGGTTTGCCAAATCTACAATTCGTTTATAATTCAAAATGGAATCTATCAACATAAACAACAATTCGGAAGATTAGACGTGGCAACAACCGAATAACAACAAACATAAATATCCTGGACGAACTGCATTTACCTGTTTAGTTATTTGATTTTAAGGGAAAGAAAGAATTTAATTTGCTGTCAGTTACCTTCGTGACAATCTTGGGATCGTGAAAATTAATTTATTGATTCAGATTTTACTACCCAAATGGTTTACACACTAGCCTAAGGAGTGGGGATGATTCTAATGGATGGTGCCCAAAATCAATGTGCTCGGCAAACTGTAGACACGTTTAATGCCAGAAATCCGGGGAAGATAACTTCGCATAGGTATGTTCTGGATCTTTTTACTAAATTTACTCAAACTGGATCTGTTGCAAATAAAAAAACGTGATCATCAGAGAGTCTTGGATGAAGCCGTTCAAGTTGAAGTTTTGGGTCATTTTGGAATAAATAAAATACTTCATTACCCAAAATTGTTACTGAGACTGGCATTTCATTAGGCTCTGTACACCCAGTTACTAAGCTCCATAAATTTTATCCATTCAAAATAAAAATAAAATCCTCATGCTTTTGTATAAGGTCACACCCAGTACCTCCAGAAAATTAATGTATGGGCAGGCATTTTAGGAAACAAAGTGATTGGGATATTGTTTATTAATGGAAATTTGAATGGAGACATTTATTTGGATATGTTGGAAAATATCGTCAATTCGCTTATCACCGAAACCATTGAAAACTTAATTAAAGAAGATGGAAACCCTATACTTGATTAGGCTGAAATATAATTCCAGCAGGACTATGTCCTTCCGGTTCGGCAATGGCTAGACGACAAGTTTCCAGATAAATGGATAGGGCTAAGAGGGCCTAGAGAATGGCCTGCTAGATCGCCTGATTTGGCGCCATTAGACTTTTTTCTATGGGGCGATTTGAAATATATTGTGTTTATTCCATAACCTGAAAGTTCGGATAAAGTTCGTCAACGCATCACCAAAAGCTTCCATGATATCCCACAACATGTTTTTGAAAATGTCCGTCAGGAATTTGAACATCGCCTATATCATTGTTTGGCCAATGACGGGCAACATTTTGAACCCTGTGAAATGAAAAGAGATATTTTCATGTGATCTTGTTTTCTATCTGAAAAATTAAGATAAATAAAGATCTTTCTAATGTTCTTGAAAACGAATCGACCGATTATGAAAAATCAAACGTCAAAATAAAGGACTCCGAAATACCATTTAAACCATTGATTCCCAAAGAGGTCTATATCGACCCCTAGGGGTCTATGACAACCTGCAAGGGGTCTACGTAAGCGAAAAAAAATTTGGGGGTCCATGAAATGAATATGGGGGTCCACGATAGTGGATCCCAACACATACACTGATAGTACCTATTTACTTACATCATACTATCTTATAATATCAAAACATATACATTATTTATAAAAGTACCTATGAAGTAAAAAATGTATTATATATATGTTTATTAAATTGTGTAAGTTGTAGGATGTTGGTATTCGCCTTGTGGTCGCAATATATTTTGAACTTGTAAAAACCTGAGAGTCTCAGTCTCAGAGCTTCGCTACGTTGCACTGACTTGTTCAATTCGTCACTCTATAAATACGAATGTGGGACAAATACGTTTGTTCGTTTCCTGAATCTTGAAAAGGAAAGTGCTAAGAAAATATTTTAAAAAACATAAACAGATAGTATATCACACAAATTATAGTGAGTCAGTGTTATTTTGTTTGAGAGTGCTGGAGAAAAGTAAGTACATTATTTTTTATTAAATTTTATTTTGGTACTCGTAGTTAGCCAAGATAGATAAATTACGCCAATCATGACTTTAGTTATTAGTAGTGAAATATTCAATGATGCAAAATTACACGAGTACTCCTCAATAGTTTCTTTTTGAAAGTTTTAGCAATCGGTAATATAATTACAGTGCAATCTCCGTGATTCGAGCTAATTGTTGCAAGAAGATGTTCGAATTATGGAATGTTTCCGGAAAAATCAAAAAATATTTTTAATATATAGCTACTGGATTTTCTGTCTTATTTAAATAATTTAATTTTGCCCACAGATGACTGATGCCATGTCCGAATCTAAAAAGAAATGTAGACAGTACAGTGTTGATTATTTGAAATTTGGCTTCATTCCGTCATTGCCGGACAAACAATCGGCTATGTGCCTTTTATGCAACAAAGTTTTGGGCAATGACGCTATGAAACCATCTAAACTGCAAGATCATCTGAGAAGATGCCACCCTGATAAAACAGAGAAAGATTTGAAATACTTTCAAACGCTCAAACATAAATTTCAGAAGAGACCTACACCGGACAGAATGTTCGCTTCGACGTCATTAAGAAATGGTGATGGTTTGCGGGCGTCTTACAATATCTCGTTACTTATAGCAAAATCCGGAAAACCGCATACTATCGGAGAGAAGTTAATTTTGCCAGCCGTTGAAGAGGTTTAAAAAACTGTTTTACACAAACCTGCATCTGATATCATTAAAAGAATTTCCTTAAGCAACAATACTGTTGAAAGACGTATTGATGAAATGAGTTCTGATATTGAAAGCTTCTTATGTAATTATTTGCAAACGACCCATTTCTCTATACAACTGGACGAGTCAACTTTACCTGATAATGCAGCATTATTATTGGCATATGTTCGTTTTATTATGAATCCAAAAATCTACGAAGAACTGGTCTTCGCAAGAACTTTGATAACCGACACTAAAAGTGAATCAATATTTCATGTTTTGAAGGATTACTTCATTGAAAAAGCAATTCCTTTATCAAATATAATATCAGTAGCTACAGCTGGACCACCTGCCATGGTTGGACGTTATCGTGGATTTATCAGCTATTTAAAACAAAATGTGTCAGGGGTGTTAGCAATACATTGCGTCATCCATCGACAACATTTAGTTGCTAAAAATTTGAGTGTTAGATTGCATGAATCACTTCATTTAGTCATTGATGCAGTAAACCGAATCAGAAGCAACGCGTTGAATACGCGGTTATTTGCGCAGTTGTGTGAAGAAAATGATGAACACTTTCATCAATTACTTCTTCACACTGAAGTACGCTGGCTGTCGAAAGGCTTATGTTTGACAAGAATTTTTGCACTTTTTGAGACTATTTTAGAATTTCTGTATACTAAGATAAAATTTTAAAAGAAAATTTAATGAAGAGGAAAACAGACATCGCCTATTTAACAGATTTGTTTAAAAAATTTAATATGGTTAATTTGCAATTACAAGGCGACAGTTTAAATTTGATTAAAACAAAGTCCATCGTATCAGCGTTTCTTGCCAGATTTAAACTAATGAAGCAAAATATTGGACGGGGCGAATTTTCTCAGTTCCCCAATTTGTCACAGACAAGCTGCCAGGAAGACGACGTTTCAACTTACGTTCAACATTTAAATGCCCTCTATTCAGATTTTGAATCTAGGTTTGAGGATATTTTGACTATGGTAATACCACCGTGGATAATTAATCCATATGGTGACATAGAAGAAACGAATGTCAAAATACAAGAGCATCTGACTGAACTAAGTACAAACGAAGAACTTAAGGTTCAGTTTAAAAACGGATATCAGCAATTCTGGCTACAAAACAACATACCCGTTACTTATCCCGTATTATGGAATATAGCGAGGAAATTTTCAAATTCCTTTCCATCGTCATACCTAGTGGAAAGGCGTTCAGCGCTGTTACCAATCTCCTAACGAAAAAAAGAAACAGACTGGACATCATTATCCAGCAGACTTAAGATTAGCCCTTACAAAATTGACGCCAAATGTTGATAATTTATTATTAAAGCATCAGGTTCATCCTCTCACTAAAAATATTGGCTTATTGCTTATGTTATTTTATTTATAGTTTATAGAAAATATATATATTTTTTTAATTATTCTGAAAATTCAAGGATAGGTACACACTAAAATTCGTTAATTTTTTGCCTATTTTTAGATAACTTAAACGTATAAGAAGCGGAATTTAATCAAACTAACAGTGAAATTATTGTAGAACATACGTTTATATTATAATTAATAAACGAAATCGCTTACTGTGTTTTAAGTAAAAAACTTTTTTTTATTATTTTTCACATTTTTTTTATTTTATCCCTCTTATTTTTTTTGTCAATGCGGGCACTCATTCCCAATGCGGGCACTTATTGGTCAGACACCTGTTTATTTAATGTTACGTATATTTTACATAACAGATACAAAATTTTATTTTGAGTAGTTTTAATTCAAATTCAATTAATAAATGTATAAATTAACATGTGTTTTTACTTCAAGTTTTTAACACTAAACTTCACTGCAGTTAGAAATTTACAGGAAATCAATATCAGGTAAGATGGGGTTCTACCCAACACGGAAAAACATGGCAAGGGGTCTACGACACAAAAAAGTTTGGGGATCTCTGATTTAAACAAATTATTACTCGATATCCCTTATCTTTGAGAATTTTTAAGGGGATGACTCTGGGGGGCAGAGGGTGAAAGGGGGTGAAGTAGTTTTTAGTGAAAAAGTTGTCCCCCTTGACAAGTATTTTGAAGTGTCTCGGTGTTTTTTCTATTTTTTCGATAAATATAACTATATAACTGTCACTGTCTAATAATCTCTCATTATCTATGTATTTATTAGATGTTTCCTTGATAATCTAAAGTTAAAGAACTCAACTATATACTCACTTGCCCTTCATAGTCTAATCATATTAGACGAAAATACCCCTGGTTTGCGAAAGAATTGTAAAGTCTCTCTTTATTGCTGAAAGTTGTTCAAGGGGGTATTCAAAACATGGACGCATAAAATGGATACACCAATTTTTGTGGGAAAACTTTATTCGACATCAGAGAATGAGAAAACGTGTTTTTTGGGATTCAATCGAAAGTGTTGGCAGGAACTAAAAAACTCTTCATATAAGATATGAGACCTTCAAAATGAGATCACACGTAAAAAGATCCGACCGGTTTTGCCACTTGTTACTTCAAATTCGCAGGATTCGTACTTCTGAATAACAACAAAATTGGAGTAGATTGGTCAAGTAGTTTTTAAGAATTTCTAATTGTTTATCCCAAAACACCTGCTTTCCGACCATCACTACTAGTTTATTGAGCAATATACAGGGCGAGTTCAAAGGGCATTTTATAGCAAAATACTTGAGTTTACCTTGTCGATATGAATCGCAAACCATTCCGGCAGATAAATGTTATTATTATGCAAAAAAGGATCGGTTACCTTTTTACTTCTAAACAAATTCAAACATTTCGTATTTGTGAGTAATTCGCAACAAAATGATAGAAACATCGGCTTTGTTTTAAAATGTGTATATTAACGTATGTTTTTCGAATATCGTAGCGCATTTGTTCAATTGCTCACAAATATGAAATGTTTGATTTTTTTAGAAAACAAAACGCTACCTTTGTTTTTCGCATAAAAATGATATTTATCTTTCGGAATGGTTTGTGATTCGTATCAGTAAGGTAAATTCGTGTATTTTGCTCTAAAATGCCATTTGAGCGAACCCTGTATATTGCTCAATAATGGCCGGAAAACAGGTGTTTTGGGATAACCAATTAAAAATTCTCAAAAAACTACATAACCAGTTTACTCCAATTTTGTTGTTGTTATTTAGATGCATGAATCCTACGGATTTGAAAAATTTCAAGTAGTTGCGTGAAATTATCGTCGCATTACCAACAAGTGCCAACACCTGCATTTTGCCTCGTTTTACGACCATAATATTTTACGTTTGGTCTCATTTTGTAGGTATCATAAATACCTAAAAATCTTATAAGAAAAGTTTTTTCGTTCCTCCCAACACTTTCAGTTGAATCCCAAAAAATTCCCACTAAAATTTTATGCGTCCATGTTTTGAATACCTCCTTGAACAACTTGCACCAATTATTTCGGGGAAATTTACGAATATGATTAGACTATCAAAATATCTGATAGCTACATAAGCACAGGTGAAAAGGAAACTTCCAAAAGCATTCCTTAAACAAAACACTTACCTCTTCGTCTAAGTCTGGACACATCTGGCTGACTCTTACTATAATCCGCTTGTCTCAAGCTTCTCAACGAGTCCTCGAACTCTCTTTTGCTTACTTCATCGTTGTCCGACAGATTCGGTTGCGAATACGCGAACCTTCTAGCCTTAGGCTTATGGATCTCGGTCGGAGGAGAAGGCCTTCTTTCCGGAGAGGAACTCTCCAAGCTATACACGCTAGACTCTCTGTCCGGGGTAACCGTTGAGATACTCGAGTCTCGCCAGTTAACTTCCGAAACCACCGGGGAGAAATGGACACCTTTGGAATTTGTAGAGCCCGCATAACTAAGGGTTTTTTCATCGGCGTCTGATAGCCCGCTGGTGCTGGTGCTCGACTTGATGATGCTGTTCTTTCGCCTTATGTCATACGCCGACCGTCTTCTTTCCTCGTCGAAACAGGATTTTTCCGGATTGCGCTGGTTTATGGCGGCCAAGTTCGGAGTGCTGGCAATGTTTCTTTTCTCAGAAATCGGAGTAGAAGCAAATGCTTCATCTACACGTCGGTCGGTGGTAATGGTAAGATTTTGCGTACTGCTCAGGATGCTTTGAAGGCTCTGCTCGGAGATCGCTTTCAGTACTCGCTTATCAAACTCAACTATAGCATGCTTGGGAAGCTTCGGTTTGTTCCTGTTGATCAAGCTGTGCTCATCATCGCTTAAATCCACTCTGTTAGCCATAGCCTCCGCATAGCTCCCTTCCCTCTTATATTGGCCAGTATTCTCCATCGTGGCCATCACTGCATTATCTACTAAATTTTTCTCCGGCTCGGACTCCTGCGGCTCTTCTCCAGCGAGGCAGTCCAGGTCCTTAGGCACGCTAGAAGCACTTTCCTCACTCGCGGTGATAGAATCGTCCAAAAAGTCGGCAAGGTTCCAGTCTTTCGCGGCGACGGACTCCTGGGGAGACACCTGGTGTGACACCTGGGAGTCTTCTCCAGAGAGGTAGTTCAGGTCCTTAGGCACGCTGGAAGCACTACTCCCCGCGACAGTGTCGATCGCGACTTTGCAACTGTCGTCGCCGGCACAGGCCTGTAGCAAGTCGGGTTCACTGCAGGACAGCTGTCTAAAATTATCTACGCATTCTGCCCGGTCTAATTTTAGGGTTCTCGTCACGGCGCCGGTCGTCGAGGAGCTTTTGGCGAAGTGGTCCATCGCGACCGAGGATGACTTCGGGGACTTCAAGGAGTCCAGGCGGTTGGCAGTATCTGAGGTATTGAAGATGGTCAGGTCATGGTAGCTGATGCCGAAGTTGCCGCTGATCTGCTGAAACAAAAAAAAGTTTTATTTCAACTTTGATCCTTTAGAATGGTTAAATAATAATAATATTTATTCGCCAAAATACAAAAAATGGGCAAATAAATATGAGAAAAACCACAGAAAGCATCGCCTGTGTGTGGTTTATATCTTAATAACTAACAATCAATCATATATGTGTATAACAATTATTGTTAAATCTAAAAGGTATTAATTTAATTGGAATTTTGTAGTTTTAGTTTTCTATATAATTATGTATAGTCATTCGCTGCACATTACTAACCCAGTCTTTCAATTTTCTTCTAAATTTTTTTCCAAAATTAAGTATCTTTATTTCGTTTGGTACTACATTATATAATTTAGCTGCTAAGAATTTAAATGATTTTTTGAATAATGTTTTGTGTGGTCTTTGGATATTAGATGAGCCTATTCGAAATCGTGTGTTATGCTCGTGTTTATAGGATTTTTTCTTTTTATTACAATACTTATGGTATAAGGTGGTGGCATGTAAGAAATAAAGTTCTCTTGTATCAAGTATCCCTGTTTCTTGATATAAGTTGTTCGTTGGATATAATCTTGGCTTATGGAAAATGGCTTTCAAAACAGTTTTTTGTGCTATATTCAGGTCAGAAATATATGTCTTGCAGGCGGCACCCCAGGCTGTGATGCCGTATATTATATGGGTTTCAACTAAGGCATGGTATAGGATTCGCAGATAACTTTCTGTAAGAATGTTAGCAAGCATTTTGAGTTTATAGGCAACATTTCTAATTTTTTTGATAACATATTTAATATGGTTATCCCACCTTAGATGTGAGTCTATAAATATTCCAAGATATTTCAAAGTGTTAACTATATCGATTTTGGTCTTTTGGCCATGATAATTAACGGAAATTTGTTCGAAGGTAGGTAAAAATTTAGAATTTTAGTATCAAACCAATCCTTTTCACCTATTTGCTTCAGTGTGCTCCAGTCATCAGCTTTATATAATACGAGGGTGTCATCTGCAAAACATATAATCTTTCCAGAACTGTTAATTTTGAATAAGTCATTTAAGTAGAGACTAAATAATAGTGGGCCTAGTACTGTTCCTTGAGGCACACCACACTTGATGTACATTTTTTTACTGTAAGTGTTAGTGATTTTGACAGTCTGTGCCCGACTTGAAAGGTAATTTTTTAAAAGGATTTGTGATGCTCCCCTAAATCCCAATCTTTCCATAACTTTCAGAAGCTCGACATGGTTAACCGTATCAAAGGCATTTTTTAGATCAACAAAGATACCAATCTTTTTGTTGACATTAGAGTTAATTTCATCCATTGCAGCCAAAATTGCATCTGTAGTAGATTTTCCTTTTCTAAATCCATATTGGTCAGAACATATAATTTTGTTTTTGTCCAAAAATTGTAATATCCTTTTTTGTAGTAATTTTTCGAAAATTTTGGCTATATTCGATAGTGCTGATATGGGTCTATAATTTGATGTTTCCATTCTGTCACCGCTTTTATAAACAGGAGTAATAACAGTTGTTTTAAATGCATCAGGACAAATTCCAGATTGGAAACACCAATTAATGACGTAAGAAAGTGGTTCGGCTAAGTCGTAGGCTATTATTTTTAAATGGTCAGCTTTGATACCATCTACACCAGGACTTTTTTTGGCTTTAAGTGATAGGACAGCTTCTTGTACTTCAATCGGACTAACGCTTTCTAAAAAGAATGAATTGGGAAGTTGGGTTTTTGTGAACTTTTCGTTCGAAACCATTTTTTTAATACTGGATGCTAAATTTTCTCCAACATTTGTGAAAAAATTTAAGAATGCATCGGATATTTGTCGCTTATCTGTTAATATTGTTCCATCACGATTCTTAATTTCATCGATATTTGGCTTTTCTTGAACGTCTTTGTTAGTTAAGTGATCGACAACAGACCACAGTTTTCTTGGATCAGATTTGGCATCTTGTATTTTTTTTAGATATAATTGGCGTTTTGCTTCTCTAACTAGATTGATAAAAATATTTTTATATTCTTTATATTTATGGGAGGTATCTGCACATGGCGATGGTTTCATTATTTTGTATAGTTCCTCTTTTTTGTTGGCAGACTTTATCAAACCTTTAGTTATCCAGGGATTCCTGCTTTTGTCAAAATGTTTTAACTCTGTTTGTACTACATTCAATTAAATATTTTATGCATTCAATGAGTGTGTTTGCAGCATCATTAACATTCGATGCACAGTACACTGCTGTCCACGATTCTAATTTGATATTAGCAAGTAGTTTTTTATTATCGACAAAACACCTAAATTTCACTGTTTCATTATTGGAGATGGATCTACTTTTATTTTTTTCTGGTGATGATATAAGTATTACAGTGGGTAAATGATCGGTAATATGGTTTTCAACAATTAACGGTATCTACCGAAAGAAATTTGACAAATGTTTGATGAAACAATGATCACTGCAAGAACTGGAACTATTATTGACTACTCTTGTTGGTAAATTTATATTTGATATGAATCCATCCTCTGCATTACAGTGAGGTATTTGTTTACTAATTTGGTATGTTGGAGTATATTAATATTCATATCTCCTATTATGATGTGGTGTGACTGTATGGCATTTTTGTTATCTAACAAAAATTTTTCAAGATTTTCTACAAATGTATAAGGGTTTGATGATGGTGGTCGATAGACAGATGTAACTTTTACACTTTTGTTATTAATTCTCAATATCAAATCCAACACTGTGATACCGTCATCAAATTTAACAAAATCACATCTGTAGTTGATATCATTTCTTACATATACTACCACCCCATCATTCTGGTTGTAGGTACCATTATTGTAAAGCGTATCATAACCTTCCAAACAGAACAATGATACATCATTAATTTTCCAAGTTTCTGTTAATATTATTATATCAAATTTGTGTTTAATTGTAGTTAGGAAGATATTAAAACAGTCAAAATTTTGGTTTAGGCTTCGTATATTCATGTAATATAAGCTAACATTGAAATTAGAAGATTCTAACCATTTATTAAGAGCATTTGCGTCTTGAGCAATATTTGTATTGATATCATTAACCTGAAAATTATTTACGTAACTATCCATGTAAAATTTTGCAAATAATATGTAGCTTGAAAAACGTAAAAAGAACTAAACGCTCAAAACATTATTCTGGATGAATACTGTTTTTGAAAATATAAATACGACGGGCATTTTTTGTCTGCGGGCGAGTGACCCACATCATTATTCTTATTATGCTTAACGTTATAGTTCATACAGTTAGAACATTTTAAAATGTTTACAGTACAAATTTCACTTCTATGTGCTTGTCCACATTTAATGCACATTTCCGCGGCCCTACATTTTTTGTCTGTGTGACCAAACTTTTTCTACACTGCGATATCTAGTTATTGTCATAGACAATGGTCGTACACAACAGTTTTCTAAAGTCTCTTTTATATGAAAATATTTGATCAAATCACTTGCATGTGATATACAAGGCGGTCCATAATGAACGCGCCAAAAAAACGATCCTAGATAAAACTTGTGAATATACAGGAAGTTCCTTAATTATATGCGAATATTTAAGGGTGTGAATCTACATGAAAAATTAATGTTAGTTTGTTTTTATAAACTATGTTCCAAAAATGTTTCCTTACAAAAACTGGGTGTTGAAGTTTTAGGGAAAAAAATGGAAATTAATTAATATTTTCAGAACCGCTTAAGATATTTCACTGATATTTAGTACGTAGTGAAAGTTAATAAAGTTGCATATTTTTCAATGCAAAAATAATTTTTAGTTTTAACAGTGGCGTGCGTACGGGTATTGACTTCGATGTTTTTTAAGAAAAATTGGTACGTCAACGGTTTTTTGCAAAATAAAAATAATTTTTGAATTCCCCGTTCAATTTAAAACAAATGATGTTTCTTGAATTGTTTTCCTTCGATATGCCATTTTTGAGTAAAAAAATAAAAACCGTTCTATTGTCTAACTTGCAAAATTATTATTAATTTAATTGGAAAAAATAAACACATTAGGGGTAATGAACAACAACAACTGACAACATAAGCAAAACATTAAAACCAACGAAATTATTACAAAAATTGTTGAAAATGTAGTAGGCATGCTTCCGCCCTCCTTCTCATGGAATTGCGCACTCGTTGAAATATCGCTGGAGTATTTTTTATTCTCTCACAAGCTGCAACTATTCTTTCTATTAATTCCTCTACAGTGTTAATGGGACTTAGTGTCTTAAGATAGCCCCACAAAAAGAAATCTAAACTGTTGATGTTTGGAGACCTTGATGGTCATCCTTGGGGCCCACCGCGGCCAATCCAACGATTTCGATAAACAGTTTGTAAATAATTACGAACCGCTACACTGAAATGCGCTGGTGCACCATCATGCATGTACCACATATTGTTTCTTATTACTAACGGAACATCATCAAGCAGCAAAGGCCAATGTTGTTGAAGAAAATTGAGGTAATTCTGTCCGTCAAGTCGTCCCGGCAAGAAGAATGGCCCAATAAAGTGGTTGCCAATAATTAATGCTCATACGTTAACCGAAAATTGGTGTTGGAAATGGGTTTCGGTTACGGCATAAGGATTTTCTTCTGCCCACAAATGATTATTGTGGAAATTCTGAATGGCATTTCGAGAAAAATTAGCTTCGTCCGTGAACAGAATCATTAATTCAAATTGCGGATTTTGTGTAATTTTTTGAAGATACCACTGACAAAAGGTCACACGCCTTGGAAAATCAATGGGAAGTAATGCCTGTACTCTTAAACTAAGGTAAGGATATAACAAAAAATCCACTAAAATTCTCCGTCTGTGTCTAGCGATGTTCCTCGTACTCGTTTCAGGATATTCTTAGACTTCGTGCAGCACTGCTTCCTCAATTTCAGGTGTTCTCACACTTAGAGGTCTACCTTCAGATATTCCTTTTCGGACAGAATCAGGTTCAACAAGACGACGATGAATATTAGAAAAGGTTCGACTATCTGGCAAAGCTCGATCGGGATATCTCTGGTGATAAATTCGTCTGGCTTGTTCACCATTATCGTCGGCAAGGCCATATAATTCACCATTATGAACAAGATTGTAAAAACTAAATAATGAAAAAGATGCCACAGCGAACAGATTTGAATAACAGAGACTTGTCAGATATCAAAAGCCAGTAACATATTCCAGAGCAACTAGATATTTTATTCCTAAATTGCATTCTTCAAATATTACATTAATTTTCTCGGACAATAGAACGGTTTTTATTTTTTTTACTCAAGACTGGCGCATCGAAGGAAAACAATTCAAGAGAGATCATTTGTTTTAAATTGAACGAGGAATTCAAAAATAATTTTTATTTGGCAAAAAACCATTGGCGTACTATTTTTTTCTTGAAAAATATCGAAGTCAATACCCGTACGCACGCTTCTATTAAAGCTAAAAATTATTTTTGCATTGAAAAATATGCAACTTTATTAACTTTCTTTCACTACGTACTAAATATCAGTGAAATATCTGAAGCGGTTCTGAAAATATTAATTAATTCCCGAAAACTTCAACACCACGAGTTTTTGTAAGGAAACATTTTTGGACCATAGTTTATACAGCAAACTAACATTAATTTTTCATGTAGATTCACACCCTTAAATATTCGCATATCATTAAGGAACACCCTGTATAATGGAAAAGTTCAGGAACATAATATATCCTGCTTACACGATAGTGGGATCGAAATTTGAGTCAATTCGAGTACTATTAATCGTAGAATTCTTCAACCAATTAAAGTAAATCTATCATGTTTTGGTTTCAGGGGGAAGCATGGAAAATATGTGTACATGGCATATTATGCGTAACAGTGATCAGGGACTTCTAAAACGCTTGTCAACGAAGTTTTGGAGATTTTTTTGTTTCTTGCTTGTAACTCCGCCATGTTTTCCTGTGTCAGAATAAAAGGGTCAATGATTAGCGTATAGGCAGATAAGAATACCAACATTATTGTTGATGATGTACCTGTCATGTGACATCCAAAAAAATAATAGAGCTTTTCAACCATACGAACTAATTATGTTTGAGAAGGACCTCGGAATTCATAAAGGCTTAATAGATAAAAAATTAGAGCTTCAACTCACCTCATGCGTGAAAACATCACCGTCGTACGCCGAAAACCCAGCGTACCCCCTCCTGTCCTCTCTAGCACCCCTGGACCCTCTCCTCACTTCCCTGTCTTTCAAATTGCTCGCACTCGAAGACTTTGTCATATGATCGCTGTAACCGCTATCCTCACTTAAATTCTCCGCTGACACCTTCTCCCTCACGCTCTTGGTGTTGACCGGAAGACTGTCAAAACTCCTCCAGGTCTTCAGATTATCGCACGATCTCGAGTTGCCTAACGTACCGTCTGAGTCGCTGGAGTCAGATCCGGACAGCCTGGTGGCGTTGTAGAGCAAGCTGTCGTCTTTGGTCTTTTTGCGCAGTGGCACGTCGATTTTCAAGGTCTTGTAGTAGTCGACCTCATCTTCAGCTTCTGGACTGTTGAGGCTATCCGGACTGACAGTCTTGGTGCGATTAGTGGCCTCCAAGGAGTCAAAACTGAACTGGGAATAGACGCTTGGGGAGCTAGAGCAGATCTCCTGGCACTGCTTCTCCAAGGTTTCGAATTGCACTAGGCTGCTAGACCTACTGAGCGAGCTGAGGTCTTCTTCTGTGCTTGGAATGGAGAGGAAGTAGTCTTGTTTGCGCCGTTTGGCCGGGCAGGCTAGTTCGCGGTCTGATTCGCAACCCAGATCTTCTGTAACAAAGAGAACATATTTTAGTCAAGCTAGGTATCCAAATATTTTATAATGGGTGATTCATAGAGGTACTTCATCAAAAGTATAAAAAAAATAAACACAATTAACTGTGATTGGTAATCTTTATCATCAAACAAAATAACGTTCTATGACATTCGTTTATAGAAAATTATTTTTTCAAATACTGGCCGACACTGCTGTTAACATGGTCATTTTGAGTTTTCTAATTTTTTTTATAAGCGTCCGTGCATTAGAGTGACATTTAGTGAATATAACGCGTTTTGCTGATTTCTAGTTCCTCATGTAGACGTAGCCACAAAGGAAAAAGTCCAGAGGTGTGAGATCACATGATCTAGGTAGACAATTTATCAGTCCGTAAAGAGAAAAGCTGCCGCGACGACTTAACGAATGTGTCGCGAACAGAGGACAACACATTATTAACATTAATGTGGGATATCTCAGCAATTTTGCGAAATTTCGAGTTAAAATTTTAATAACTTTCTATTTATCAGTGGACCTGAAATTTGTAAGAGTATGCTCAGAATTACAGCACTGTCATCGAAACTTGGAGTTCCAGATTAGACCATATTGACCACAGTAATAGCAGACACTGTATATATATATATATATATACCACGTCTCAAATGTATATATATATATATATATATATATATTGAGACGTGGTCATTGTCGTTAAGACCAGTTAGGTGAAAAAATAAAGCTTCCGCCTTTTGTTGGGTACTTCGACAAAATTCAAGCAAAGAGGACTCTTTATACTTTATTAATCTCTAGCTTTCAATGGACTTTGCCATCTTCATCGGGAGCTGCAGTAACATTGAGAAGAAACAGCAACTATTGTGCAAAATAATTTTAAATTAACTTACAGGAGTATGTGAGGTTGTTGCTAAATATTATTAAGGTTTTGGTTGAGGGATACACCCAGTAACCTGGTGAATGGTGGATACATGGTACATTTGTCAAAATTAATATAAACTACATACAGCTGTATGTCAGAAACAAATTAAAACGGATTAAAAATATTTAAAAACGAAAGTTAAAATTACATCATATATAACAGTGATAATCATTTTCATATTTTCTTCTTTTGAAAAAGGTACCTTTAAATTAATCACCCGTTGCGAAGACCCCAAGACAAAGATGTCCAGTAACAATGAAACGCTCTGTTTGATTAGAAAATGACGCGTTGATGAGATGATTAGCATCGGATAGAAAATAACGAAGATATGATAAAGTTAACTTGAAATTAATTTTGACACACTTTCTGACTGACATACCTTGGTAGTATACTAAGTGACATATAAATCCGAACACCCATTTTAAATGGTTTTATTTTAATAAAATTTTGTATAAGTACTTAATGAAGCATAATAAGTAAATGATAAAAATTTCAAAATGATTGCACTTCTTTAAAGCCCTTTGACCTTTAATAATATGTGGATGCACCCTGATGTGCTACGCATTCTCCAACGCGCCTAGGCATGCTTCTGATCAGGTGGTCAATGTCCTCCTGTGGTATCTCATTCCAGGCAACCACCAACTCCTCTCGAAGTGCTTCTACAGTCTGAGGAGGACGTTGCAAATTGGGCAATCTCCTACCCATCATATCCTACACGTGCTCAATTGGGGATAAGTCGGGAGATCTTGGTGGCCATGGTAACAATGTGACATCATTATGTTGAAAGAAGTCTATTGTGACTCTTGCAACATGTGGTCGGGCATTATCTTGTTGGAAAGTTGGATCTGCCAGGGTGTCAAGATAGGGTAAAAGATGGGGTTCTAGAACTTCGTGGATATAACGCTGCGCGTTCATGTTACCTCTGATGAAGATTAAAGTTGACCTGGAACCATAAGCTATAGCACCCCAAACCATAACTCCAACAGTGTGATGAACATGTCTTTCAACAAAAAACTGTGGATTCCTCCTTTCACCACGTCGCCTTCTAACCCTGGCACGACCATCGTGCATGCCTAAACAAAATCGAGATTCGTCACTAAAGACAATACTGTTCCAGTCCTGATCCCAGAGTGGCCGTTGTCTGCACCACTCAAGGCGATTACGTCGGTGTTCTCGAGTTAAAGCGAGGACCCAGTGTGGCCGGTATGAAAACAAGCCAAAACTTCTCATTCATCGGTAAACACTTCGCATGCCAATAGGTCTTCCGTGTTCTGCAAACCATTCATTTGCAATGGACCTGGTAGTGGAGAAACGGTCCCTTAAGGCCAATAATCTTAGGCGGCGATCTTCACGGTCTGTTATTCTATGGCGGCGTCCAGTGCCCCTTGCTCTTTGCGTACGGCCTTCTCGAAGCCATGACTGACAACGCCTAACCACAGATAAATACATTCACCAACTTTTATTAAAATAAAACCATTTAAACTGGGTGTTCGGATTTATATGTCACTTAGTATATTACCAATTATGATGAGGTATATTTTACCTAGACATTCGGTCGACTAAATCACAGTTCATTTCCCCTTTGCCAGGCATCTTTATCTGGTGTACAGAATGTCAAAGCAAGAAAAAAACTTCCAGGGTTGTATCAATATTCAATTGTGAAAGCGAAAGCGAAAAAATGTGCAGTATTTTGCAAAAGGATACAGCCTCATTTCGTTTACTGACTTTTTGCGCGTAATGATGTTTATGATTAATATTTCATGCATGAAAGTACCGAAATCCGCAAATTATTTTTCCTACAAGCGACTGAAACGTGCGCAGATTTGCATGCAAAGTTAACGTTTTCCAATGACCTATCCCAAATATTGCGCTCTAGATAGACAAAGTAGCAAAAACGCTCGCTAATAATTGCTACCATGTCGCCAGAATGCCGTAATATAATGATGTGCATACATTGATTCTCGTCAATTTTACAAATATAATACAGGAAGAAATGTAGAAAAAACTGCAAACCGCTTTGCGTCGCGCAGATCAAACGTATTTTCAAACTTTATTCAGCTTGACCTGTTAGTGTGGGACCGATCATGAAACTAAGTTTTAAACCAGTAAACCTTAACCAACTGAGCGAAAAAATTTTATATACGTTTGGTTGCCAAGACAAATATGGAATAAATAGATTACGGTAATAATAATTTATAAGTACGATTTGATAGTACCAAATAATAATAACAATGCTTTATTGCTCAACAGAAATTCAATCCAGTTACTGAGCAATCTATGAACCCCCAAAAAATAATAAATAAAATAGAAAAGAATCAAATTACGCAAATTAGCATATCGCTCAGCTGATTATGCAACAAAAAACCAAACAATCAGCATTGATATCATGCACGTCACTAAAGGGGAGTTTACACTACCATGTAGCGCTTGCGTAAGTTTTACTTGCATCCAACTTGCAGAAAAACTTGCAAATGTAAACATTAAGATGCACGAAAGTTTAACTTGCAACGAGGACTTGCATGCATTTGTTGCTTTCGCAAATAAATTCTGTTTTGATAGAAATTACTTGTCCTTTCCTGTCTAAACCTGCTGCTTGCAGACAACTACTACTTGTAAACAAGTGACGAGAGTGTTCTAGGTTAAATTTTGTATTATCAGGTAACCAAATAACTTCGTGCGATTGTTGTATATCACACATTGCCATGGATGTTGTTGATCGATAGCGATTGTGTGTTACCTGTTGTCTCTTCAGTATGAATCTTTCTTTTCTCAGACACATAAAAAGTTGCTGAAAATTGTTACATAGTTTTAATAATTGAAAATGGCGACGAATAAAACAGTAATTTGAAGTTGTTTACTGTATGAGTACAAACTTGGTAGAAAAGCGGCAGCGGCGGCGCGAAAAATATGTACCGCATTCGGAGATGATGCCGTTAGTGATCGAACAGCACAGAAGTGGTTCAAACAATGTTCTTCGGGAGATCTCAGTTTAGGCGATGAACCGCGCTCAGGGAGACCAAAAATCATGAACAACGATGATCTTCGACAGGTTGTGGACGCAAATTCCAGGACAACGTGCCAAAAACTTGCAGAAATGTTCAGAGTGAGTCCTGAAACTATTCGTTTGCATCTTCACCAGCTAGGAAAGACGTAGAAGTTAAACAAATGGGTACCACACGAACTGACAAATGATGACAAATTAAGTCGTATTTCCATTTGTTCAGCAAACATTTCACGCAACGCTATCGTATCATTGGTTGATTCGGTACCACACGCCCAAGGCTTCCTTGCACCCAAACAAGGTTTTGTTGTGTGTTTGGTGGACAGCAACATTATGAGTTTTTGGAAAGGGGTCAAACCATGACTGCTAACTTGTATTGTGAGCAGCTTCAACGAGTACAAGCAGCACTCATCCAGAAACAGCCTTCTTTGATCATTCGGAAGAAAGTGATATTCTTGCAGGATAACACCAAGCCTCATACCGCAAAAGTGACCCGGGGAAAAAGTTCTGAACTCGGCTAGGAAACGTTACCATATCCGCCATATTCTCCCGACATTCCGCCCAGTGATTATCACCATTTTTGTCTCTTGACAAATGTATGAGGCACCGACAGTTCACAACTAGAGATGGTGAAATAAATGCAGTCCGCCAATTTTTTTACTCCAAATCCAGGGAGTTTTACAATACTGGCATACAAAAATTGGTTCCACGCTGGCAAAAGATCATTGAATGTAATGGTAATTACTTCGACGAATAAATAGTGTCTTATTGTTTCTCAATAAAAATTTATATTTTTCTACGAACTTATTTGGTTACCTGATATAATTGTTTAGTGAGTTGTCATGGCCGATCCAGACTTCGGCAATGAAAATGAAGGTGATGAACCAGTGAAAGGAAGGGATACAGTAAAGAAGGAAGGCAAAACAGTCAAAAAGGAATTTAACTACTATTGAAACTTTATCGGAACTTTATGAGGGACACCCTTGTTTGTGGAACTATAAATTGCCTGAATACAAAGACAGAAATGTTAAAGACTAAGCCTGGTTACAGATGGTGGAAGCAATGAATTTGAAAAAATTTAACGTAAAAGAAGCCAAAGAGAAGATTCGCAGCCTGAGAAATACGTATTTAAGGGAGATAGTTGAAATATCAAAAAGCAAGTCTTCAAGATCTGGTCTGGAAGACGTGTATATTCCGACACTTAGGCGATTTTCAACAATGGACCGGATTTTAGGAACAGTCTTGAAGTCAAGGGAGAACCAAGCAATTGGTATTCCAGAAGATGTTAACAAGGTAGGCCTTAAGTTCTGTCAATATCGGTACCAAATAAATTTTCACGATACGACTTTAAGCAAGTTTCCTTGCAAGGGTAGGTGTATAGTGTAAACCTTAACTTGAATGCAAGTACAGTTTGCATCAACTTGCATGTCCTACTTACGCAAGCGCTACATGCTAGTGTAAGCACCCCTTAATAATATTAAAACTAGATGTAGCGTATAAGACAATCGAGAATTTAATCCTAAATTTGAATTGCTTGAATACTTAAAATACGGGTGCGACATAAGCCCGAATGGCAGTGCATTGAAATTCAACTGTGATGATAGGTGAATAATATCTATCTTATTATGCAACAGTTTTTATACAGATATTATGGAAGAGTGCACACGCCTCAAATGGAGGAGTGACAAGTCAAACCTAACATAGATGAACCTTAGAAATGTCGCATTTTAAACAGATATTTGAAGCGTTTGTACCTGTTCTAATGGCTTCCAAACTAAAGAAATATTTAGTAATTCTCGCGTATCAGATGCAAAACAATGCAGTGGCGACATTTTAGTCGAAGATTGCAAAGCAATTAGCAGGTGTGTAGCGACAACAGTTCTGGATGGGATTTTCGCGTTTTTTGGAGGGCATATATATATATCAAAAATGTCATTGTACTGAATACTGAAGAAGATCACCTTTGTGATTGAAACGTTGACATTAAAGAAGAATTTCTTATATACATATGTGGTTTTTACTGGCCAGACAAGCCTGGGGGATTATCTGATAATAACTCAAAAACATTTTTTGACAATGCTATGGATACATGTAGCACATTACAGTCTTTAACCTGTACTGTTTAACAGTAAGCTTTTCACAACTATCGACTTTCGTCGGTGCTCATCAAAAAACAATAGAAGGTGGCAGGTTCAGAATCGACCTTTCATAAACAGTTAGGATGTCTACTCAATAATTTGTCCCCAGTAAAAAGTAGTGTAAATACAAACACAACCGAACACAAAAATAACTCTAACCATTAATCTACGACACTTCTCCCAAAATTACACGTCTGGTCCCAACATTTCAAACAAGTTCAACGTGAGCCGTAGATACTTACATAAACGGACGGTTGGCGGCTAAAAAAAGACACTCGCAGCACAGCCTTTGCAAGGTTATTAACGGACGTTTTCTTCCTTTTTGACAGTCCAGAAATACTTGAACCCGACAAGCGGTGGACGTGCCCCGTGAAAATAATACAGCGCGACCACTACAACTGTTACCGTTAAAAAACGTCGAGTTGGACATTCGCAGAGAGGTAGATGCCAGCCTAATTAAATGTGTATACAGTAGGATTTAATTTTAGAAAAAGCTATTATTAAGTGCTAGAGACGATAGCTGATGAATCTAGTGCACTGGAATGTCGAATCAATTTTTTCGGCTGCAGAATCTATGGACAATAACGTACCCTCTATCTAGGAAATATATCATTCTTTATAACTCAAAATAAACCTCTTAAATTCAATTTTCAAGTATTGTGAGCTTTATCCTCAAATTTTTTGCTCGTTAAAAAACATATATAAGTTAATTTTTTATAGTTCATCATTAAATTCATATTTTTAGTGTTATTTCTTAAAAATGCAAGAGTTTGCAGATAATTGTCGTTAGACGATTTGAAGACATGGTAAGTATTATTATTCTATTGATACAAAGGCTGTCACTTTGGCAGGCATTGGTGGTCAAAAGTGTGTACTGGAACTAAGCGAATTCCGAGACAAACAATACAATCTAAACATATTGACTGCTTCTAACCTAATCTAATTTAGTTTTTCGCACCCAAGAAATCATGCAACAGGATCGGAAGGGTTATTACTTAGAAAACGTAATGTCAAAAATTCGATAAAATGCAACGAATTCAGACTAGGTAGGAGGAGTCAGTCAAGTATTTATTTGCCTCTTAATTCTCAGGGTTTGTAGTGAGGATCAAAGTGCACTTGACATAAGTTAATTTCTTGACAGTTCTGACATTAAATCCGTATTTTTAGTGTTACTTTTTAAAAATGCGAGTGTTTGCAGATAATAGTGGTAACAGATGATTCCAAGACATTGTCCTTCTTACATAATTAGGCTAGAGAGTGACATATGTTTCCATTGGTAAGCATTATGATTATGTTGACCCAACGCTGTCACTTTGGGAGGAAAATGAGTCAAAAGTGCGACACAGTTCTGGCGACAAACAATGCAATGTAACTATATAGGCTTAACTCCATCTAATCTATTTGAATTCGTTGTTCAGAGTATGAAGTGAATGTCAGCTGGTTCAAAGGTGACACTTTATAGGAAAACCTACATTTTCTCAAAAAAAACTACTTATGTCATAAAAAATCGGTTTAACGTCATAATGTACATACATATAGAAATAAAGGCTACTTTTCATTTAAGATAGAAGCTTAACTTCCGTGCCAGGAGTAGGTGCGTTTGAAGTTTGAACTTTGGACGGCAAGATTTTCCGCTTCTGAACTCCTGAAATATACTTTTTGCAAAATAACCGATTTGAATGTTTTATATCTGAATTGGAGTACTTCAGACCTTGGTAGAGGGTAGGATGTACACTACAATATTCAGCAATCAATGCAAATTTAAAAAAAAAATCGATTAAACTCGTTATTGTTGATCCACTGTATATCCAGCTATCGTCAAATTAAGATAGTATTGTTAAAATGTCATCGAGGCATTTGAAACTGGCAAAAAAAACATATATTTTTAACCTCTTAAGAAACAAATTCGTCATAGATTCTGCATAAAAAATTGATTCGATGATGCGTGAAATGTAAAATGCATCGTCTGATCGTAAAACTTACACATGTAGGACCAATTCCACGTCTAGTATGCCAAATTAAACAAAGCTTCTATCAAAATAGCATAAAAACAATGTATGGGGATTATTACTCAATCAACGTACACCCTTAGCTTCAACATTGACCATGTTTACATTGTGGCCGTAGTGCACACGATTTAAGCACACTTTATTGGTGTTCTGTGGCTTAGTTCGCCACTGTGGCACATACATACTTTAAAGACACAGTCACTATTTACAATATATACTAAGTGACATATAAATCCGAACACCCAGTTTAAATGGTTTTATTTTAATAAAAGTTGGCGAATGTATTTATCTTACTGTAAATAACAAGTGAAAAAATTTTCAGCCTTATCAGTTGGACATTCCGGTTTTTATACTGCTTTTTTTTAATTCACTAACGCTCTAAAAATGAATATTTCAGCCGCAGTAAAGAATCAACGTTGGCGGATTTTGGTTCTTGACATCCTTTACGATCGGTTACGATGCCTAGAGTACGGAGACCTGTACGATTTCGTCAACTTAGTGAGTTTGATAGGGGCTGTATAGTGGGACTTCGGGAAGGTGGACTTTCTTTTCGGGCAATTGCAGTTAGAGTGCAAAGAAGTGTAGACACTGTGGTTAGGTGTTGTCAGGCATGGCTTCGAGAAGGCCGTACGCAAAGAGCAAGGGGCACTGGACGCCGCCGTAGAACAACAGACCGTGAAGATCGCCGCCTAAGATTATTGGCCTTAAGGGACCGTTTCTCCACTACCAGGTCCATTGCAAATGAATGGTTTGCAGAACACGGAAGACCTATTGGCATGCGAAGTGTTTACCGACGAATGAGAAGTTTTGGCTTGTTTTCATACCGGCCACACTGGGTCCTCCCTTTAACTCGAGAACACCGACGTAATCCCCTTGAGTGGTGCAGACAACGGTCACTCTGGGATCAGTATGGAACAGTATTGTCTTTAGTGACGAGTCTCGATTTTGTTTAGGCATGCACGATGGTCGTGCCAGGGTTAGAAGGCGACGTGGTGAAAGGAGGAATCCACGGTTTTTTGTTAAAAGACATGTTCATCACACTGTTAGAGTTATGGTTTGGGGTGCTATAGCTTATGGTTCCAGGTCACCTTTAATCTTCATCAGAGGTAACATGAACGCGCAGCGTTATATCCACGAAGTTCTAGAACCCCATATTTTACCCTATCTTGACACCCTGGCAGATCCAACTTTCCAACAAGATAATGCCCGACCACATGTTTCAAGAGTCACAATAGACTTCTTTCAACATAATGATGACACATTGTTACCATGGCCACCAAGATCTCCCGACTTATCCCCAATTGAGCACGTGTGGGATATGATGGGCAGGAGATTGTTCAATTTGCAACGTCCTCCTCAGACTCTAGAAGCACTTTGAGAGGAGTTGGTGGTTGCCTGGAATGAGATACCACAGGAGGACATTGACCACCTGATCAGAAGCATGCCTAGGCGCGTTAGAGAATGCGTAGCACATCAGGGTGCATCCACACATTATTAAAGGGCAAAGGGCTTTAAAGCAGTGCAATCATTTTGAAATTTTTATCATTTATTTATTATGCTTCATTAAGTACTTATACAAAATTTTATTAAAATAAAACCATTTAAACTGGGTGTTCGGATTTATATGTCACTTAGTATATATAGTAGTTTGTATTAATGCCAAATGTGGTGAATGTGCACATATCAAATATTAGCGCATTCACCATATTTGAAACAAGTAATTTCATGTGCGAAGTTCAGGCAACTCGAGATACAATCGACTAACGGATAGCCGTATCTCTGGTTGCCTGTACGTACAGATAACTAGCTAGATTCTAAAATGTGCATTCATAGAATTTTGTAAGTTTTAACCAGAGTATATCTAAGTTCAAACACCGTGTGTGTCGTGCACCTGTATGCAAGATGTTACTCATTTTTCAGCATCGTAGCCAACTGCGATTGAATATTTTTATCATTAAATATGTATCTATTTTAAAATTGGTATATTTCCCTTATCAGCATAATGTGATTGATTATGAGCAACCATATTATGTATATAGACTTTTGTTAGACTGTCATAGCAACATGAAATATGTGTGAAAGTCTACAGGATAGAATTTCTAATTTATTTCATAGAAGAATGTATGGCTTTAATGTAAATGTTGTTCGCACACGTTAACTGTTTTAGGTATATCTAGTTCAACATTTAAGTGTATATTTTTCAAAGAAGTTATAAGTATTTTTTATTGATTTTTAGGGGCCGGATTTCAAAAATCAGTTGTTTGCAAGTGATTCCGCTAGGTGAAGGGTATAAAGATCAAGTTCGTATCGCTTATAATGGGTGCAAGACGCTGATGAAAAATACAATTAAGTAATATGGATCACCTGCAAAGTAATAATAAGTGATTTATGACACTACACTCTATAACCTTGTTAGATTGATGTTTATTGAAGCAAAATCAGTTATGTAAAAAAACCTGCACTAATCATCAATCTCTTCCTTAATTTGTAAATTGGTTTTCGATGAATCACAGTTAGATCTCCGGTACTGGTTCATTAGAATGATTGACAGAAAAAAATATGAGCATATTAGGTATAAACATCAAAAAATGAGTACCCAAAAACTGGAAAGAATGTTATATCTCTATACAGGAAGCCTCTGACATGTCAATTTTTTTATGAGCATACAGATGTAACCTAAATTATTTCGAATATGTCTAGTTCAAGTATAAAAAACTTATTCTAGTATGTCTTGATGCTAATGTTAACAAACATACCATATAGATTAACACTACTACACTGCTACAAAAATTTGTACACGTCAAAAATACCATTCCAATTCTTATCTAGCATTAGTCCAGGATCTCACGTACTCCGAAATGCCAATCACATGCTGACGCAGAAGCGGTCAACTTTTTTAGAAAGAGTGTCATAATTCTTCAGCAGGGGAAGTTTGTCCTGCCATAGGTTCTGACTTTCTCAGTCTGAAATTTCCATTTTAGTCATCCGTTGTTACAAAAAGATTGCTAGAACGAAGTATCTAAGAAGGATCTAAGACCGACCTGCAACTAGGAGTTCAAAATGAAATAGCGTTTGTCACAATTAAGCGTGAAAAATCACATGTGGTGACCGTTTTTGACTATGCATTGCTGGAGGCATCCTTGAAAGTTCGCGTAGACTCTTTCCAACATCGTTTTCTCAACTTGGGCGAGTTCCACGCGTTCAACACAGACAACGTAACTGACTCGGCTGCTATTAGTCTACTAATAAACTCAATATGCTCTCTAAACATAGAGCTCGCATATAATAAACAGGAATAAACATGTCTTAACTTTATATATGTGCGTCATCGCATAAACGCCGAGAAATGCAGCAATATGAAATATTACGTATTGTAATTCATAAAAGTAGATGTTAGAGAATATCTGAGGGTGATAGAAAAATTGTGTTTTTAGATTTGATTTAAGGGTCTCAAAATATACTAAGTGACATATAAATCCGAACACCCAGTTTAAATGGTTTTATTTTAATAAAATTTTGTATAAGTACTTAATGAAGCATAATAAGTAAATGATAAAAATTTCAAAATGATTGCACTGCTTTAAAGCCCTTTGACCTTTAATAATGTGTGGATGCACCCTGATGTGCTACGCATTCTCCAACGCGCCTAGGCAAGCTTCTGATCAGGTGGTCAATGTCCTCCTGTGGTATCTCATTCCAGGCAACCACCAACTCCTCTCGAAGTGCTTCTAGAGTCTGAGGAGGACGTTGCAAATTGAGCAATCTCCTACCCATCATATCCCACACGTGCTCAATTGGGGACAAGTCGGGAGATCTTGGTGGCCATGGTAACAATGTGACATCATTATGTTGAAAGAAGTCTATTGTGACTCTTGCAACATGTGGTCGGGCATTATCTTGTTGGAAAGTTGGATCTGCCAGGGTGTCAAGATAGGGTAAAAGATGGGGTTCTAGAACTTCGTGGATATAACGCTGCGCGTTCATGTTACCTCTGATGAAGATTAAAGGTGACCTGGAACCATAAGCTATAGCACCCCAAACCATAATTCCAACAGTGTGATGAACATGTCTTTAACAAAAAACTGTGGATTCCTCCTTTCACCACGTCGCCTTCTAACCCCGGCACGACCATCGTGCATGCCTAAACAAAATCTAGACTCGTCACTAAAGACAATACTGTTCCATTCCTGATCCCAGAGTGACCGTTGTCTGCACCACTCAAGGCGATTACGTCGGTGTTCTCGAGTTAAAGGGAGGACCCAGTGTGGCCGGTATGAAAACAAGCCAAAACTTCTCATTCGTCGGTAAACACTTCGCATGCCAATAGGTCTTCCGTGTTCTGCAAACCATTCATTTGCAGTGGACCTGGTAGTGGAGAACCGGTCCCTTAAGGCCAATAATCTTAGGCGGCGATCTTTACAGTCTGTTGTTCTACGGCGGCGTCCAGTGCCCCTTGCTCTTTGCGTACGGCCTTCTCGAAGCCATGCCTGACAACACCTAACCACAGTGTCTACACTTCTTTGCACTCTAACTGCAATTGCCCGAAAAGAAAGTCCAGCTTCTCGAAGTCCCACTATACGGCCCCTATCAAACTCACTAAGTTGACGAAATCGTACAGGTCTCCGTACTCTAGGCATCGTAACAGATCGCAAAGGATGTCAAGAACCAAAATCCGCCAACGTTGATTCTTTACTGCGGCTGAAATATTCATTTTTAGAGCGTTAGTGAATTAAAAAAAAGCAGTATAAAAACCGGAATGTCCAACTGATAAGGCTGAAAATTTTTTCACTTGTTATTTACAGTAAGATAAATACATTCACCAACTTTTATGAAAATAAAACCATTTAAACTGGGTGTTCGGATTTATATATCACTTAGTATACAAAAGATATACCCAAAAATTGTCATGTCACAAATCCTGTGTTTATCAGTGTAATCTACACACCCGATTTACATACATCCTGAACGTGACACATTCATTTCAATAAGTACTACGCCACTTCTGATTATGATGGTCATTTTCTGGTATATGGGATCCAGGACTATTATCTACTTGAATATCTCAGAAACATTGAGGTCAGATCAATGAATTCGGAATTTAGATTTAGACCAGACAGCTAGCAACTTTCCAACAGAAAAGGTCTAATATTCCTGGCCTATTCCAGAAATCCGAATGGTATTCGGCCCGCCTGAAGATGACTACAACTTACAAATAACGGAAAACATGAGAATTGATACCACTCATACGTTAAATATAACAGGTTTTTTATTTCTTCCGTATTACCTGGTGGGTCGATGCAGATAACCGATCCCGCTTCTGAATCGGTTGCGAACCAACCAGCAGGTGAGCACCTCGAGTCGATGTCACTATCTTCCGATCGCAGGTCATCTGACGTCTCCTCCAAAATGGTTTCCAGGTACATGTAGTGACCTCCCGTGAGGCCGGCACCACCGTTGGCTGACAAGAAGTAGTCGGCATCTGCAAACAAGAAAAAATATACAATATTTCCTTCGGTTATTCAGGTCAAGAGCAAGTTTTTGTATTGCTACGGAAACTTCCTCCAAGTACGATTTAATATATAAATCAGCTTTTTTCAAACGTATGGGCTCAAAAATCGCTACAAATTGCCGATACAAGATACGGAGTCCAACACTCTACGAAGATGGATTCCCGCAGAAATGGGCATCTGAACTGTCTCAAATTCATCTTCACATCTTCTACACAAGGATGTATCGTTTAACATGAAACGCAGCATAGTTACGTCTCATCCACCAATGAGTAATCATGTAAGCTTATGAGATAAACTGTAACGTAAACTTACGTTACGTGGTACCTTGATTAAGCAAAGAATGGTCATACCATGGAATGGCCAACTTCTTTACCACCGATAGCTAAAATTTATATAGATATCTTCAAAAATGGCGAACTGCGAGCCGTCAAAGATGGACATTTTTTCAGACATTTCACTAAATATCTAAACAGTTAACAATCGAAACCAAAGTTATAAGAGTATGATATCAAACTTCTTAATTTTAGAAGTTATATCCAAATCTATATATACTAAGTGACATATAAATCCGAACACCCAGTTTAAATGGTTTTATTTTAATAAAAGTTGGTGAATGTATTTATCTTACTCTAAAAATGAATATTTCAGCCGCAGTAAAGAATCAACGTTGGCGGACGTTGGTTCTTGACATCCTTTACGATCGGTTACGATGCCTAGAGTACGGAGACCTGTTCAATTTCGTCAACTTAGTGAGTTTGATAGGGGCCGTATAGTGGGACTTCGGGAAGCTGGACTTTCTTTTCGGGCAATTGTGGTTAAGTGTTGTCAGGCATGGCTTCGAGAAGGCCGTACGCAAAGAGCAAGGGGCACTGGACGCCGCCGTAGAACAACAGACCGTGAAGATCGCCGCCTAACATTATTGGCCTTAAGGGACCGTTTCTCCACTACCAGGTCCATTGCAAATGAATGGTTTGCAGAACACGGAAGACCTATTGGCATGCGAAGTGTTTACCGACGAATGAGAAGTTTTGGCTTGTTTTCATACCGGCCACAGTGGGTCCTCCCTTTAACTCGAGAACACCGACGTAATGGCCTTGAGTGGTGCAGACAACGATCACTCTGGGATCAGGAATGGAACAGTATTGTCTTTAGTGACAAGTCTCTATTTTATTTAGGCATGCACGATGGTCGTGCCAGGGTTAGAAGGCGACGTGGTGAAATGAGGAATCCACAGTTTCTTGTTGAAAGACATGTTCATCACACTGTTTGGAGTTATGGTTTGGAGTGCTATAGCTTATGGTTCCAGGTCACCTTTAATCTTCATCAGAGGTAACACGAACGCGCAGCGTTATATCCACGAAGTTGTAGAACCCCATCTTTTACCCTATCTTGACACCCTGGCAGATCCAACTTTCCAACAAGATAATGCCCGACCACATGTTGCAAGAGTCACAATAGACTTCTTTCAGCATAATGATGTCACATTGTTACCATGGCCACCAAGATCTCCCGACTTATCCCCAATTGAGCACGTGTGGGATACGATGGGTAGGAGATTGCTCAATTTGCAACGTCCTCCTCAGACTCTAGAAGCACTTCGAGAGGAGTTGGTGGTTGCCTGGAATGAGATACCACAGAAGGAGATTGACCACCTGATCAGAAGCATGCCTAGGCGCGTTGGAGAATGCGTAGCACATCAGGGTGCATCCACACATTATTAAAGGTCAAAGGGCTTTAAAGCAGTGCAATCATTTTGAAATTTTTATTATTTACTTATTATGCTTCATTAAGTACTTATACAAAATTTTATTAAAATAAAACCATTTAAACTGGGTGTTCGGATTTATATGTGACTTAGTATATACGTATATAGAAGATATCCTTTAATTTCTTTGGGTACAAGGCAAAGTATTGCAAAACACATAGTCGACGAATTCCCTTCACTGTTGTTGAAAAAACAATTTCAGCAACAATCTCGCCGACTTAGTAAGTAAATAATTTTCTCCTAATTACTATTAGTTGCTATTATAATTGTTTCCAGCTCCAGTCGATGAAGAAAAAAATTCTTCGAAAGCTTGAGATTTTAAGTTATAAGAGTGTACTTTTGCAATACTTTGCTTTCTACCCAAAGAAATTAAAGAATATCTTCTCCTAACAGATAAGGCAATTATATGCAGGGTGACTTCGAAGTTGAGTCATTTATTTTAACAGTGAGTAGATCTGATCAAAAGAAATGTTTTTTCCTTTACCATTTTTCTGGTAAAATTAAAGTAACAAAGTTATAGCCCTTTGGAAGTTTGAGTACCGCCCTGTTCAATAATACTCGTAATATCATGTGCTCGTGTTTGGCAACAACGGATATAATCCGCCTCGGTTCATCGCATCGGAAACAAAAAAGCGAAAGAATTTGGAACGATGTTTTACAATTATTTTCTTCAGTTCAGTTATACATACAGTCAATGTCAGTCGGTAAGGCGTGTGAATAGTGTCTGTTGCGTGACTCAAACGAAATAAAAAATGGCACATGTTTATGCGGATCGGTTTCCCAATCGAGTGCAACCAACCCCTCGTGCCTTTGTTAATGTAGTACAACGGGCTCGTGAATCAAGTGACTTAAGACCTCACAGGAGACCTCACGATCAAATACAGGTCCGCACTGAAATACTTGTCGGGAGGATACTTTATAAAACAAGGTAAAAAATTTTTTTTATTTTTTTTTTTATTTTTACACACATATTTTGGTTTATCTTCCTTCTACAATCATTATCTGAAAATTAATGACTCAACTTCAAAGTCACCCTGTATATATATAATGATATATTATTATTTTTTAGCGTGGTCACGACTTTACCGATTACATTCATATTTGTTTTAATACCTTGCTACTGCTGTATAGAAAGTTCTTATGGAAAAAAAAGTCAAGAAAATTGCGCAGAAAATTTGGAACTCATTGAAACCTAATGATTATTTGAGCTACGCGCGTTTGACAGTCTGCTTGAGCACGCACATCAGAAGAAATATCTCAAGTACCAAAAGAGACAGACACTCCTCTCCGCCATCTTTATTCCAACAGCTATTGACAGTTAGGTATGTGAGAAAAAATTGCTCGATTGCTTTCGTTTTTGGACTTGCATTTATTTACCTTCCGTACTTTGTGATGGCGCCTTCAAAAGAAACTGCAGAAATACGTTTTTTTACTTAATTGACTTTCACTACTCTATCATTTTGAACTGGACAAGCCGCACGCCGCAAATTTATATTATCGTTTAATAATGTTTACCCATGAGAAATATTGTTTTATTTAATTAGTAGTACCCAGTACATTCGATTAGAGCTTTTATCCAGTTTTCAGTATGTTCAGTGAGTTTTTTGAGAAGTATTTGTTCAAAAATAAACAACAAGGGTGGAAGTTAGTTCACCGCAATCACGTCATACATTAAAATTGTGATTCTTCAAAATGCCACCAATTAGACGAACCACCCTAGGTCGTAGAACTCGCAATGCTGCAATTCAACGACATATACGAAGAAGTCAAACTGTCGAGCAACGAGAAGCGAGAAATGAAGTTGAACGGATCAAAGGACTGAAATTCAATAACGTAGAAGTTTTGCATTTAATCCCAATGCATTCTATTATGACGTGGAAATCGATTACAGTTCACAACAAATCGTTGCTATTGGACCAATGAACGTTGTGAGTCCACATTGAAAGGCTTTCAAGTTTAAAAATGAAGCCCCTGGATCAAATTGACTCCATTGGTACCACCACCAGAGCCACTATTTTCTTTGGTGTCCAGAAAGGGCCACATTCTATACAGTTTTTGAGTCATATCCAGTAATACAACAACTGCTTTCAAATGACGTCATTTGGCCCAACAAAATTCACATAATTTTATGCATACCTTCAAAGTAATTTGATGTGGTAATGAGCGTATTTTGCTAGCCACATGGTGGTACAAACACTTCGCTATACAATTACCTATATATTTACCCTTTTATAATCATTATTCATCCCAGTTCATAGCTAAGACTCAGGACAACGTGTGTCGGGTCAGCTAGTATGTAACAAAAAATAGGATATTCTATTTAAAAAATACATGTTTGCTATTTTAAGTTATGGAACAATTTATTAAACAAAGTACTTTCCATTTTCATTGGGACACCCTGTACATAGGTAGATACTCAAGCATAATTTTCTTGGACTGAAAATTGCGCTACCTTCAGAATATTAGTAATATAGACCATAATTAGCTTCTTCTCGCAATAAAAAATACGTAGATGACAGTATAAGTGAAGAGTTGCATGTGCGTGTATATCCTGAATGACAAAACTAGCTGTTTTTGTTTCACAATAAGACCGTTACCATCCACGATCTATTGTCCCTGCATTTAGGTCACATGCGCTTCCTCGTTGCCTTTCAGCATTCTGAATATTCTAATTTTGAGGATTACTGAGAATTTTAGCGCGGCCAATCAACCGCGTTATTTGTTAGTATGGTAGACTGCAGTACAAGGTGCATTACCGAAAATATATTTCAGAATTTGCATACGTGTTCCACTTGAATGTCAATATTTAAGTTGGCAATGTTTGGACCCATTTTAAGAACAAAGCTTCATATGAACGTCATAAACGTCTATTTTTTTATATAAAAATACAAGATCATCATACCAAATTAATCATCTATTATATTAATATTATCTGCAAATACTACTTTAGATATTTTAATGAGAGTTGGAGTAAATGTATCAAGAGCAACGCCATCATGAGTTCATAAAGGATTAATTTCTCAACTTTAATCCTCCAAGAAAAAGTAATTTACGAACATTCTCAAGAGACAAATTAACCGAATTAAGTCAGTCAAACAGACCCATACAATAAGTCCATAGACATATTTTCCCTGCTCTACCTATAGTTACGGTTCATCTGGCAACGTTGTCCCTTTCCACATCTGCGCATCGCTGCAACAAGTTATCGTTGATTTCGTGCATCGTCCATGTATCTGTTTTTTGCGCTTTAGTAGGATTGATTAGCCATTCAGACCAGTGGGCCGGACGTTGAGTCGGATATTAGAAGTAGGCGGATCGAAAACATTTCTCTATCTTTCTCAGTATTGAGAAAATGTGCAAATGTACGGGAAAATCTATGATGTGTGAAATTCGGCTTATAAGTGTATAGAATTACCAGGGTTGGGAGAGTATAAATATACTAAGATCAAAAAATTTTCATATACCCGCCCCTAACCCCGAATTTCAACCCTTACAAACGTTTTTCCGAAAATGATCAGAACTTTCTGAAATGTCAAAAAAGTTTGTGCGATTATCTATATTTTTTGGCTTTTTCATCCGCCGCCACTGGATCGATTTTCAAAACTATAAGGCTTTTTCGTCCTTCTCATAGTAGCAACCTTGTGTGAAAATTTCATTACACGTCATATAACTTCTAAAAAAACTCATCTCAAATATCTCACTTTCGAAATTTTTCGCGAATAGAATACCTCATCACCCAGTGGCGTAGGAATTAATAGGACAATATCATCATGCAGACAAATAATTACCATTTTTTTTTGTGAGAACCGTGCGTCGGACTAAAAAAAACAAGAGATCAAATCGACCACTCGGACCAATACTTCATATTTTTTGATAATCGTGAAAAAATTATTTGTCGAACTCCGACATTTGATGAAAAAAGTTTAAGCAGCAAATGTTTGTGCCCCTAGACGCAAGACAATTTCATTTACCAGTAAGAATATGTACAATTCCGTCTATATATTTATTTCTAAGAAAAGAGTTTGTTTTTGGTTAGCTTTTTCTCTTTGGACTTTAGATTCTTTTAAAGTAACTTTCGATAATACTTGAGGTCATGATGATTTAAGAAGTTCTTCCAGTACATGTAAAGGTTTCGATGTGCTTCAGTAGAATATTTGATTTAACAATGACCTCTGAAAGTAGGCAACCCACACTACTCGCCCCGCCCCAACACGTGATCCTGGATTCGCGCCTGAACTAACAACACATATATCAAGCTGTACACAAAGGATTTGTTAGTTGTGGTGCATTCAATCCCCCTAATTACGCCTATATTTTCATTTTGAAAAATCACCATTTCAACATCAAACAAAACTCGTTGGACGCGACTAACAGAGGATTTATGACGCATAAAATATCTTCAGAACGTAGAGACGGTACCGTAACTGTACTCTGAGGAATTTCGATGGGGATCGTGAGCAGAGACTCTGTGTTGTTGGGTCCGCCGTGGCATCACACCATGGGAAAAGTGTGTCAAACAAACGCCGTCGAGACGTATTCACTAATCGGTTTGTTCTTTATTCTCTTATTACAGAATTGTCGGTAATAGGATACATCTATCGGAAGCCGTTTCGTTTAATTTCGTTTGATCGATGTCTCCGTCAATAGTACAACGGTTGACTTTCTTAGGGTACTGGTTTTGAAAGTGTAACAATTATTCATGCATATGACCCAAGGCATACATATAGATATCAGTGGCGTCTTTAAGAATATATCTAAGGTAGTGATGTTAAAAAGTAACTATTCGTTACTCGAATACTCGTTACTGATAGATACCCGAAGTAACGAGTAACAATCCGAGCACGAAATGATTACTCCGTTTTCCCTATCCCTACCCGGTAGACGTATACTTTATCTGAAGTCACTTGAAACACTGTGAAATACCGGGTGCGTTTTCTATATCTATATTTAACACGCTCTATTGCTGCAAAAATCGCCAAATTTCGCAGCAAATATCCCGTATAAGAGCCAAAGGCAGTTTTACCGGTCCACGTGGAGTAAAGCACGCCTATGCGTGGACATAGCCAATGAGAAAGCGTGTATTTCAGAGCTGGGAACAAGTGCAGGTGGCTACTGAAAATTGAAACAGTTTACCCAGTGCCGTGTAGCGGTGAATAAACGTGTTTTCTTTAGTCTGTCCGTGTTTTTTCATAGATTTTATTAGTTTGTGTGTTTTTGACTTTTGAATACTCAGTTTACCTGTTGATTTAATTGTTGTGTTGATTGTTCTTGTGTGTCCTAAATATGGCTCTTTGGAGACCTTGGGAAAATGCTCCAAGCCACGAGGAGATGGTTGATGAACCTGTGCAGGCAGAATTCTTTCATAAAGATTTAGAGGAACAGACCCAAAGAGTAATCCTAAATATGTATGATTGTCTGAAAAACGAAAATCCAGATTCCTCGCAAAATCAAATTTTAAACAGAATTTGTATCCTGACAAAAATCAGTCGGTCTACCATTTATCGGGTTATAAAAAGGGGAGATGTAGTCAACCATTCCTTCCACAGAAAGCGCATAGGGCAAAAATTAAAAAGAATAGACGTGGGTTTTCAGGAAGATATTCGTCGTATAATATATGGGTTTTATAAAGAAAATTTGGTGCCCACGTTGGAAATGATACGGGATAAATTAAAAGATTATCCTGAAGATTTTTATAATTACAAATGCTTAGACTCACTGCACTGTATTGTAAAACTGTGTGGTTTTCAATACAAAAAATTAGATAAAAGAATGGTGATTCTGGAGTCGTCTCGAATCGTTGAATTGCGCCAAGAATTTTTGCACAAAGTTAAAATCTATAGAGAGCAGAAAAGAAATCTGATTTACCTGGATGAAACGTGGTATGATACCCATGATGTTGTGCAGTACGGCTGGGTTGACGACAGCAACAAGTGCATTTTAAATGCACCATGCAACCGTGGAAAACGAATCATTATTCTCCATGCTGGCAGTGAAAATGGATTTATACCTAATGCCTTGCTGTTATCTGCCAAAAATATCAAAGAATCATGTGCCGACTATCATGAGGACATGACCTCCGACTTATTTGAAAAGTGGATAGAGCAGCAGTTAATACCAAACATTTCCCCAAATTCAGCGATTATTATGGACAATGCGCCATACCATTCCCGACAGAAAAACAAAATTCCGAATACAGGCACAAAAAAACAAGACATTATTGATTTTATGAAGGATAAGGGAATGGAAATACCACAAAAATCAACCAAAGCCATATTATTGGATCTTATTAAAAGACAAAAATTTGAAAAAGAGTATGTTGTTGACAATCTGCTTCAGCAAAATGGCCATGAAGTATTACGTCTACCTCCCTATTACTGCATTTTTAACCCGATTGAGTTGGTCTGGGCTGCTTTAAAAAAAAAGTAAGAAAACATAATCAGACCCCTCAATTAAGTGAATCGCTATTGGCCACAATAAGAGATGCAGTATCTCATATTGCTGCCACAGACCTATGGAAGCAGTGTTCTAGGCATATTATTGAAAAAGAAAATGAATATTGTGTTTTGCCTCCTGTAAATCCCGTTGTAAGTCCTCTACAAGATGACTCTAGCGACAGCTCCGAAGGCGAGGATGATATATAAATACCTATAATGTAAGTCTTTATATACCTTTTTATATACCTACCTGCTATGTAAATATTTGCCTATGTCAAACGTTGGAATTCTGTAATTTTTCCATTTCTTAACTTTCAGTCAACATAAATTAAACTCCCAATATAAGTATTTTTTATCCCAAATCAAAAAAATAAGAAGATAGTAAAATCCATTTATTGTGATATAAAAACATTATTATTATCGTTCTAAATAAATGCCGCACGCCTATGATACGTCATGAAATTACAAAGGACGCGCCGACCAAAGGTTTTTATGCTATTTCAAGTGACTTCAGATACACCATACAATCGTTGATCGTTGAGCGGCAACGCTGGTTTCACTGTAGCACTACCGCTCATGCATTAGGGTTGCCAGACATCCCACATTCGTGTGGAAACCCAATAGGCTAGATGGTCTTAAAATACCAGGCTCGTTCAATTGAAACCCATCTTTGGCCAGGTCACTTAACTGACGTTTTGCAATGTTAGTTGTGTTTGCTAACGTCACTCTGATCAGTTCCTGTCATTTGTATTTGACTGCGATTTTAATTATTGTGACCTAAAAATGTCGTTTGTTGTTAACAATACATCCGACACTGGACAACAAATTTTAGTTTTTTAATTGTATCTTGTGGGAAAAGTGCACTTTTTTGTTAATTTTGGGGCGCTGAATCCAAAAATGACAATGAAATAAAAAAATTAGTTGCGGTTTAGAAAAAAAACTTTTTATTTTTAAGGATATATTAAAAAAAGTAACAAGATTCATATACTTATAAGAATCACTATATGCGCTGTCTTTTTGCTGTTCCTTTATGGATCGTTTCTGGAGCATCTCTACCAAGAGTCCAACAGTAGTCTGCAAGCATGGAAGGATTACACTTTCCCTGGTACCTTTTTTTCCATTGTTGAAATATCCTGATGAAAACGTTCGCCGTGCTCATCACTTACGGCTCCGCAATTGTCAGGAAAAAAGTCCAGGTGTGAGTGTAGGAAATGTATCTTAAGAGACATATTACAGCCCATCTTTTGATACGATGACAGCATATTTTTGACAAGGGTTTTATAGTTGTCAGCTTTTCTATTTCCCAAGAAATTAGTGACCACCAGACGGAAATCATTCCAAGCAGTTTTTTCAATACCTGTTAAAGTGTTTTCAAACTGTGTATCTTTCAAAATATTTCGAATCTGTGGCCCAACAAAAATACCTTCTTTAACCTTTGCCTCACTTAGTCTTGGAAATTTCTGACGCAGGTATTGAAAAGCTGACCCATCTCTATCTAATGCCTTGACAAAGTTTTTCATTAGGCCCAACTTGATATGCAGTGGTGGTAATAAATTTTTTTTCGAATCTACTAATGGCATATGCTGTACATTTTTTTGACCTGGCTCTAGGAATTGACGAACAGGCCAGTTTTGTCTGGTGTAATGAAGTGCCTTTGCCCGATCGTCCCATTCACACAAAAAACAGCAAAACTTTGTGTAGCCTAGCTACAGTCCAAGTAAAAGTGCAACAACTTTCAAATCGCCACAAATATGCCATTGGTGCTCATCGTATTTTATGCATGTCAATAGGTACTTTATATTGTCATATGATTCTTTCATGTGAACTGCATACTCTACAGGAAGAGATGGTCAAATATTTCCAATATGCAATAACACTGCCTTTAAACTCAATGTTGAACTGTCTATATACAATCTCCATTCTTCTGGGTTATAGTTTATATTTAAAGCCGCCAGTAAGCCGTTAATGTTACTGCAGAAAACCAAGTTATTCTCCATATTGAAAAATGGTTCTGTCTTTGTGGCGTTTACGAAAAACACATACCGAAACATCGTCTTCTAACAAGTTCCACTGCTGCAGTCTTGATCCAAGTAACTCTAAATCTCTTACAAGATCATTTAATTCTGACTGTGTTATTTTGTGCGGTTGATGGCATGACGTGCTCGGTATAAAATCAGGATCTCTTGACGTTGATGGCATATCTTCTTCCTGACGAATCACTCGATCGCCATGATCTGATTCGTTTTCTGATTCGCAAGTGTAGGATTCTGGGGGTTTTGGAATAGGATTTTCGTCACTGTGAGGCACAGGTCTCATCGCAGATGGTATGTTTGGGTAGTTATTAACCGATTTTTTTTTCTTGGACATACCTGTGGCTTGTCCAACACAAGGTACCATGCAAAAGTAACAATCATTAATATGATTTGTAGGCTCTCTCCAAACCATTGGGACAGCAAAGCGCATAGACCGTTTTTTGCCATTTAACCAGCTCCTCAGACTTGAAGCACATGTATTACAGCAGATGTGGGGTGCCCACTATTTGTCTTGATCACCTAGTTTACAACCAAAATAAAGCTGATATGCCTTTGTTATTAGTGGAGTAATAGACCGTCTCTGAGACGCAAAAGTCACATCACCACACACGTAACAAAACTGATCTGGATTGTTTACACACTTTCGAGACATCTTGCATGAACGCTGTCAGCCAACTGAGGAAAAGATGGCTAATATAAAACAATATAATGTACACGTATGTATAACGTAACACAATCATGCCGATCACATCATCTTTCCTTGCCGAATATAAAAATGTAGCACGTGCATTCTTGTGAATTACAGTATATTAACACTGTCAAGCAGGAACACATATAATTACCGTATCTCTAAAACTTGAACTAATATTGAAAAAATAAGTTTCATTCCGGTTTTAGCACATTAAAAATAGTAATATTTTGTTGATTTTATTTAGGATATTTTTTGGCTGTTGATGAGTGAATCAGCGTGCGGTCCATTCAATTTTGCTGAAGGTTTGCAAATTAATACGCGAATGCAAACAGTGTATGGTAACGCATGTTCTGCATATCCAACTGTCAAGGAAAGGACTGGTGTCGAAGATTTAAGAGTGGAAGAGACGAGACGAATGATGAGCGGCGACCAGGTGCATTAGGTACTCCATCAACAGACAGGAATGTGTTATGTGTGGAAGGCATGCTTAAAGAAAATCGTCGAATTTCAATCAGATCAATTTCAGAAAATATTGGTGTGAGTATAAGATATGTCGATAGTTCATATACAGATTGGGTTACAGCAAAGTTTTTACGCAATGAGTTCCTCGCCTTTTATCAGAGGAGCAAAAAAGCTTGCGAATGGGCTTATCTTTGCAACATCTCACGGAATACAAGCAAACCTAATGACTTTTTTTCGTCGATAATTGCTGACGACGAATCTTGGTGTAATTATTTTGAACCATCTAGTAGGCTGTTATCGAACAATGGAAACACGTACATATAAATTCTCCGACGCCAAAGAAGTTTAAAGTTCAACCTTCTGCAGGAAAGTTCATGTTAACATTGTTTTTACGACCATGAAGGACCCTTGCTCATAAAGTTTAAATAACCTAGAGTCATGTAGAATCAAACTTTGAACAATCTCCATCAAGCAATAAGACGAAAACTTCCAGGGAAGCTCTGACATGGAGTCATTATTCGGTACGACAATGCTCGGTCTCATGATGCCACAGTAGTGAAAGAAAATCCACAACGAAAGAAATGGAGGATATTAGAACATCCACCCTATAATCCCGATTTATCGCATCGCGATTTTCACATCTTTGGGCCATTGAAAAAGGCGTTAACTGACGAAGAAGTACAAACTGTAAAAGAATTATTCAAGCAGCAGCCACAAGAATTCTTTAAGCAGGGCATCGATTGCTTAATTGTAGTGGTATTATTTGTAGATATATGTGTCAATAAATTTTTTCTGGACCAAAGATGGGTTTCAGTTGGACAAGCCTCGTAGTTAGTATGTATTCCATTAGACCACAAAAATTATACTACATTTTTTGAAACATAAAAAACCGCAAAACTTTCTTTTAAAAATATATTTTTCTTGAACAAGAGAAAACGCTATCCGCCATGTTTAGCCCATAGAATAATGTGCCCTGACATCATAGCATTTGTAAACACCAACTGACAACAGCATAACCTCTCAAACGTTTAAACATATAAACATGAATTTTAATGGATTAGACCACAAAAATAATACTACATTTTTTGAAACTTAAAAAACCGCAAAACAATCTTTTAAAAATATATTTTTCTTAAACAAGAGAAAACGCTATCCGCCATGTTTAGCCCATAGAATAATGTGCCCTGACATCATAGCATTTGTAAACACCAACTGACAACAGTATAACCTATCAAACGTTTAAACATATAAACTTGAATTTTAATGGATTAAAAATAATACTACATTTTTTGAAACTTATAAAACCGCAAAACTTTCTTTTAAAAATATATTTTTCTTAAACAAGAGAAAACGCTAGCCGACATGTTTAGCCCATAGAATAATGTGCCCTGACATCATAGCATTTGTAAACACCAACTGACAACAGCATAACCTCTCAAACGTTTAAACATATAAACATGAATTTTAATAATTTACATGAAAAATATAGTAATTATCGTTATTGCATTGACCGGGAATGTAAAATTCATCAAAAAAAAACCCAGAAAGCTGTGATTAAGATGCCCAGGAAAACAAACACGCTCAAAGGGATCCTGAATCTTTATCGGTAGTAACTCAAATTGATTTTTGTGAATATCATTTTATGTAATATTAGATAAAATTATTGAGAGGTTTATGACGCATGAGCCTAATTTTGAATGACTTCTGAAAAGGAAGAGTACGTAAATGTATACTTATTGTTTCTTATGCCTATCATCATATCAGATGCACTGTACTTGCATAGAACTCTTGATGTGCCTCACCTCAGCAGAGCAGATATTGGGTTAAAGCCAAAAAATCACCATCAATGCGTCAATCTTCTTCAAAATTGTACTTTTTGCTTTTACGAATCCAACGTTCATGATTGTTTGAATATATTTCTTTACATTGAACTTCCATCTTGCGCTTTCAAAAACTAGAATCGATATATTTCGTATTGATGTCCGTATTTATGATTATGAATTTTAGTCCTAGATATACATAGAATATATAACCATTTTTTTTTAATTTCTTTTGAAATAATTTCCGAAATTTAAATCTTTTAGTATAATCTCATAAAATGTTGGCGCTAAATAGAGATATGACTGCTGCATTGTAGATTTATCTGGCTTACGAACTACTAGGCTACAAATTTTGTACCTTGTATAAGGACTATATTTAATTTTTTGATCGGTGTAAGAAATACAGCTGTCTTATTTGATACATTTGTATATCTGCGTATAATTCGTCAGTGGGATAAAGTTTCTGTGTTTTGAACATAATTTTTAAAATACTTTTTTGAAAAATATCTAAATTATAGATGAACATGAAGGTTCCTATGCGTGAGATGAGGTTCAATCAGTATATCGTATAATGAACGAAGATACCTTTGTGTCAGTATATAGTGTTGATGGAGATATCTGTGTAATTTGGCAAATGTCTAGCATAAGATATAAATGGTAAAAAATGTGTTTTAGAATAGTTAATGCTCAATTTTCTGTTATTGCCTTCATATAACACTGCAGTATCATCAGCAACACTGGTTATTTTGCCAGCACAATCAATCTGGGAAATATCGTTTAAATATATATTCAATACGAGTGGACCTAAGACTGGTCCTTGTGGGATACCACACTTGATATATATTTCCTTGCTAAATCATCTGGATATCTGGACAGATTGTGGGCGGTTTGACGGGTAATTTTCGATCAGTGAATATAATTTTCCTCTAAAACTAATCATTTCCAACGTTTCTAATTTATGATTTACTGCATTGGAAGCTTTCTTTAAATCAACACAAAAATGCAAGTAGAAGGAATTTTGTTATGGACCTATTGATTAATGTCATTCCTTAGGTAAGGGATGTCAGGACCTCTGTAGTAGTATCACCCTTTCCTGGGGATTCGTCCAAACAATCTGATATAAGCTTGCCAAACGATGAAGCCAGAATATGACCTTGAGACTGGATCATCAAATCAGTACATCAACACGAACAATTTGGCTTGCTCAGACGATAGTCACAGGTCGTGCAGGGAAGCAGGCATTCAACAAGAAGATTCATCCTTAATAGAAGTTTTAGGGAAGACATTTGAATGAGTTTGTGTCCCTGACACCACGGTCTTTGGCTGAATGCATTGAGTACTTTCCATACAAGTCGTTGCTCGACCCAGAAGCTATGAAGTATTTTTTGCAATGAGAATACTGCGCTCGAGGTCAATTCTTGAACAAAGGAGAAGAATAATTAATAAAAAGTGAGCGTGGTTGTATTACTTTTGAGTAGCTGTTGCTCCCCGGATCATTCTCTTGATAAATAGCAAGAGACAAACTGCAAACGTCTCACCTTCGCTTATCAGTCTCATCTCTGGATACGAAATCAGTTCTGCTACAAAACATTTAATGATATAAAAAACCTTGGTTACACATAGGATTTTACCCGAAATGATGCTCGAGAATTTTGAATTCCACATTTCACTATGCTACTCCTTTTTTGTAAATACGTCTATTTTTGCCATACTGTAATCTCAGTACTTGCCATTTATTCACTACGATGCATCTAAATGTTAGTATCAAGGTGAAGCACCGTAAAATTAATAATCATTGAACATTTCGATTATATTACTTTTTTGTACATGGCATTATATCACTAACAATCTCACCGTAAAACATTAACGAACACAATAGCTTGCAATTTCTTGTTTTTCTGCATCCAGAACGAATTTCCGCAAATTATTCCACAACCAGCCAGCGACCTTTTAACGGACGTCAATTTCTTCGATTACACGGTTTTACTCGAACCGTTGTTTTACGTATAGACTGTTGAAAAAAATAAACAAATAAGGATTTGTGTCACTGCCTCTTTCGTTAGCCAGTTTCACGTAGAAAGTGCTAATAACAAATAATAAAATAATACCGGTAATTGAGCCAATCTTATCCGGTACTATTGTGAAACTGCCAGTTTTTACTTTTTATTTGTAATATAATATATAGAGCACAATATTTCAGCGCTGCATTAATGTGTGCATGATTTTGGATTACTTCCTTACGTGGGCGAAGGTTTTTCATTCTAAATCTTCCCCAGCTCGAAAGCTTTTGGTAGAAAGTACATTCTTGACTTTTTTTGTTTTCTCTTCGGGGCACCGTAGCGGTGCAAGTTTGGCAACTCAGAGTATTCCTGGAGATGGAACCGAATTTTCAAAAAATTTCCTCCTGGTCTTATTTGAGGTGGAGTTTCAAAATGAACTGCACATTGGCATTACTACTTCTTCTCCTCTAAATATGGCTTTATTGGACTTACAGTATGATCTTACGTCGTAGAGATTTCAATTCTGATCGAAAAAATATGTCATAATACAGGGTGGCCCATCCATGTGTGAACGGAATATTACTCATAAACAAATACATTTTGAGCAAATCTATTTCTGGGATGTTATACATGACATTTGAGGGTACATTTCTAAATATTGTCCAATATACATGGTGTTCCAATTTCGACCTACATATTAAAGTTTTCCAATGGAATGCCTCAAATTTTATTGCATATTTGGATAGACCAATTCAAAATAAGAAAACTGATATAACATACTATGGGGTTTTGGAAATTAGCTACTGAGATATAAGGTGTTTTGCTTAGAAAAACCCCCCACTTCGGTAACCCCTCAGTCCGCCATTTTGGAATTTGGAGAGCTAAATTTTGTATAAAAAAAAACTTCCACACCTCAGCTTTTATCTTATTTATTACTTTTTCTAACTTTGATTTTTGCTCAAAAACGCAAATTGTATTTTTCTCAAAAATTTAAAATGCACCACCCTATGTATTTGTGCAAGTTTGGATTCAATTTCTTATAAGCTTTTTTTGATACTAGACACATAAGAGTTTTTACGGCTGTTTTTTCGGTTATTAGCACGTCTTTTATGGAACGGCTAAATTCCCTAAAATATTGCACCATCCTTGGAAAAAAATAAATTGTAGATTAGTTACAAACTGTCAAAATTATGTTAGCTTTGTGAGCATTATAATAAAAACGTGTTTGAAAATGAATTTTTCTGAAGAAGAAATGGTGAATATGGTGTTCGTTTTGGACGAAGCCCGAAGAAGCAGTTTCCTAGCATCTCGCATTTATAAGCAACGGTACCCTAATATGCGACATCCAAAGCCGAAAACGTTTTCCATATTACGAGAATGTTTTGAATCGAGTGGAGCAGTGGAATATAGTAAAAAATGTATAAATATTCCAAGTGTCACCAATGAGGCGAATCAGTTGGAGGTTCTATTAAAGTTGCAGGAAAATCCCCATTTAGGTGCATGGCAAATTGCAGTAGAAACTGATAGATATATGCAGAACTTCTGTCCAAAAGATTATTCACAAGCATAGGTACCATCCATATCATGCTTGCATCAATACCTTCGTCCTCCGGACTTCGCAGCTCGAATTTAGTTTAGTAGAATAATGCTAAATATAGTGAGTGAAGACACTACTTTCCTGGATAACGTTCTTTTTCACGATGAGGTCACTTTTAACAGCATAGGTGTTGTCTACAGGCATATTATGCGACGGAAAATCCTTGCTGGGTTAGGCAAATAGATTTCCAAAATAAATGGAGCTTGACTGTTTGGGGAGGAGTTATTAGCAGACAAGATATCGGACCTTTCTTTTTGGACAACAGATTAACAGACACAGAATGCTTGAATTTTTTGATCGAGCATTTGCCTTTGATTTTGGAGGATGTCAACCTGCAAACTCGGATACATATGTACTTCCAACATGACGGCGCACCTGCGCATTATCATAATCGTGTTAACTATTTGGACACCTGGAGTAACAGTCGTTGGATCGGTCGTGATGGGCCTATATCTAGGCATCCTAGATCACCAGATATGACACCAATATACTTCTTTCTATGAGGCTACGTTAAGCAAGAGGTTTACAGATGTCCACCATCTACTCCGGAAAATATGAAGGAAAGGATTAAGGATGCTTTTCAGAACATGCTGAGGGATGTGCAACGGTCACTACGGCTGTGTATTCAACCTGGTGTAGATACTTTCGATCAGTTTTTGTAGGTTAGGTCTTGAGTAGTGATAGTTGTTTGTTATAGTTGTTTTCCTCTATTACGCTTGAAGCTGATTTATTGATTTATACTGTTCTGATTGTTATTGGTTACCTTAAATCTGTACTCTTAGTGGCAATATGGAACTAGCCCACTGTTTTTCTTTTGTTTCCAGGTACCTTGTACCAAAAAAAAACTGATAGAAAATTGAATCCAAACTTACACAAATATACAGGGTGATGCATTTGAAATTTTTGAGAACAAATACAATTCGCGTTTTTGACCACCATGTATGATCAAAAATGAACATTTGAAAAAGTAACAAATAAGATAAAAGCTGAGGTATGTAGGTTTTTTTTTGATACAAAATTTAGCACTCCAAATTTCAAAATGGCGGATTGAGGGGTTACTGGAGTGGACGGTTTTTCTGGACAAGACACCTTACATCTAAGTAGCTACCTACCAAAACCCCATAGTATGTTATATCAATCTTCTTCTTTTGAATTGGTCTATCATAATGTGCAATAAAATTTTAGGTATTCTATTTAAAAAATCACAACTTTGCTATGTAGGCCAAAACTGGGACAGCCTGTATAATTGCCAGTATTTTAGAAATGTGCCCTCAAATGTCATGTATAACATGCCATAAATAGATTTTCCCAAAATATACTTGTTGATGAGTAATATTCCGTCCACGCATGGATGGGCCACCCTGTATAGTACATTTCCGTTCCCAAACTTGAGTTATACCAGGAAAAATAATAGTTGGCCTTGAAAATAATGGCTTATCACATTTTTTTTCGATGACATCACCAATATTAAATATTGCTTCAGTTTTTGAAAAGCGTGTTCAAATGCGATTCAGATAATTTGTGTGTTTATATAAACAAGCGTCATTTTAGTACGCCGGATCCCCTCTGTATGCATCTTAGCCGTAGATTAATATTTATTATTTAAATGCAAGATGTACGCATCGGTTTAGACATGACAAATATAAAATGTATTCAGCAACATGCGACATCGTCGAGAGTTTTACTTTAATATGTTTGTATCAATCAGTTTCTTAAAGTTATACCAATACGAGAAAGCTAGCATTGTCTTATTTTTTATTCGATAAGCTAAAGTTTCACAGTGCCAATCCACATAATGATACGTACAATATTACATCATTAAAATCGGAAATAGGAACCTAGCCTAGTTCGTGAAAATGAAGGAATACTTGACTGTTGATATTATGAAACAAGCGACTATCTGATAGTTTCAAGGCCTACTTTGGGAATTCTGTTTGTATTATTCAATAATTACAGGTATCGTTTCACATTATTAATGTATGGTATTATACAATAGTTTTTTCACTACTGACCCGGGAAACCAAGTTTATCTGCATACTTTTGAAACTGAGCAGCAGTAACGAGAATGTGTAATGGACGCATATCGTATGATTACACCAGAAATGTTACTTGATGTTTTGAATTGTACTGTTGGAAGATCATATTGTTCAGAAAATAATAGCAACCTATTTGAACGCATACTGTGAATAAAATAAAAATAATGTTAAAAATATATTCGTTATTCTAAATATCACTTGATTAAGCATCGTTTTATAAAAGTTTACCAATAAGGATAATGGAAAACTGTTATCAAATTATAGCATTGTCATCGGTCCTTGATACGCGTGTGAAGTTTCGAATTAGTCAAACTTCTGGAAATTGGTGAAAATTATGCTCAAAGATTCCGTTACAGACATACATACAGGCCAATCTAATAAAAGCGTGTAAAAAATCGATTTGGACAATTTTTTGTTTATCCCAAATACGTCGGTAAGCCATAAACATTTTTCTCACACCTAAAAGAACACAGCTTTTTCCTAATTTAACCTAAGTCGTATCTCCCACAAGTATTGAGATCCCCGCGCATAGGATCCTTATCTAGTTTCGAAATATTTTGAACTCTAGTTAATGAGTTTGAGCGAAGTGTTAACATTATAATATGGTATGTAATTCTATGAATCAAGACTGTTTTGTAGCACTAAGCATTTAAGCATCGCCTCTGAGAATAAATGCCCTTGTCACAATTGAGGTGCGAGGGGTGGGATACGTCTAGTGGGGGGTGCACGTCGCACGTTTTAAAAGGGGCCATTCTCAAAATAGGTAAGGTATACACTATTTCATATGGCAAGGCTACCCCATGTGGACAATATTATGTTCCGTCCTCATCGAACTAAATATTTAGAATACATATTGTAGTACCCTCGTAGTTGCCTACGATTTCAAAGCGCGCACGCAGCGAAGGAAAGCGGCACCGAGCCCCTCCCCCCTACTTCCTCCTCTCTGGCCGCCTATAAACATTCATTTTCTTCAAAGCCAACTTGTTGCAACAATTGGGTGATAGATAGGACTTCACATAATTAAGATCGAAGATCACTTACAGGTAAGTTCGTTTGATCATCTAATTTTAAACCTTATCAGTCTCGTAAAGCAGCAATCAATTATAGAATGTAGACAAAACAAAGCATCTACAGTAACGGGAGCGGGCGTCAGCAAAAAAGCATCAGATTATATCGCGTCGTTTTGAATGGCTCTGTATTAAAACGAAGTAAAAGTGAAGTTGTTAAAGAGATCCGTACATTCCTTTGTTCCGCTAAGCACGAAAAATGATTCAGCAAAAAAGCAACAACTGGTTTTCTCGTTTTGATGGCAGTGTACAGAGATGGACAAACGACTTTCAGGTTCAAGGTGATGTTTGAAACTGAAGACGAAACTGTGAGAAACATAAAATGAACCCTTGAAATTTGAACTGAAATGCAGAATTTCGTTAGATTTTCGATAATTTGGGTGTTTCAACTGTTCACGCTCGAATGAGCAGGATATACAAGTACAAATAATTTATTAAAATATTAAATAACTGATAAGTAGATATAGTAGATATACAAGCAAGATTATAAGAATAAATTAAAACTCATACAAAATAATATTTAAAATACAGATAAATATTCATTATAAAAGCAACAACTGGTTTTCTCGTTTTGATGGCAGTGTACAGAGATGGACAAACGACTTTCAGGTTCAAGGTGATGTTTGAAACTGAAGACGAAACTGTGAGAAACATAAAATGAACCCTTGAAATTTGAACTGAAATGCAGAATATCGTTAGATTTTCGATAATTTGGGTGTTTCAACTTTTCACGCTCGAATGAGCAGGATATACAAGTACAAATAATTTATTAAAATATTAAATAAATGATAAGTAGATATAGCAGATATACAAGCAAGATTATAAGAATAAATTAAAACTCATACAAAATAATATTTAAAATACAGATAAATATTCATTATAAAAGCAACAACTGGTTTTCTCGTTTTGATGGCAGTGTACAGAGATGGACAAAAGACTTTCAGGTTCAAGGTGATGTTTGAAACTGAAGACGAAGCTGTGAGAAACAAAATCAACTTCTGAAATTTGAACTGAAATGCAGAATTTCGTTAGATTTTCAATAATTTGGGTGTTTGAACTTTTCAGGCTCTAATGAGCAAGATATACGAGTACAAGTAATTTATTAAAATATTAAATCCATGATAAGTAGCATATACAAGCAAGATTATAAGAAAAATTAAAGCACGTACAAAGCAATCTTTGAAATACAGATAAATATTCATTATAGTTTAAAAAATTAAAAATCAGAAAACTCGTTGTACGAGTAAAATACCTTTCTAATTAAAAAATCCTTGATTGTTTGTTTGTAAGCATTTAAATTTACAGATCTCAAAATTGGAAGTTTGTCAAAATATGTTGGTGCTATATATCTTATATTTTTTGGCTAGATAGCCTAAAAACTGAAATATTCAAGATACCATACTTCTAGTGTTTTAGTCGTTGTAATAAATGTTTTCTGTCTACAGTCAACTACAACGGAATGTACTGACTTTAGTGCATTACAGTTTCGTTCCAAAACTAAAAATAAAAGCAAAATATACTCTTTTGGATCTGTCGTATCTTGACTAGTAACTAAGCATGTTGTTAAACAATATCCAACACTCACTAGATGAGATAAAATGGTATTTAAACAGACGGCCAACAAAACAATTCAATTTCAGCAAATTTGACCTGGAACTATTTTCCATAAGAATCCATTCAGTAAATAGGCAAAAGCTGCAGTAACGCAGCTATTACTTTTCTAAACAACGATCAAAGAAACTAGAAATAATTTCTTGATACTGCCGATACGAGAGTCTTTCACCTATGAAAAATTATGATACGGAAAACAACATACTAGAATTGCAGTCAGGAACTTTCCATGACAATTTTGATGTCGTGTTCCCTATAACTCAGAATCCGTTGACACTGAATGCTTCCCATCATGAAGACTTTTGATCAAAACTGTATAATAAACCAAAGTACAGCTAAGAACTGTGATCACTTGATAATATCAAAAAATGGGTCTAAGAATCTACCAATAATAATCATTATAGTAGTTCATAAGTTTGCGATAAATAGCCAAAGAAATCACAGGTTTGGGTATCTTTCATCAGTTCAATTATTCCAAATTTACCATGCTTGTACGAAAACCGTTAATACCATGACCCTTCGTCTATTCACACTATTGATCAGAATGGCGTGAAGATGAACATCCTGAAATTTCAGTCAATATGACGGGAACTATCTTCCATAAAGATAGTGCGGTATCAGTATTCAAATAGGGATTACCTTCAATCTGCTAGAGAAAATGCTACTTTTCTCACAGCGGTCAAAGCTCAAATAGGGGTATTCTGGAAGGCTAGACGTAGATGGCGCTAGTTAGGTTGGCGGTCATGGCTAAAATTACGAACACACAATAGGTCACGACCACGTGATGTCACATCGCTCGGATGTGATTAAAACATATCTTTATAATCCGTGGGTTTCGATGTTGTTTCGTATTGGCGTCGTTCATTTTGTGTGTTTGAAGCAAATAACGAATGTCGACGGAAAAAAGAGTTTTTATAAACACTAAAGTGTACCGTGGTAATAGGTCAGCCAGGCTACTGACATTCATGACAGATTGCTTATTTTTTGACACCTTGTTAAATTTTTTCATAGAAAAGGATACCGGGCAGAGGTTTAGAATCATAGAACCTCAGAAGGACAAGTTACCACAAAACTAGCAGGACTACAATAAAACGTTACCTCGTCACATTGCATAGGTACATAACAAAAAGTTTAATTAGAACTCTGCCTATTTCTTACATTTATTTTTATCTGTCACCTAAAACCACTATTTGTATTATATTTTAACCAATATGTTTTTATAACTTGAAATCATTTGAATTAAGGCGAAAATAACCTAGTCATTCCGCTTAGGTATCCGTTACCTTATTTCGTAACAGATAACGGATAACGAAGTATTGTCCTGCTACTGTGCAAAATCTAAATAAGGAAGATCATAACCCAAGAACGAGGTCTGTTCGAACTTAATTTAATATTTTGTTTCCATTTTGATTAGAATTATTTATTTCAACTTTGATGCTACTTAGTGTTTTCATATATTTTAGAATTAACTTTGATTTCCACCGATTGTAATAAAATCAACACATCCTGAGTTATTGTTACATTTTGCAACAGCACTGCGGTCGGAAAATGTAACAAATAACGTTACGCAATACAAATTATCACTGCCTGTGTGTGCAGAGGTGGACGAGCAGGTCGACACTCCCCAATGAGCGCTAGATGGGACTGACCAAAGTCGCTCATCTATGATCATGGAGAAGCAAACGTTGCCTTGGAATATACGAGATGCAGTGTTGCCAATTGAACCAATGGAGCACCGTTAGGGCCGATCTGAAATCAATCCTAAACATATTGGCAACGCGGCAGATTGCCGCGTCTGCGTTGCCAGCCAACGCGGTGAATGAGTTTCACTATCCAGCCGGCTTCTATTTCTTTCTAACAGAAACACACAAATAAACGCTTTCAATATTCACTAGATTGTGCATCAACATCAACAAATCCTCAATCCGTCTCTGTACGATGTGCATTATGAATGAATAAACGCGATTTCGCTTTCTTACCAACGATATTCCGCTCATTAAAAATTAAAATAAAAGTTACGAAAAAGCAATTAAGTGGTTATTAAGAGAAAAAGTAATACAACAATTACCTGCACTGTTTGCCATCTGCCATTTCCCAAAAAACAATGGGGAAAATACGGTCGAAAGCCTAGAAAAATTGTAGCAGAAATCTAGCGGGCGCTGGCTATTTGCACACACTATTGTTGCGCATCAAAACAAAAACAATGGCAAGATGCACTGAAATGCAGCGACTGCAACCGCACATGTACGTACTCTGGGGGTCATAGTGGGGAACAGCAAGATTATACAAATATTACGTGATTCTATTTTTAAAATCGAAGCAATATTCCAAAACTGCGGAATAAATGTTAGGAAGGGGCATAATGTTCTTGAAAATAATCCAGATTTAATTTGTATTTATACAAAGGACATAAACAGGGCGTTTTCTAAACATGAGGCAGAAACTCTAGGGTCGATTGTTTGGAGCTTTTTAAGACTATAGGCATGGGTATTACGTATCTTGAAAAGTGACATTATGTCAATTTTTGTTGACATTATATTAGTTTTTTGTGACATTTTTCTACAAGATGTTAACTTAGCACTATCTGATGGACACGTTGCAAGCTCGTTTTGTAGTTGTACGTGTTGCCTTCCGTTAGCAATGCATAGGTGCATAGAGAGGATTTCTAATAATATGTGTTGATGATAATTCCATTCGATTTTTCTCTTAAATACTAAATAATTATATTCACTGTACACTGTTGAATTACAAGTCATATGCTAACAGTCATTACACACAACGCGGGCGCGGTGGTGATTTCCCTTAATTCTCGTCATAGTTTCTGAACAGAAAAAATCGTAATTTATAACTTTGAACTTCAGAAAGGACAACATATAAGTAACTCGTTGGGCACAGATAATAGATATACTTCATTGGCAGCATATTCAGTAATGATTTTCTCACACAGCAAATAACACTGATTTTATCCACATGCAGACCAATACACGCAATCATCCAGATGCGGTCTTGCTATTCAACGAACTTTCTTCTCAGAGAAAACTATAGACTACTCGGCTTCACAAAACATATGCAACCAACAATGCGTGTAGTTGAGCTATTCTTCCATAGATGGGCGCTCACCTAGTCTGCAAGATTAATTTTATAGGTTTTTATTTGACGTTTTATAGGTTTTTACGTAATACCCGTGCCAGCCGTAGACGTTTCGATTATACAGGGTGTCCAAGATACAGCTTAGGTTGAATTAGGCAAAAACTGCGTTCTTTGGGGTATATTTACATGCCGTTGAGACACTTGTAAGAATATCATGGCTTACTGAAGTGTTTGGCCAAATCGTTTTTATTTTTTTCCTGACTTAATTTTAAGAAACATCAAAAAACTAATGCAATTTTTTCATTAGCGCTCTTTAAGCACTACATGGTGGTGTTTTTATATTTTGTGCCCGACGTTTCGATCGTTGAATTCGTATGAGAAATGCTATTAGATACAGAATGGACCTCATAAAAAATAAAATTGATGATGCTTTCTCAAATACGAGCCGTCAGGCACAACATGTAGTGCCTAAGAATTCCCAATTAGCTTTTAGATATTTCTTAAAATAAACTCAAACAAAAAATAAAAATGAATTGGTTTATTTTAGTTTTTAACAAATATCTCAGTAAGCCGTCTCTCAACGGCATGTCCTAAAGAACACGATTCTTTTGCTAATTTAATCTAAGCTATATATCCCACAGTTCCCTTAGATCCTCATGCATAGGATCATTATCATGGACAACCAAAAATTTCGCAAAATAACACTTTTGATAAATAAACATTACAGTTGACGTATTTCGCAATGTTGTTTCATATTGAGGCTTATCAAAGAGCGGATTCAGGGTGGGGGGGTCATGGGGGAATCCGCCACTAAGACTAAGTGACCCTTCTGTCTCAAAGGCGGGATCAGCTCTTAATTCTATCCAACTACTTCATTATTATTGCACTAGAGTTTTTAATATACCGAGACCACCTCAATCTCCGGACTTGAACCCGATAGATTATTTCCTACAGTGCCATTCAGATATACTAGTTTGTACAAATGCACTTAAAGAGAACGACTCTAGTGTTCTACCTCTATGTTCCTGCTTACCTAAGCAGGGTCCGACTTAATTTCACACATGGGACGGCACGGTGTTGAATATTATGAAAATTCTGCTCGCGTAATACTTGAATGACCCCTAAACAGGTAACGCAGCTACTTGAGCAATAGTTGATAAAATACTTAGTCAAAGACATTCTCAGAATTTGGCTTCGGTGCCAAAAGGAAGACATCTGTGCACTAAGAATGCAATACTATTCGGCGAAACATCTTGATCGCGCCGCTGTGTCGTATAAATAAACCTCTTTAGATGCTTAACCAGCAACTAAACCTCTTTAGATAATGGCATTTGATGCTAGGAAAGTTGAAGTATCTGCTGTCGTAATTCAAACATACGCAACGTAAATCACTCTACATTCGACGTCTTCAGTAGTTGGGTTATTTGTTAGCTACCGTTATCCCTCCTCAAGCATTGTAAGGCTTTATAAACGTAGATAGCGGAACCACCTGTAGTATAAAGCAATAACTGACATGAATGAATCTATTCTTCTACCGTTTTTCTACGTCAAGTAGGTTGACTCTGCAAATCCTACGCAAAGCTTCAATCATAAAAGATAATGTTCCGCATTAGTTGGTCCCTCTGAGAAAAAGGATGTATAACATGAAAATCAAACGGATCAAGTTAGTTAAACAGTCTCATATGAGGGATGTCTTTTAAGTTTTGCATAAAGAAACATAGTAGGCCACGCAGATCGAACGTCAGTACTGAATCTTAACCTCACTCTTTGGTAAGCTTAAATTCAAAGTTTCACAACAATACGTACAGTGTTCTCACTACAGTGAATTTTTAAGTGTCACCAAGTCATTAGAAAAATGGAACTCAACCGAGAACATTTTCGCGCCATAATTTATTACAACTTTCAGAGACAATTATCGTAACAAGAATGCCTTGCTGAGTTACTGTCTGTTTTCGGGAACGAAGCGCCACATCAGTCGACAATTTCCCGTTGGTATGGAAAATTCAAACGTGGACGGGTGAGTCTTAGCGACGATTCCAGGGTGGGTGCACCAAAAACGACAGTCACCCAGGAAAACGTCGATGCTGTGCGCAAACTCATCATTGAAGATAGACATGTGACATATCGCGAGATTGAGGCGCCTTGAAGATCTCAAAGACCTCAATTCAAAAAATTTTACATAAAGAACTAGGAGTAAGAAAATTAGTTTCTCGTTGGATACCCCCACCTGTTGACTGAAGAGTAGAAAGCAGCCAGGGTTAATTGGTGTCAAAAAACGCTTGACCGTTTCAATTCCGGAAACTCAGAAAATATGTACAGCATTTTTAGTGATGATGAATCGTGGATTTACTGTTATGAACCAGAAAATAAACGATAGTCGGCTGTTTGGGTGTTTCAAAGTGAAGAAAAGCCAGCAAAAGTCATCCGTTCTCGAAGTGTTTCGAAAAAGGTGGTCGCGACATTTGTGTCAAAAGCGGGTCATATTGAAATTCCTCTTAATGAGCAAAGAACTGTTACTGCGGATTGGTATACCACCATTTGTTTGCCAAAAGTCATCACCGAGCTTCGAAAAATCAACCCCGAAAGAAGAAACATCCTCTACCAAGACAATACAAGCTCGCACACAGCCCAAAAAACAAGGCAGTATTTAACGGAAGAAAACGTGGAATTATTGGACCATCCTCCATATAGTCCCGATCTAAGTCCTAACGATTTCTTTACTTCCCCGAAAATTAAAAACAGACTGCGTGGTCAAAGGTTCCAGTCACCAGAAGGAGCAGTTATTGACGCATTCAAAAATGCCGTTTTGGATCTGCCAGCAAACGAGTGGAATAAGTGCTTCGAAAAATGGTTCGAGCGCATGGAGATGTGTATTAATCTTCGTGGAGAATACTTCGAACAACAATAAAGTCATTTAAAACTACCTATCGTGTTGTTTTATTTCCATATGCAAAACTTAAAAGACATCCCTCGTATGTACTATTAAAATTTGCATAATTACCATGTTTCTTGTACAATTTTTGGGTTCTTTAGGATTTGGCTCCCCGAGGATATAATATGTTTTGGCAATTACGCTTTCACCCAAAAATATCTCTTGCCGATGGATGACCCTCCCATTCCCCAGACAAAAATTCCTGCGGGCGCATATGATCGAAACTGTGTTCATCCAGTAATCGATGATGAGAGAAATATTTCTAAAAGGTGAATCGTATAAGTATACCTCTGACGAAAAATTGAGATATACCCTCCCCCCCACAATTTTCTTTCAAAAATGATCAGGGTCTGAAACGTCAAAAACAGTTTGACACATTTTTATTTTTTTACTTTTTTGCCTTTACCTCCACCGCTATTGGATCGATTTTCAAAAACTATAAAGCTTTTGCGTCCTTGGCATAGTAGTAGTTCTGTGTGAAAATCAAAATCCGACCAGTCAGTGGCGTCGGAAGTGGAAGGATAATTGGGGATTATTGCACTAAGCACTCGAGTGTAGAAAAATACTACCGAAAAACGACTCTAAACTACCACGAGGGCACATGCCACCAGCTCTGAAAAAACGGTTCGGTACAAGTTTTATCGAAAAACTACAGCCGATGTAAAGTTTAAAACTGGTATGCTACTAAGGTCGGTAAAAAGGCTTCTACATCGACAGAATAACAAGTGCAAGTGTACGAGGTCTGTAAATTAAGTGATGAGACTGGAAATATAGCGTTCGATCTGGCAACATTGGAGATGCCGGGAGGACAGGGGAGCATGTGATCCACCTTCAGTACAAGTTTGAACTCGCTCGAGTCATTTGGTTATCCGTAGAGATTTTTTTTGTGAAACAGTTTTTTCTATTGTGTTCTAAAAATCAGTGACATCAATGTCAAGCAACGTTGTGCTATCAGGTTTTGCTTCAGACTTGGGCACAGTGCAACGAAAACTCTTACTAAACAAGCGTACCGAGAAAGTGTTTTGTCAACTGCACAGGGAGAGGGTCGACTGACGACGAATCACGAAGCGTAAGTCCTTCATCTTCAAGAACCGATGAAAATATTGACAGAATCTGGGATCTTGTGCGTCCAGATCTCGGTTGACAGTCAGAATGATCATGAGAGAGATACAGAACATCTGGGTGTTGCATAACAATAATGCTCCTTGTCAAAGAGCAATGTCAATAAGCGAGTTTTTTTTCCAGGAACAACATTCCTGTGGCTTCTCAGCCCCCTTATTTACTTGGCTTGAGAGCTTGTGACTTTTTTCTCTTCCCGAAGTTGAAAAATCACCTCAAAGGAACTGATATTGGGAGAGTCGAAAACATTCAAACGGCGGTAACCAACCAGCTGAAAGCTATTCCACTATCGGAGTCACAGCATAGCTATGAGGAGTGGAAGAACCGTATTCAGCGCTGTGAGGCTTCAGAATGAAGTTGTTTTCAGAGTGACAATATAAAATTGTAATTATGTTTGAATAAAAAAAAAATAAAAAAATCAGTCTCATCACCTAATTTACAGACCTCGCATGTATATCTTGGAACTTTATATAGAAGGTAACGTTTACCTTTCCAACAAAAGTGCATGATAGAATTATGGTCTCTAATCCGGTGCGTTGACAGTTTATAATCCTTTTGCTCGCATAATGAAGCTAGTAGTAATTAATTGCCTTCTTCGGAATACCCCAATACCTATAAATATTCGAAGTGGGACGTCTGTTCACTTCTTTATTATCTTTCAGTCTAGTATCAATCTGGATATGTTTTCTGTGTATAAACTGTTTTCAACACTTCTATTTATTTATTTATTGTCTTTTTTTAATCATTACTATTTCCAAGTTCCATTTCAATCCAAATGTGTTCAAACAAGTGTTAATAAAGGTCCAAGTGGTTATGTGTGAAGCGAAAAGGTGATATAGTTGTCACCGTTCTTGGCGGGTCAAAGTAAGACTACCAGTATATAAATGGCCCCCTTCACTTAGTATGCATGCTTCCGCCCTCCTTCTCATGGAATTGCGCACTAGTTGAAACATCGCTGCAGTGCTTTTTATTCTATCACAAGCTGCAACTACTCTTCCTCTTCATTCCTATACAATATTAATGGGACTTGTGTACACTAGTGTCTTAAGCTACCCCCACAAAAAGACATCTAAACTGTTGAGGTCTGGGGACCTTGGTGGCCATTCTTGGGGCCGACCGTCCAATCCAATGATTTGAGTAAACAGTTTGTAAATAATTACGAACCGCTACACTGAAATGCGCTGATGCACCATCATGCATGTACCACATATTGTTTCTTATTACTAACGGAACATCATCAAACAGCAAAGAAACTTGAGGTAAGTCTGTCCGTCAAGTCGTCCCGGCAAGAAGAATGGGCCAATAAAGTGGTTGCCAATAATTCCTGCCCATACGTTAACCGAACATTGGTGTTGGAAATGGGTTTCGGTTACGGCATAAGGATTTTCTTCTACCCACAAATGATTATTGTGGAAATTCTGAATGGCATTTCGAGAAAAATTAGCTTCGTCCGTGAACAGAATCATTAATTCAAATTGCGGATTTTGTGTAATTTTTTGAAGATACCACTGACAAAAGGTCACGCACCTTGGAAAATCAATGGGAAGTAATGTCTGTACTCTACTACTAGATATGGTAAGGATGTAACAAAAAATCCACTAAAATTCTCCAAACAATTTGATGTCAAATATTTAAGTGTCTAGCGATCTTCCTCATACTCGTTTCAGGATGTTCTTCGACTTCGTGCAGCACTGCTTCCTCAACTTCAGGTGTTCTCACACTTAGAGGTCTACCTTCTTTTTCGGACAGAACCAGTTTCAACAAGACGACGATGAATATTAGAAAACCTTCGACTATCTGGCAAAGCATGATCGGGTTATCTCTGGTGACAAATCCGTCTGGCTTGCTCACCATTACCGTCGGCAAGGCCATATACGTAATGCATTTCCGCCATTTCTGCATTTGAATAATTCACCATTATTAACAAGATTGTAAAAAATAAATAATGAAAAAGATGTCACAGCAAACAGATTTGAATAAGAGAGACTTGTCAGATGTCAAAAGCCAGTGACATATTCCAGAGCAACTAGATATTTATTGCAAAATTGCATTCTTCAATTGTTACATTAATTTTCTCGGACAATAGAACGGTTTTTATTTTTTTTATTCAAAATAGGCGCATCGAAGGAAAACAATTCAAGAGAAATCATTTGTTTTAAATTGAACGGGGAATTCAAAAATAATTTTTATTTTCCAAAAATCCATTGGCGTACCATTTTTTCTTAAAAAATTATGAAGTCAATACCCGTAGGGGAGACCGGGGCTGGTTGTGACATTTTTTTTTCAAACTGTCATATCTTCTTAGTGGTTCAATTGTTTCACCTGAGTATTGGTTTGTTTGATGAAGTAACTATTCAGGATCTTTTACCAAAATATATTTTATATAGCAGACAAATAGCAATGACGTAAATAAATGGATTCTGAAAAGAAAACCGTGTAACTTTCAACCCCATGCAGGGGGCTGGTTGTTACATTACATGGGGCAAATTGTTACACTAAGAAACAAACGTATTATAAGAGTTTTTATTAGGAACACTCAACATAATTAGTCACTTTTCTTAATTTCAATAATATGCTTATATCTATAGAGCAGTATTTTGCCTCATTACAACGAAAACATCTAAAAAGAAACAAAATTACAAACTTAACATTGGGTATTCTTCATTAAATCAAAACATGGATAATTTTTCAACTACAAGATTATAAACCTCTGTAGGTATTAAATAAAACCTTCGTGCCTACTAATCAACATAACGTATTTTGTAATTGAAGATAAACTACACTTAAAAAAATACCAAGCAGTTTAGTCACTGTAGTCTGAAAAATCACTTTCGCAGTTCACACATACGTAATATGCAATATTTCCTCTAACACATTTCACATGTGACCAATTCTTGCAAGCTCTACACTGTACCCACTCCTCACCAGATTTCTTCGGATCAAAAGGATCACAACACATCAGACAAAAATATCCATCCTCTTCTGCACTTTCTTCGTCAGTGTCATGTAATACTTTCCTCTTTGCAGCAAGGATTCTTTTTTCGTTACTTGTTTTCCTTCTCTTATTGGTATTTTCCTGTTCTATCTCTGTCTTCTTTGCTGTAGATTTTCCCCCTTTATCTGACTTTTCTTTTTGGATTGTTTATCCTTCTTCTTACTCTGTTCCAGAGCCAAAGCATTTTTTTCTGGTGTATCAGTTAAAATTGCTGATTTGCGAGTTTTTCTTCTTATCTTGGTTGTTCTCGCAGCAGCTTTTTGATAAGGCCGAACAGTCTCGGGAGAAAAATTATTTTCGTTAGGCATCATATCTTTACTACAGCCAGCAACTGGGTTAGCATGAATGGAGCTCTCGGGATATGCCATGGCACTCTGTATAGGAGAATGAGGAGGAGGTAGAGCTGAAACATAAGCCTCCCCGTTCTGTGTCGTAACAGGAACATTTTCGATGTTCGAGTTGATCGTTTCGCCTAGTGGTCTATCAGTAACAAAAGCCGACAAAAAGTCATCATCTTGAAAAATATCTTTATTGAATGGTGCAATACCAGTCTTCTTAAATCCGTTAATAATGTTCTTGGGATTTAATGCCAAGGGTAAAGCATTTTTCACTATTGATGGTATATCATGTACAGTCATTGTCTTTCCTGGATTATTTCTAAGCCAACCATCTTGTTGACTGGCACAGTAATTTTTGAATGGTCCGTAGACCGCCACATCCATAGGCTGGAGCTTATTCGAACAGTGTGGTGGGAAGGACAGCAATACCACATTATTTTCTTTAGCCATTTCGACGACATCAATATCCAAGTGTGAAGAATGATTGTCTAATAATAAAAGAACAGGGTCAGATGGAGATGGTTTCACATTATCTATGAAATGCTTCATAAATGTTTTGAATTCAAGTCCAGTCATCCAGCCACTTGCGTTTCCGGCGCCAATGCAGCCTGGAGGTCCATCGCGAACAAAATAGTCTCTGTATTTAATTCGAGGGAAGATAAACATACATGGCACCGAGTTTCCCACTGCATTTGCTGCTGCGCAGATAGTTACAAGAGTCCCTCTCTCTGCTGATGTGATGGAACCAACTTGTTTAGATCCTTTTGGAGCTAAAACTTTTCTTGGTTTCAGTACTGTTGTCACACCTGTTTCGTCTACATTCCATATCCGTGCCAAAGGAAATTTATATCTATCCATCACATCAGCCAATTTAGAAAAGAAATCACCAACATTCGTTTTATTGAATGATGTGGCTCTGCTCAAGCTTGTAGCTTCTGGTGATCTTATAGATAACGACTTATTGCGTTTAAGAAATGCCGCTAGCCAATCAGACCCTGCTTCCTTTTTGTCTAGCCACGATTGTGGCATTACAATGTTGTGCTTAAGTGCACAAGAAAATGCCAGTTGCTTGACATCCTTTGGCGTTAGTCCGTAGTAAATTTGGCTGCATTTAATCAAATAACTCACCAAAATTGCCTCTTGTTCATCGTTAAAAACTTGTCTATTCTTCTGGTAGCCGACTGTGAGAGATTCCACAGGTGTGCCCTTCTCTTTTGCTTGTTTTCGTTTCTTTAAATATCTTGTTAGCGACATATGACATAATCCGAAATCCTTAGCGATGCCACGAATTTTTTTAGTTTTGTCTTCCTCCAAAATAACTGCTGCTTGCTCATAAATATCTTTAGATATTTTGCCCCGCTCCGTTTTTCTTATATACGTCCTCATCCTATAAAGAAAAGACAAAAAATATGTAGCACAAACTATGTCAGTCGGAAACAAGCACTACGGGGCAGGTAGTGACAAATCACAACCTGCCCCGAGCAAACGTAACTTTTAGCCCCACCGCCAAATCTGATCTTTTAAGGTTATGTAGTGAAAACGACAATAAACGTAGCTGTATAAAAGTAGATTAATTGCAAAGCGCCAGCACTAGGGCATAATAATCACAACAAGGATATCTCTGCCTTTATGTAACATAGGTTGTAAACCAATATTACTAAAAGTATAAAATTTTACTAACCTGCGATTTTAATGGCAGCATGCACGTGCTCCCCTCACAAAAACGCTGGCACCACTGGCTCCCGGGGCATGCGTGCCGGCAGTGGCGGGAGTATTTGTCCCTTTCTAACGTCAGTATTGCGTTCTCTGTTCCGCGATCATTGCCACTGTAACAACCTACCCCTGTCACTTTCAGCCCCGGTCTCCCCTACGCACCTTACTTTTAAAGCTAAAAATTATTTTTGCATTGAAAAATCTTTCACTACGTACTAACTATCAGTGAAATTTCTGAAGCGGTTCTGAAAATATCAATTAATTTCCATTTTTTCCTAAAACTTCAACACCCCGAGTTTTTGTAAGGAAACATTTTTGGACCAGAGATTATAAAGCAAACCAACATTAATTTTTCATGTAGATTCACACCCTTAAATATTCGCATATCATTAAGGAACACCCTGTATATCACCATCTCCCTCATACATACACATGCAACCTACCCCTGTGTGAGTACGTTTGTTCAGTAAGCTCAAAGACATACATTTTTTAGTTGTATGCCTCCGTCTCGAAAACTTTGTCGTTACGTATGAGTGCCCTTCAATCATATTTATCAGAGTAATAACTTAGTTGACATCGGCGTGCAATTTAAGTTGTCATATTATCCGACAGCTCGTGCTAAATTTATTAGAGTATTTCCAGGAAGAAAATTGAAACAGCGGTCCCCTGTTACCCACTTCATGCATACTCGAGAGAGTAGCAGATGTGAAGATCCGCCCATGATACGGAGACTCGATCTGTTTACTTATTTCATATGGCGTTGATGACGTAACCGCCAAGAAAGGTGACTACAACTATAGGCAACAAAGCGTTTAATTATAGGTCATAGAAAGAAGATGCCGTCAAGATGGTAGCATTGACTGATAGTTACCAGATCAGTATCTTGTGGCATGCTTGGTGAATATATCCAACAAAGGACCTTTGCCTTTGTATCGAAGTACGTCAGTTTGTCATTATGTCGGCAAGGTCACCCATAAACCAGACATGATTGAATAGAAAAAAGCAAACTGAAACAGGGAAAGCAAAGAGTAAGAAGTACTATTAGAAAAGGCGTCTGGACATCATTGAAAATTACTGCAATAATTTTGAATGCCGAAAAAGAATTTGTTTGAAGTTTTGTTAAAATGTGATTTTATATTATACGAAATTGCTCGATTCAATTTTGTTCACAGGGCGAGCCCGGGCCAATGTTTGCGAACTGTGTAGTCTACTGACTCTCGCAACAAAGGGATGCAACGCGATTCGGCTTGTTCATAACTTAAGGGATGTCAAGATCTCTGAGTAGGGCACAACGAAAGGTTTCATAAAAAATAAAATACTGTTTTCATAAGTGTAGCTCATTTCTTTTTCAAAACATTACATGCATATTAGACAGTACAACACTTAATACTCGTGATGATACACTATACGATTCTCCAATTTTACCTCGTCACTTGATTAGCATGGGGGGCAGCCGTTTCGCTAGACTGCTTGTTGGGATTGTGGAATCGCTATCTTCTGATATCTTACGGCAAATTTGCTTAGCTTTAAAATGCCTCAGTCTCAATTTGGCTGCCGCCTTGGCGTTGGTTCGTTTGTAGAGACAATTCACCTCATATATAAGTAGAATGTGGACCAAGCAAACAACAGATGCTAAGACGAATTCGATGGAGAAATTAGGGTACGAGTATATATGAACCACTACTGTGCCCGATAGAAATTTGATCAACTGCGTTATTAGGTTTTCCATTGAATGTTAGTAATTTTGACGTTTCGGAATTCCACTTACGACAGCGTTTGGCAGCTTTGGACAGCTAAATGTCTTTGTGACTTTTTGTGACGTTACTAGGGTACGTTCACAAATGTGCAGATGTGCAGAGTCTTGAGATGACAAGAAATTAATAGGGAAGGTGACATATCCTTCATAAAACAGTTCAAAAATGTGATACAATAATTTATGATGACTGCTAACTGTCATCGGGGAACCATCACTGATATCGACGTGGTTATAAGGAACTTTCGCTTTTTACAGTCACAGAGTGGTCTCATCAACGATTAGACTATTTAGGAACGGATAAGAAGAGCAATTAGGATCGCCTGACATCAATTAAAGCTACCATAACCTCAAATTCATTATTATTAACAGCGACTGATGTGGATTCGTGTTTCAAAGTGATTAACCTTTAACTCATGGTTATGGATTAAAGACATTATTAGATTAAAATAAAAACATTGCAGTGGGCCTCCATTTATAAATTCATTCGCATATTTCCGTAAATAATATTATAGCTTATTGTGAATATAAAATTATTTTGAATAGATATTGGATGAGGAAAAATGTAACCTTGAATATCGACTCCTTATGAGATTTCAGAAAAAAGTAATAAAACCGGCAAAATGTGAACTTGTTGATTAGATAGCTGGAAGTCTGCAAATAGTTCACCCCGCGTCTGCTACAAGTGAGCTTGAAGTGAACGACGCGACGGCTAGTTCATAGTTGACATCTTGTAGGAAAACCTACATAATGTCATAAAAAACCTACATAATGTCAAAAGAAACCGACATAATGTCACTTCTAGTTACGTACTCATAAAATTAGGAAAGAAACCATATTCATATGTAGAACTTCAATAATAATAGCTAAGGATGGAGTAGCTGGTACTAGAGGGCCTAGGGTGGTCAAGTCTGCAAATCCGCCTCTGCGAAACTTTTATCTTAAAATAAAAGTGAAATGCTCTTCTCCAGTAGTTGTGAGACCTGTATAACAATGTGGTATTCGATCACATGATCTTCTTTTAGAACAACAGAATGAATTAATTTCAGGTCAGTACTACCTCTCGTCTACGATAATGCGTTACTTATACTTTTTACTGCACTCTTATCTTAAAATTGATCGGGTGATTGTTTTCCGTTTATCATGTCATGTTGATACATATTTAATTTAAGATTGTTATACTTATCGATTTCCTATTAATATTAATCAAAAATGAGTTTGTCTTTCACATTTTCCTTTCCAATCCGCTTAGAAAAAAAAAACAGAGCATTTCAACACTGCGCAATATTTGTTTATTGTAGAATAAAATCTCAATAATCCGGCAATGTCTGGGAAATTTCTACCATTGTTTTATAAATTACATACATTTTTGTTATCTGAAAATAGTATGTAACCACTTAATGAACAAATGTATACAGTGTGTCATTTGTCAGTAATGCAATACTAACCGATGTTACTGACTATTACTATTTGTGAATTACGTATTTAATCAAATAAACACCCGTAAGGTGTGGCATGAATCATTGCAATAGGTATTTGTGTATCCAGGGTATTAAATGGGCCTTCATGCCACACGGGTTCCAACCCACCACCATATTTACTTATTTTATTTATTTATTTAAGCCTGTAAATGCATAAAATATTGTTAGTGAAATGCTTTGTTTTGAATGCTTCACTTTTACAAAACAACATGAAATCTTTGAAGTTGTATGGAGTTGAATCTAATAAAATTGCTTTAAACTTCATTCTAAAAAAGACTGCACGGCAGGTGGCAAATTTACCCAGACATTTGGCAAAATTGATTCTACTCCTTGGAGGTAAGTGTTTGTTCTTGACGCAGGTATTGTACTCATGAACATCAGATAAAGTGCGATATTTGTTTAAGTTGTTTTTTTACATGCAGCAAGTTCTGATAATAAATTACTGCAGATACAATCAGCACCTTTCGATTTCTAGATGTTTCTCAGCAATGTTGGTCATGTTATGCTTCAACCAAACTTCCTAACACAGCATTTTGTATTAAAATTGTTTTACACATACATACAAAAGTTTATCTTTAGCATCTGCAGTCTTTAAGGGGCGCATCGTCAGTTGTTCCTACTACCTAGTTGTATAGCCTCCTTGATTTTCATAGTATTTTCTCTCCTTCAGAAAGGCTGGGGTATTTCTAGGTTTCTACTGTCCCGTGTCAGCGTCAGCGCTCTCTCATAGTGAGGTTATGTTTTTTTTAAAATCTTAAGAAATTTCCGACTGATAAAACAGATGATAAAAATCAAGTTTTATCAGCCTGAAATTTCTTGGAATTTAAAAAGAAAATATAACCCCAAAATAGAGCGCTGGCACAAAACAGTATAAATCTAGAAATCTCCCTTCCGTTCGGCACGATAGGAAAAACTTGAAAATCAAGGAGGCCATAAAGCCGTCCTACAATAATTGTAGGAACGAATGACGATACGGTCCTTAGTAGGCAAAAAATAAAATATTTCACCGGAAGCCAGTTGCTGTTGCCTAGCAACACAGAAGTAGGGGATTTAAAGAAACCGGACACTAAGATTACCTTCCCATCCAAGGACATAAACAAGACCACGAGGTGAAAATTCAAACTTGATGCCCGGAAAACCTATTCATAATGTACACGTTACCCCCAGGTCTTATACAGGGTGTTTCAGTTTATTGTTGCATAACTTTAAGATTCGATAGATCTTTTAAAATTAATGCATAAAGTCTATATAAACATGGGTCGAAAAATGCGTGGCTTCCGAAATACAGGGTGTTTAAATTTACTTTCTAAAATAGTTTTTTTTTAAATATTTCGAACAATATTTGATGTATAACAGTGAAAATTGGTATACAAGGGTTTTTTGGTACGACAAAACGAACCATGGGCATAGTTTTACTATAGCCGCTAGAGGGCGCTCTCTACTGTACCTGTAGTATATTAAAATGACCGAAAATTTTTTCTTAGTGCAATTTTTTGCTTTTTGAATAAAAATGCTGATTCTTCGCACTTTTCAACATAAAAAAGCTCTCCTATGAGTTTTCGTTATAGTTAGCCGTTTTTGAGATATTCCGATTTTAAGGGTTCGATGCATCTTTAATTATTTATGGGAAAATAATATTTTTTTTACATTTTCGATTTGGGCATTACAAGTAATTAAGATGATCGTTTAGATTGTGTTTTCAAACACAGCAATAATTTCTAACTCCAAATAAACACAAAAAAACAGAATATTAATTTGTTTAATTTTCCAGTATTATTTTTAACAACTTAAATTAATTATTTACAACTAAAATGCTATTGGATAGTTAGGACAAACATATAAAATCTAAAGTAGTTGCTCGAAATGCAAACCCAATTATTCAATGCACAATTCACATCTACGAATGATCGAACGTGGTATAGCATTATTCAAATAAGGCCTTATTTCATCACATGCATTCCTGATTCTGTCTATTAGCATATCTCTTGTGGTTACGTGAGTCTGGTACACTTTTTCTTTTAGAAATCCCCACACAAAGAAATTTAATGGATTTAGGTCAGGGGATCGTGGAGGCCAGGCAACTGGTCCTCTACGGCCGATCCATCTTTCTGGATAATTTTCTTCCAGCCAGTTTCTAACTATTCTCGAATAATGAGCTGGACAACCACCAAGCTGGAACCAGGCCAATCGTCTTAAATCTAACATCATCCCACATATTTGCATGTTCAGCCTTTAAAAATTCCAAGAAGGTCACAGCATTTAACCTTGCAGGCAAAAGGTAGGGTCCAAATAGTCGATTACGGTAGGTACCAATCCACACGTTCACACTAAATTCATGCTGAAAATTTCTTTCCCGAACTGCATGCGGATTTTCATGCGACCAAATATGTTGATTATGAAAATTTACCACTCCACGTCTACTGAAGCATGACTCATCGGTCCATAAAACGTTACTTAAAAACTCCCTATTATTATCAGTTCTATCAAGAATCCACTGACAAAATGTGATTCTTCGTTCTCCGTCCCCTGGCTGTAGTCCTTGCACAGGTTGCAAATGGTAAGGACGTCTATGGTCATTTCTAAGAACACGGTGAACATGGCTTGCTGAAATTTCCAAGGCACCAGAAACTCTCCTAACACTTGTGGTCGGATCTCTATCAAACTCACGCAGAATCATACGGGTAAATCTGCGCTGACGAACATTTATGTTTTGATCCCTTTGGAGATTTCCAAAACCATTTTCAATTATTTGGCGATGCACTCTTACAAACAATGAGCGAGTTGGATGTCGTCTGTTTGGAAATCTTCGTGCGTATTCTCTGGCTGCTTCTGCTGCGTTTCCATTTACAAAGCCATACACAAAATGAATATCTGCTAACTCTTGATTGGAGAATAAAAATGGCATTTTTATAAAACTTACAAAAAAAACAGGTAAAAGGAACTAAATTTCGTGCATTCACAATTGCAAAAAAACGTTTCAGGTTTCAACAGACAACAAAACTAACTGTCAACTAGTCGACGTTTAACCTTATTCTGCTTTCAATTTCAAAAATATTTGCAGGCACAGCCTACTTTTAAAAATTATCGAGATACTGACACTTTAACGTTATTTTATCATAAATAATTAAAAATGCATCGAATCTTAAAAATCCAAATATCTCAAAAACGGCTAACTATAACGAAAACTCACAGGAGAGCTTTTTTATGTTGAAAAGTGCGAAGAATCAGTATTTTTATTCAAAAAGCAAAAAATTGCACTAAGAAAAATTTTTCGGTCATTTTAATACACTACAGGTACAGTAGAGAGCGCCCTCTAGCGGCTACAGTAAAACTATGCCCATGGTTCGTTTTGTCGTACCAAAAAACCCTTGTATACCAATTTTCACTGTTATACATCAAATATTGTTCGGAATATTTAAAAAAAAACTATTTTAGAAAGTAAATTTAAACAGCCTGTATTTCGGAAGCCACGCATTTTTCGACCCGTGTTTATATAGACTTTATGCATTCATTTTAAAAGTTCTATCGAATCTTAAAGTTATGCAACAATAAACTGGAACACCCTGTATAAAATTATTTAAATGGAACTCAAAAAGAATATTAGATTATATTTTGAAAAAGATAATTCTCTTAAATTCCTATAGTATTTTGAATAATACAACTTAATCCGGGTAACATGTTATATCAACTCCCTGATTGGAGATAGAGAACAACTTCACCAGCTCAGATACTGAAGGTAATATAGTTTATAACATTTTTGAAAGAGGTATTTCTCCAATTTGAGTCTTTTTATAATTACATTTTCCGTTGTTACGGGAGTTCGATCTAACAAATCATAAATGAACTGGAAGTTTGAACAAACAATCTTGCCAAATTCCTAACCTAACGTTTTGGTATAACCTGAAACACTTACTAAAAAGTAAACAACAGAAACTCTCCCACCTCTTTTACCGCCGAATTTCCATGTAACTTGATACCCATGAGAAGATTCTGAATTCTTCGTCAATTTTTTCGGAGTATTTTGGAATTCTCACAGTACCTTCGAGGTATAGCTGTGGCTTGTTAATATTTTTATAGTATGCCTATTATAACGGGAAGTAAAAGTGAATGGAGCGTAGCTCATTCCATCGTAATGAGCTAAGGTTGATATACGATGTTATGGCACATAAGTACAATCAATAACTAAAGCAACATACACAACGACAAACATTCCAGGACATAAGAAACCATTGCAGATTTATGTATCTAGCTTTCTTGTTACATTCATCTCAGCAGCCTTTTCAATATTACGACGCATTTCTGAAATGCTGCTGCTACCCGAGAATGTTTACGATCTAATTTTTTAAATGTTAAATGGTATAGAGATCAATAACGTCATGGCGGCTGCAACAAGGCAAATGCAGCATGATAAGCGGAAACATAGTCGTAACATCAGTCTGATTCCTGGGTGAATTCGATATAGCTCAAGAAATTGAAATCAATGATAAAAATCTTCTTCTACTGATATGCCAACGGATCTCCTGCCTCTGAGCTTTCGATCACATGTAGCATGCCTCTCTCCAATTTAAGCGCAGCCCCATGGCCTTCAGAAGAGCTTTGCAGATGGTAAACATTTTTCTGACCATAATAGCGTTTTCTTTTGGTCAATTACTGCACTTGTGCATATTTTGTGTTCTTTTCACTAAACCAGTTTATATATTCACGTTCTTTTGGGACGTATCTTGAACTAGTTTTGCACTCGGAGCAAAAATATCACCCGCATGGGTTGGTTTTTTATGACATGTAGGATTTTCTACAAGATGCTAAGTTAGTACTAGCTGATGGACACATTGTGAACTCGTTTTGTACTTGTTCGTGTTGGCCTCAACGTCATGACGTTTCAGTTATCAATGTGATGTAAAATCTGCTTCAGAGATGGCATTACTGGAGGTAACGGCAATGCATAGTGAGGATTTATGTTCTAATAATATGTGTTGATGATAATTTCTTTGGATTCATGTCTCGAATACACTTACTTCAGATTCAAAAGTAGAACTCAGTTGAGTATCCACTTTTTATTATCCATTCTGGAAATTAAAATGAGAGAGATAAGATAATTATATTCACTATATTCTGTCATATTCATGCTAATCGTAATTACACACAAATCGGGCGCGGTGTTGATTTCCCGTAATTCTCCTCAGTTTTTGAAAAAAATCGTAATTTATAATGTGGAACATAACCTGTCTTCAGAAAGTACAACATATAAATAACCCATCGGACACAGCTAATAGATACCATATACTTCATTGGCAGCATATTCAGTAATGATTTTCTCACACAGCAAATATCACAATTTTATACACATGCATAATCAATACACATTATCATCCAGATGCGATCTTGCTATTCAACCAACTTTCTTCTCAGAGATAACAACTACAGACAAGGACCATTTGGCCTCACAAAACATATGCAACCAATAATGCGTGTACTTTAGTTGAATGATTCCTCCTTAGATGGACGTTCACATCGATCCTAGTGAGCAAACGTGGAATTGCGCCGGCGCCATAAAAACTAGCTGGTTTGCAACATGACATCTTATAGGTTTTCTTGACGTTTTATAGGTTTTTTACATGATACCCATGCGGGCCTCCCTGCATAGACTTCGCTACTCAAGGTGTATCGTAGGAGCAGTCGGAAACGGGCTGTCATTCACCAGATCTTCTACTGTAAATTTTTAGGTTTTTACGTTTTATGGGTCTTTTACATAATACCCGTCCGACCTGGAGGATCTCATACTAGTGTTGTCAACACTGTCAGTGTCATATTCCGCAGTTTTGACTTGAGCTTTTGGCATGCAACCATGCTTTTTCAGCCAGCTTTCTAACGGTTCTTCTCTTCTTCAAAAATTGACCCATTTTCAAAAACACCTCAATTGGAAGAATACAGAGTCTTTTCATAGCTTTTGTTATACCCGCACCCGTGTTACGATACTCAAAAAGCGACATTATATCGATTTCAAATGACATTACGTAGGATTTTCTGCAAAAATGGTCCCGTTGATCACAACGTAGCGCTCCTGTAGAAAAACTTTTCTCCCGAACGTACATGGTCACTTTGAGCGCTACCAAAGCGGTCGCCATTGTTTTCATCATAACCAAAATATGTTTGGCAGCGTTATTACGTAAAAAACTTACAGGTATAAAACGTCAAAAATGCAGCCAGCTGTCTCATGGTTTCCTCTTCTTCGAAAATTGAATAAAAATAACCTTTATCCGGTAAGTGAATTACCAGAGGACCATTTCGTGCTATAAAATGGTAATAAATTAATTTAAATATCTACCTTTTACTTTTTTAATCGTCTTTTAATTTTAGGTCCAAGAGATAGTCAAGGTATTTTGAAAACTTGATGCAATAGTGTCAAGGTATGTAATGTGATTAATACTAGTTGATTAATAAATGTTGTTAGTTCTGCATTCAACATAAAATATGTAGCAAAATTATTGTTTTACTTGTAGATGAAGAAAGTACAGATCTTATACCTACCACAAGTGAAGAGTCATATATCATGGACGGATTTAAATAGACAAGGAATGCCACGTTGCTGTTACTTGATTAATATAAAAATATAACTGATTTCAAGGCATAAGTGGGATCTTATAAAACGAGGTTATATGGCTTAAATTTAAATTTACTTCTATTTCATTACCTCAAAGTTTATCAATATCGTTATAGGAAACAAATCTTTAATATAGCAAGTTATGAAATTTGTAGTTTTATTTCAAGTAATGGCTGATCGGTTGTACAGGTTCATATTTACAATTCTTCATTTCAAAAGTTTCTATTTCCTACACTAGGCTCGAAATCACGAAAGATGACGATTACGTCATCATTTTTGTCTTTAGCAAAGACTAAGGACAGCGATTTGTAGGAATATTTTTAATGAAGTTTCAGATATGTTACACAGAATCAAACAGAATTTTATTGTATAAACAAACTGTACTGCTAATTTGCATGTATCCGACAAATATAGGCGATGTTTTCATGTTGCATGATCGATCATATTTGAAAGATGAATAGTTTAGTTAGGTTATGTTAAAGCAGGTTAGGTTGTTTTCGAATAATACTTTGGTCTTTGGTGTTCCTGTCTCAAGGTATTCTACTCATAACTGTTTTTTTCAAAACAAAAACTCCCCACTAAAATTATCATTAAGGTATCACTCAAAACCATGAAATAAAATGAAAATAAACTTCGGAAAATCATAATATAGATTTGTTGTCATTATGTTCCTAACATCGTGATTTTATCATCGACGTACGTCCATTGGTTACTTCAGTACAATTTATGATATGACGTATTAGTCATCTTTCGTGATTTTGACTATACAATGTGTTTGGTCACGATATACCGATATTTAAGAGGGGTATTTTTCAGCTATTTTTATCGACAAATCCACTCCCCTACAATATCCTATCTCATCCCCCTTGAAATGGCAGCCATTTTTATTTTTACGCTACGATTACGGTAGTGCATATATGAAAATTGTAATAACTGAGTACGTAATTGTGACAGAACGATAAATTTCGTGTCATTTGAACGATGACATGTTGTCCTAGCGATTATTGAAAAATCGTTTTGATACTTAAAAACAGACAAAAACAGAAAAAAATATGGAAGAAAATTGATTATTTTGTGCATTTCCGCACACCATTCAAAAACTAGACTGTGAAGTTGTACTTTTTTTGCTAATTCTACAGCTTTCTGTTATCCTAAGTACTCTACGTTAAGCAATAAATACTACCTAACATGGGTCAAAAGGGTGTAATAAAATGCAAATTGTTTTCAAACTTTTTATACATAAAAATGACAAATCAATGTTTCTTATCGAGACTTTGGACATGTTTAATGTAACTGAAGCTGTTCAAAATGTCCTCCTTTATTGGTTATGCACATTGTTGTTCTTAAAACAATGTGTCGTGCTGAGCGGCAGACCATATCCGTGTCAGCCCTAATTTCGTTCGCAGCGGTATGGATCCATTTCAAGGGGGGTGAGGTATGACATTGAAGGAGGTGGATTTGTCGATAAAAACAGCTGAAAAGTATCCCCCTCAAATACCGGTATGTCGTGACCAAACACATTGTATACCTTCTTACATAACTTCTGAATTCTCAGGTTCTCATTAACTACTACATTCACGTCCAGACCATTGTCTTTAACGATTAAAATAGCTCGATCAGGATTCATTAGCCAAATATACTAAGTGACATATAAATCCGAACACCCAGTTTAAATGGTTTTATTTTAATAAAATTTTGTATAAGTACTTAATGAAGCATAATAAGTAAATGATAAAAATTTCAAAATGATTGCACTGCTTTAAAGCCCTTTGGCCTTTAATAATGTGTGGATGCACCCTGATGTGCTACGCATTCTCCAACGCGCCTAGGCATGCTTCTGATCAGGTGGTCAATGTCCTCCTGTGGTATCTCATTCCAGGCAACCACCAACTCCTCTCGAAGTGCTTCTAGAGTCTGAGGAGGACGTTGCAAATTGAGCAATCTCCTACCCATCATATCCCACACGTGCTCAATTGGGGATAAGTCGGGAGATCTTGGTGGCCATGGTAACAATGTGACATCATTATGTTGAAAGAAGTCTATTGTGACTCTTGCAACATGTGGTCGGGCATTATCTTGTTGGAAAGTTGGATCTGCCAGGGTGTCAAGATAGGGTAAAAAATGGGGTTCTAGAACTTCGTGGATATAACGCTGCGCGTTCATGTTACCTCTGATGAAGATTAAAGGTGACCTGGAACCATAAGCTATAGCACCCCAAACCATAACTCCAACAGTGTGATGAACATGTCTTTCAACAAAAAACTGTGGATTCCTCCTTTCACCACGTCGCATTCTAACCCTGGCACGACCATCGTGCATGCCTAAACAAAATCGAGACTCGTCACTAAAGACAATACTGTTCCATTCCTGATCCCAGAGTGACCGTTGTCTGCACCACTCAAGGCGATTACGTCGGTGTTCTCGAGTTAAAGGGAGGACCCAGTGTGGCCGGTATGAAAACAAGCCAAAACTTCTCATTCGTCGGTAAACACTTCGCATGCCAATAGGTCTTCCGTGTTCTGCAAACCATTCATTTGCAATGGACCTGGTAGTGGAGAGACGGTCCCTTAAGGCCAATAATCTTAGGCGGCGATCCTCACGGTCTGTTGTTCTACGGCGGCGTCCAGTGCCCCTTGCTCTTTGCGTACGGCCTTCTCGAAGCCATGCCTGACAACACCTAACCACAGTGTCCACACTTCTTTGCACTCTAACTGCAATTGCCCGAAAAGAAAGTCCAGCTTTCCGAAGTCCTACTATACGGCCTCTATCAAACTCACTAAGTTGACGAAATCGTCCAGGTCTCCGTACTCTAGGCATCGTAACCAATCGTAAAGGATGTCAAGAACCAAAATCCGCCAACGTTGATTCTTTACTGCAGCTGAAATATTCATTTTTAGAGCGTTAGTGAATTAAAAAAAACAGTATAAAAACCGAAATGTCCAACTGATAAGGCTGAAATTTTTTTCACTTGTTATTTACAGTAAGATAAATACATTCACCAACTTTTATTAAAATAAAACCATTTAAATTGGGTGTTCGGATTTATGTGTCACTTAGTATATAAATGAAAAGAAACTGAAAAGAAAAATTTAAGATCAACAACGTTCAAAAGTATCATATAGCAAAGTGATCGTTACATTAGCGCTACAGTAGCGCAACGTAGTGATGAACGGATTGAAACTAGTTGTCATTCGAGAGTTTTTAGTGCAACAAAAACAATGAATCGTTAAGTCTATTGTAACGTTATTTTTTACAGCAACAATAAATAACGAATGTTGAAGTGAAGCTTACCTCAAAATTTCAAAACCTCGTTAAATTTTTTCATAGAGAAGTTTTGTGTACAAGTCCGGCAAGAAATGAACAGGTTTAGAATCATACAACCACATTATGACAATTGACCTCAAAAGCAGCAATAACTACAATAAAACGCTATCTTGCCACATTGCATATACAGGGTGGCCGATATGTAACTGACTGGTTTGTATCTTGAATATTTGTGAAATGAAATAAAATACGTTCATTTTTTTATCTTTTACTAAAACCTGCGCAAACCTGAGCCCTCTTTTCCATCACTTTTTGGTAGGTTTCGGGAGCAATATTTTCAATCGCTTCCGTAATATTGTTCTTCAGCTGCTCTACAGTATTTGGTTCGGTAGCATAAGCCCTATTTTTCCAAAATCCCTATAAAAAAGTCAAGAGCCGCTAAATCCGGTGGCCTTGGTGGCCAGTTGAAATCATCAAATCGAGAAATTAATCGTTCCGGAAATATTGTTCACAAAAGATTCATTGTTTTCCTAGCTGTGTGACAAGTTGCTCCGCCCTGCTGAAACCACATGTTTTGCAAGTTAAATTGTTGGATTTGAGGAGCTTGCACCTTATCACGGTATCGCTCTTCACTGACAGTAAGAGAATTACCTGAAGCGTCTTCAAAGAAGTAAGGTCCAATAATGGCACCACCATATCAAACTGTGACGGGACAAGGATGTAGTGGTCGTTGATGGATGACACGAGGGTTCTCTAATGCCCAAATACGACAATTATGCTTATTAACAGATAGCCCATTATCAGTTGTCGGTAAAAATCGTTATTTTGGGTATTAAGCTGCAATATTGCATGACTGTATTGTCGGCGACTTTCATTGTCACTAGGCTGCAGTACTTGGGTTAACTGAATTTTGTACGGCCACAAATACAAGTCTTTTTTTAAATAAAGCATAATGACGTGCGACGAATATCCAGTTCTTGCGAACGATGTCTGGTAGACGTCTCAGGGCGCTCCACTATACTTTCACGTTATTTTCCCGAGTACAAACAGTTCGAACACGGCCTTGGCAAGTCTTCAACTTCACCAAATTTCCGCACCAACTGTCGCAGCGTGTTGACACTGGGCAGATTATTTCAACCGAAATCGTTGCAACAATCGACTCATTATTTAAGTAAAACGTTTTAACAATACAGACGCGTTGTGGAATCGTGTAGCGATCCACGATGAATTGGACACATGTGCTTTGAACGGCTACTACGGTGCCACCTTCATAAATGCGTGTATCAAAAATGGCGCGCAATTTAAATCAGTCAGTATATATATTGGCCACCCTGTACAACAAAATTCAATTCAATTAATTTAGAACACTGCTTATTCCTTACATTTATTTTTATCTGTGATAAAAACTAATCTTCCTATTATATTCTAACCAAAATGTTTCCATAACATGAAATTATTTTAATTAAGCTTATCCAGCTTTACAAATTCCGGCAACAGCGCTGAGTAAAGAAAATATAATCTTACGTAATAAGCAGTCCCCTATTCTCCGTCACTAACGAAGCTTTTTTATTTCTATAACGAAACTGTTTATTCACTTCATGTTCGCTTGTACTGCGTGTTGCCTAAATGTCGTGACACTTGAGTATATGGTTTTGCTCTGATGTGATGTAACATGTGCTTCAGTGATGGTCCTAGCGGAGGCCATTTATAGCTTCTATGGCTTAAGCTTAAAGGTGGCATTCACAGCGAGTGCACGTGGGGTGGATTACTCTTGGTTATGTGGTTGCAAAAAAACAGATTGTATTGTTGGCGATGTCTTCTGTTTTATATAGAAAAAAGTCGGTGGACCAGCAGCGGAGTCAACGATTTAAATAGTTTTAGAGCTCTAAAGAGAAGACATGAAATTTATCCGTTACATGTGAGATATGTAGCCAATTTAATTCAGTTTGGCAAAACAAGAATCGAAAGTTGTCTTAACCAAGCTTTTAGGCAGCACACTTCTAGATACCGTATGTTTTTTGGCAAAACAGGAATTACCGTTTATTTTGAAGGGGATGACTCTGACAATAGAGGAAATTACAGGGAATTGTTAAAATTCATAGCCAAAAAAGATCAAAAATTTTCCGAACATCTAGAAACGTCGACTGTTTTTTCGGACGACTTGAATTAGTCCTAGCATAAGACGATGAGGTCAAGTTCCCCAGACGCTCAGTCCAGGAATGTTTACCTTAATTTAAAAATAGTTTAAATAAAATACATAAGATAAGCAAAAACTTATATTTGGGAGGTTCAAAATAAACTTTTTTAAATAAGATTTTTCACATCCGGTTTCGGTAACAGTTTAGAAAAAGTAACGCGTCGCCACTGACACAAGTTTATATTTACCGATTTCTAACGGCGTTATATCGATTTTTTTCGAAAGAACCCTAGCCGATACCTACCTATAGCAACTGACAAAACAGCTACCCGATCTGGTAATCTCCATTATCGATATGAAGCTTCGCTCACATTCTACCGATATACCTACGCACTTTGCTTCTATAGGTTCGTTTGAATGTTTATATTTTTGTGTTTTGTGGTGCAACTTCTTTCAGGCACGCCTTTGGAAACATGACTGCATCTTCGTCGCGATTTGCGGACCATTTTATGCGTCGACATTCCTCAGCAACTGAACGTTGAAGTTAGCAGATATCTTTTTTAATAATGATCTTTCTTCATTTACGATATTGTCATATTTAATTACTTCGAATCCTAAAAATCGTTCAGTAACGGTATTAACTGGATGCTATTTTTTGCAAACTAGTATTGTTTACATACATTCAACAAAATTTGTGTGGCCACAATAAAACTGGGCAAGTACCAATATGACTATCACTAAAATATTTAAGCTCGCCTTAAGCTGGAAAGTAACTCCCGAGAAAAAATGCTAACATCTTAGTTTTCATCTCCGACAACAAAATTGATTCTGATCATAAACAATATTATTGGTCGTTGAGCAATGCTGATGATGATGATGAAAATAGAAAAATACTGATCATTATTAACTGTAAAAAGCTATACGAACACATGCATCGAGAGCTTAATCATCATCACTTGAAAAAATAATATTCCATTGTTTCTCAAGAGAGCGCATAATGAACTTCATTGCTATCAACAACAAAAAATAAATGGTCTCTAATATTTGATTGTAACTGAAGTGAAATGCATTTCTTATATTTCATTGCGGTCACGCTGAATAATCCGAAGCCGTTAAGGTTAATGAACTAACTTTATGCACTTGGTAATGAGATGCAATTATCTTCTTAAGTGCTCTATTGATATTTTCCAACACTTAAAACCATGTATGTAAACTATTGATGAGAAGAAACGTTTACATTTATTAGCCCTTTGTGTACTTTGTGAGCAAATGGTGTATCTACGAAAATTCAACTTCTCAAGAGATTGTAGCCGCAATGTCACGCATGTCTACATGTAGACAACAGTAACGGCATGCTACTGACATTGCGACTGGCAACTGTCAGCTAGGGAAGTACTCCTTATTATAAGGCTAAGGGCCGATTTCACCAACATTATTATTACGGACCAATAGGAAATGCAATTTGACGGAAGCTGTCAAATGTCTCAGAATATCAGTGATTTCTATTAAAATGTTGAATAAAATCGTGAAAATTCGACTGTATTATAAACAAGACCACTTTTTGATTCCAACATGATGCTTTTGTACAGAAAAAACAGGACAACTTTCATGTATTTTGATATATGTTATAGGTTTACATTTAACAATCCGTTATCCTCCTCAGCGAATGGGAATGCGGCAAATAATAGCTCGATTTTCTAGCTGTTAAATTTGGCAGCAGATTTGGACGTTTGTCTGTATTTTGCAAGAAAATAGAATATAAAATACATTCCATCTAATTCCTCATCTTCCTTTACGTCATTTATTAATTTACGGGTTAATGAATTTCTTCAAAGCAATAAAAACATTGTCCTCTCCATCCTAAAACACAGATAATATGTGTAAGACGTGTCAATCCCTACATCTCCGTGATGCATATTGCAATTACTATGGACATAGACAAAAAATTATGAAAAATGTCACAAATAATGCCTTTTAAGTCCAAAAATCAAAAAACTATTAATGTTTATTATTTGAATGCTTTTTCCACTAGTGAGGTTATCTATCTGTTACTCGCAGTGTTGCAGTGTTGCCAAATCTAACGACGATCACGTCCCGTGATGAAGGGTGCGACATGAATCTTTTACATTTGCTGGTTTTGAATTTAAAGTAGGAATACAAACATAGTACTTATGATAGTTGGAGCTAGACTGATAACACTTCTTGAAGAATATTTGAAAACTGTGAACACCGTCATGGTCTGTTGTCAAATTACAAATGAAGTATCTGAAAATTCTTACATACAGTGGACCTTCGTCATAGTTTACTATCCTGATTATGATCATTTTTAACAGACGTGTTGTATCATCAAATTGATGAACAAATATAAGAAAGCTCTTATGTACCTACATGCAGAGGTTTTTTCATGTAAATTTACTAGGTATCATGATCATAAGCATCTTTGGTGGATTGTTCGATCCGGAATGGGAAAGATCTCCTATTTATGAAAATATTTTTGGTATCATCTAACCGTTGCAATCAGTGCACAAACACTGTGACATATGATTTATAGCATAACCCGCTGCCCTATCAACACAAATTTAACATACAGGTCGCCTAGCCGTGGGGATGCAGTGGTCGGGATGAATATCACGGTAGCAACTGATGACTTGGGCATGTCTGGTAAGAACGTATGAAGTGAAACTCGCTAACTTCACAAATTTTAAGATTTTGTACAATTTCTTTAAAAATGATGAAAGATATATCTGATTTGGCAGGGTAATATCGCAGCCAAATGGCAGTCACTCTTTCTGACACAGTCCGGATCGAAAGACGACGATACTCGTGAAATGTATTGATACTTCTAAATATAGGATCCTATCGAACATCCCTACTGTCAAGATGTATATATATATACAGGGTGAATTCGAAGTTGAGTCATTTATTTTAACAGTGAGTAGATCTGATCAAAAGAAATGTTTTTTTCCTTTACCATTTTCCTGGTAAAATTAAAGTAACAAAGTTATAGCCCTTTGGAAGTTTGAGTACCGCCCTGTCTCAATAACAATATTATGTGGTCGTGTTTGGCGACAATGGATATAATCCGCCGTATCGGTTCATCGCATCGGAAACAAAAAAGCGAAAGAATTTGGAACGATGTTTTTACAGGTATCTCATTCATTTGTATACAGTTAGTGTCAGTGAATAGTGGTATGTTATGTGTTGCGTGGCTCAAACGAAATAAAAAATGGCACATGTTTATGCGGATCGGTTTCCCAATCGAGTGCAACCAACCCCTCGTGCCTTTGTTAATGTAGTACAACGGGCTTGTGAATCAGGTGACTTAAGACCTCACAGGGGACCTCACGATCAAATACAGGTCCGCACTGAAATACTTGTCGGGAGGATACTTTATAAAATAAGGTAAAAATTTGTTTTTATTTTTACACACATATTTTGGTTTATCTTCCTTCTACAATCATTATCTGAAAATTAATGACTCAACTTCAAAGACAGGGTTATCCAAATTAAGTATCCACCATTGGTAACTTTGTTATTAGTAAAAATACAAAGTTGTTTAAATTAGCAAACTAGTAGCATTTTTAACGCTGGTAAAAATGAGAAATAAAAAAAACAATTGAGAGTCGTTATTTTGATTTTTTTTAGTAAAATAACATTTTTTTAAATGGAAACCGCTGTATATTATATTTTTTTCTGTTAAAGCATCAAATTTTAAACAAAAAAGTTCATAATGACTTTTCCGCTAAAGTCAAAAATAAAGTCAAAATAACGATAAATATTTTTAATTATTTGCAGTATTATAATATTAAGACGGCTATGAAAACAACATGGCGTTCGCGATTTGACAGCATTAAGATGAGCGACAAATTGTTAAAATGGACATACTCGCAGCTAGAAGGCTTTGGAAAACAATGATAAAATCAAATAATGTCAAACATTAGTGTAAATACTTGTTTATAAGCTTTATTGTGTCATTAATTTAAAGAAAAATGTTCTCCCATGAAGAAAAGTGTGATATGTTAGAATGCTATTTAGTGTGCAGAAAATCCTCCTTGAGAGCAAGAGAATACTACAGTGAATTATATCCCGCTCGCATTCAACCGTATGAACGATATTTTCTGAGACTTTATCGAACATTTAGGGGCAACGAAAATGTTTTTGCTAAAACAAGGGCAAAAAAAGAATTCATAATAAGCGAGGCCACGGAAATTGCAGTTATTGGATATTTTGAAGCTTATCGTGAGATTCCAATAGCAGATATTCTCAAGGACTCTAATTTCAGTTATGGTACTGTTCAAAGGATTTTAAAAAAATACAAATTTATTCCGTATAAGTACCGACCAGTTCAAACGCTTTTGGCAGGGGATCCAGAGAGAAGACTTGTTTTTTGCCATTGGTATCTTAGCTTCTGTCGCCAAAATGTAAATAACTTTCGTTACCTTTTATGGACAGATGAATCAAATTTTTCAAATTCTGGAATGTTTAATAGAAAAAACCACCATTATTGGTCAAGAGAAAATCTTTTGTTAGTACATCCAAGAGGCCCACAAGTCCGTTTCAGTTTCAACGTTTGGTGCGGTATAATTGGTTCAAAAATTGTTGGCCCGTTCTTTTATGAGGGAACCCTAACTGGTGAAAGATATGTGGAATTTATGTCAGAAATTCTGACTAATTTCTTAGACGAATTGGATCTTATAAGTAAACATCATCTGCATTTTCAGCAAGATGGCGCACCTGCCCACAACTCCAGAGGTACTTATCATTTTCTAAGTACTACTTTTAATGATCAGTGGATAGGAACAAATGGCCCAATACAGTGGCCTCCCAGATCACCAGATCTAAACCCACTTGATTACTTCTTGTGGGGTTACTTAAAGAACCAAATTTACAAGCGAAGGTACGATAACCGTGACGCGTTAAAGACTGCAGTTAGGGAAAAGATAACCCAGATAGATGGTAGGACCATACTTAAGACAGTTCGAGCAGTTGAAAAACGTGCCCAAAAATGTATTGAAGAACAAGGTAGTGTTTTCGAGCATCTTCTTTAAAAAAAATTGTTATTGTATTTTGTAAGATTATAAGTTGATGTTGAAAATAAAGTTTGTCGATACAATTTAATTGTTTCAGATTGGAGGCCATAACTTCAACAATTTGTAACCTAGGAGAAAAGTTATTGTAAGCTTTTTTGTTTAAAATTTGATGTTTTAACAGAAAAAAATATAATATACAGGGGTTTCCATTTAAAAAAATATTATTTTACTGAAAAAAATCAAAATAACGACTCTCAATTGTTTTTTTTTATTTCTCATTTTTACCAGCGTTAAAAATGCTACTAGTTTGCTAATTCAAACAACTTTGTATTTTCACTAATAACAAAGTTACTAATGGTGGACACTTAATTTGGATAACCCTGTATATATATATCTATCAAGGTACCGACGGAGCTATTTTGCGGCGTCATGGAAATAATTTTAAATTTTCATTTGCATTTTTTCAAGTGTTGTGCAATGATTTTGGGAAAAATGTCACGAATAGTCTTATAACGCATAATAGAGTATATTCCAACAGTTGGCGGAACTTACTCTATTGGGACCAGGAGCGTGAAACGGGATATTAGAGCACAATCTGGCAACCCTATCACGTGTTGTCATTGAATAGCATGTAATTAAACCTTCAGAGTATAATATGTTTTGTGACTGGTACCAAGAGTTGACAGATCCAACACATGTGTCACTTCTTGAAATGCAATAATCAGCTATATTCAAATAATGGTAATATAAATACAACCGAGATAACGTAAAAGCAATTCAATTTATATTTTTTAACCGTTCCAATACATTCCAGTGATCGCAAATGTATTCTCCCATCACTAACATTATGAGACACTAATTTCAAATGTCAATTCCGATCTCCTTTGGTCTATTCTCCTTCTCCGACGTCACTGTATTCTATGTTTTGTGATCACTTATTTTGTTATGTGTGGACAATGGAATTTTTTTTACAAATTTCCGTAAAAAAGTACTCCCTCCAAGATTTGTGAATAAATACATATTACACTGTCGTGTACACGTTAAATCTGCACTAACCAATAAATACGTGGTTATGTTGAATGTACCGTCACCGATGGCGCGACTGATTATACACTGAAATTAAAACAAAAAACTGAAATTGTATGTATGAATGTTGAAACTGTTGAACAGTTTCGGACCAGTGGGGTTAAAATATCGTTGAGGAACTGGAAAGAAGTGTATGAATGTGTTGAAATGCATTACCTAACAAAAATTTGAGTGAAAAGGCTTTTTCATGTAAGGATTTGGAAGTGCAATTTTGCAATTGTAGGATAAACTATAAGCACACAGTAGGTGATATAATCACATATGGATTACAAAAGTTGCAATAAACATGGAAAACCTTCAGCTAATCTGAAAAAATAGATTTTACTCAGACATCAAGCATTTTTAAAAATTTTGGCTCAGTTTTACATAATTTCATAATATTTAATAAACTGAAAAGATTTCAATGGCAAGCTGTCACTTCATATTTTACAGTGTTTCGTTTTGAATACCTTGATGCTATTTGCTGCCAAAAATTTGACGGCGAGATCTTGAGGCTGATTGGGTATATTTAACGGACTGTTTGGAACTCGTACACTATTGGTGCAGAATAATGGTTTGTTAAATTGTGAAATCCACCCTAAGTGGCACATCCTTGTATAGTAAGATGTGACACAGTTGTAATAGACTTTTGCTTCATAACTTTCTGTTAAAGATTGGCTTGTATCAAATACCTTTAATAGTTAAGGGTAACTGATTATTCAGACCTGAGGAACCCTCGGGCAGGGCGTAGAATTTCTATAATGTTCGCGATATTTTCCTAGGCCTCGCTCGATTTTATGAAAACATTATCCACACTATCTAAAGCTGACATCAGAGCTGCCAACTACTGTTTCACTTTCAACATGTAGGCCAATTTAGATAAACCTCATCTACAAATATTTACTTTCTAGTAGTAATGAAAACAGTAGAGTTCATGTGATTTTTTATACATATAAAGTCATAAATAACATTCTGTAATCGCTCAATATTTATCGCTAAAAGCTCTAAACTTAACACAAATATTTGAAATAATATATTATAATATTTGTCAATATCATAAATGAGGCTATCAGACACCATTTTCTAGAAGCATATTAGTGAGCATAAGTGCATGAGATGTTATTTAGTAATTCATATTTGTCATGCAAATATTTAACCAATGCAGTCCGACCGTGACTTTGAAGTGATATTTATCTTATCAGTTTTTAGAGGTGCAATGATAATTTGTGAGACGTGTGGCAGTGGTATTATGTATGTTATTACTTCAAAGCCGATTTAAGAATTATGTAAGTAAACGCTGAATATTAGAATGGGTAGTCAATAAACTTATGGGAGACAGGAAAGCTACTGTTGAAGGATAAAATGATACGTCATTTTATCTTTCAATTTTGTTACTTTTATTATTGGTTCTGGTTACACACAAATAATGAAGCTTGAATGAAGAGTATAAATTCTGTTAAAGATATGGCTTCGAATGAATTAGGTGATTCCCACGTTTCAAGGAATTAGAATCCGTTCAACTAAAGAAACATTTGTTTGTTACATGCTCTGGAAATAGAAAAATAAACCAAATAACTCTTATACTCTGTATCCTATCAACAAGATTCTTCTAGAATAAGTATACCAAATATGCCTTCTAAACAAAGGAACGGTGAAGATATACTTTTTCAAATGAAAATCATTGGGTTCTTGAGTCTTATGATGAAAACGTCAAAGTTATATACAAATAGTGCCTACATTACATACGGAGTTTGAGACGTGGGCCATTATTTGGCGAGCACTTTTAGTTTAAGAATGACCTTCTCAAACGAAGAACGCATAGAATTTTTTTCACTGCTACGAGTATACAGGGAGTAAACATTATTGAAATGGGTAATAGGGGGTTCAAAACAGGTCAAAAAGTTCATATGACCCATGGCCCAAAAGTCAATAGATTTTTGTCTAAATGGCTTTATAGTTTACAACTTTAAGTGCTTTATATCTACCACAATCACCACAATCTTACTAATTTCTATAACCTAATCTAAAACGTTTTTAAATTGGGTAATTAACAAATAAATGGCATTAAGTTTTTCTAAGTCAAGAAAAAATGTGTAGTCAGTAAGTAAGTTTCATTAAATTAAATATTTAAAACACACATGACAACAGCGCGTCGGTCTTTCATCACTCTTATCCAACCGGCAATCGATCGCAAACGGTAACAGTGGTTAGTTGTTATCGTTATGCATAGATAAATTACTTTATCGTTTTGTAGAGCAGAGCATCGGGCGTGTTATTCGCGGACGTCGTCGTGTTTATTTACGATGTTCTCGAATCAAGAGTTCGCCGACATGTTGTTAGTTTACAGTGAAGCTCGTCAGAAATCAAATCTTGCAGCTTAAATTTATCGCGACAGATTTCGCCAACGGGTACACCCAGACAGAAGGACATTTGAGCAAGTGTACCAAAGACTTCGAGATACAGGAAGTGTTCAGCCCACTGATATTCGCACTCGTGAAAGACAGGTTTCTTTAGAGCAGGAGGAACAAATTTTAAATATCGTGGAAATCAATGCAGATATCAGCACTCGGGAATTAGGTCGCCGCGTAGGACTATCGAATACCATAGTTCATAGAATTCTAAGGGAAAATTTACATTATCCCTACCATGTACGAGTGCAGGCCTTGTTACCAGAAGACTATCCTCGCAGACTAACATTCTGTCAGTGGTTTTTGCACAAAAACATTGAAAATCCAGATTTTTTTAAAAATAATAAATAAATTTCCATAATACACACGTGGGCCCAAGAAAATCCTCATACCAATCGTGAAGGTCATTTCCAGCAACGTTGAGTGTGAGTTACCCCCAAAGTTGTCAGGAGAAGGATACCTTAGCTTTCTAGCCAATAACCTACCAGAACTTTTGGAACAGACCTTAGACAATATGCCATTACAACGGAGACAGAATTTGTAGTTTCTTCATGACGGGGCACCACCACACATTTTTAGAGGCGTCATTCAGTATTTGAATGAACATTATCCAAATCGCTGGATCGGTCGAAATGCTCCTGATCCTCGAAAATGGCCAGCAAGATCTCCTGACCTCAATCCGATGGATTTCTGGTATTGGGGAGAACTTAAAGGGATGGTTTATGGGGCTGGTCCAATAACAACTGAAGCACAACAAATGTTAATGCGGCTGAAATAATAAATGGACAACTTCGAGGATCTAGTGTAAGAAGAAACTGGGATCTTCGTAATAAAGCTTGTGTGGAAAGTAGAGGACGACATTTTGAACACCTTCTTTAAATACAAAAAAAGTGCAGTGTGGGTTTTAAAAAGAAAGACAATGTATGTATTAAAATTGTGTTCCCTATTTATAAGTACAATACACTTTCACACACCAGGTGAAGCGCTGAGACAGTAAGTGGTAAGTCCGTTTTTTTAATTGTTTGCATTTTATGAGTACATTATCAAATAATGAAATAATAATTCGCACTGCGTTCCCTCGTAATTTGAGTCTGGCATTGCGGCGTTGTCAGATTTTATTTTACTTTAAAGTCGCTTTTCTGGCTATCATAACGTTTACACCCTGTATGTATATCACAAAATATGCGATTTTACATCACGATCGTGACATTTCGAACACATTTTACATATACTTCAAAATACCTAGTCACCTGGTGTGAAACTAACAAGCTTAAATTCATAAATGCAATAGAGGCAGCAGATTGGGTTTGGACAGCAAAGGGAGAAAGGTGCAAATGTTCTCTTTTGTTAAAATTAAAAGTCGTTTTAAACATTATGATGATTACACCGGCACACAAAACTAAAAAAAGTGGTCTGTACATTTTACTAGACATACCTAGGGTTATGTATTTCGATCAGCTGAATCTGAGTTCCGTTTGACCCGTACGTGGTCAAATTTTGAGTAAAATGTAAAAGACCGCAAAAAATAGCCAAAAATTATACTTATTCAAACGAAAAAATGTTTCACGGCCCAGATGCATTTCTTATGTATTTCAATATGCTGAACTCAAATCTGAAATTGGTTTAGCTACAAATTCCGAGTAAATTGCAAAAAAGTACCCACCGTGAAGCTACACTGAAGAACAAGGAGAAAGATTCCACCAAAGCATAAGTGAAATGGAAAATCTGTATCAAAGAAGGTAGAACGTCAATATGATGGCAGATTTTTGTTTGACATTTCTCACAAATTTTTTAGCGATTTGATGCGCTTTTTCGCAATTTACTCCGAAATCGCATGGTCAACGAGCAGATTTGGAGTTAGCACATCAAAATACGTAAAATGTACACTTGGTCTAGTTCGAAAAACATTTTCTTTTGCATAACTACAATTTTTGCGATTTTTGACAGTTTTTTGTGATTTGCTCGAAATTACAAGGTTCTACAAGCTAAGTCAACTTCAGACTCGTAATCAGTGCGTTTAAATACATGAGAAACAAAAGTAAAAGTTTTAACAGTTTTTCAGTTTCAATTTACTCAAAATTTTGAGGGTTAGTCTAGTCAAACGTACAGACCACTTTTCAATTGTGGTGTGCTGGTGTTATTGAAGGATAACTACACTACCCATTTCTCAATCGTTCTGAAGTATTTCGAAATAATTCAGTTGTTAAACTGACACAGTGAAACTGATAGGATACGATTTTAAATGACATTATTATTTACTTAGGTGTTTTTGTTTTGATTATTTACCTATGAAGACAAATGGCATCAATAGGGCATTGCGGTAAACAATAGCGATTTTATATATAAACACATTTTTGTATTCATATCAAAACCATTATCCACTTCAAGAGAATTGTTTTTAAAATGTAGGAGCAAGTGTAAATAAAAAAATCAGTTGAAAGTCACGTTTCCTGTGTTGATGTATGTACATATTTCTGTCCGTCCCTCCAACTTTCCTATTTCAAAGATTGAAACCTAGTTCAATAGTTTGTTACCGTTTTCATTAATATTTTTAGCTTAGTCCAGCTGTCGTAGGGTCAGATTTCAATCATTTGGCCAAACTTGGTCGCAAATAATAGAACATCCATTTACCCAAAATCACAATGTGACATTCTTGTTTATTTTTGCCCATATTCTGGGTAATAACCTCTCATTTTCATCAAACACGGTTTTTGGATGTCCCTTAGCATAAATCAAGAGGGTGATGCAAATTTGTAAGAATAAATGTTTTAATTTTAGACAGAAAGGGCAGCGTTTCTCTAAAGTTTACAATTTTCAAGTTATAAACTCAACAACTCCAAAATGGCCATTTTTAATTTTAGCTCCAAGCTTCCCCTGTAAGAGTCCGAAAAGTATGTGGACTTAGTTTATTTCGAAGAATTGTTACTCAACTGTTAATAGCTCGTTTTCCAGATTTTAAGTTGTTTATTGCCTGATTAGTTCGAAATGACAAAAAACGAAAAAAAAACAACTATTTGTAACCTGTCGATTTATAATAATAATAATAATAATAATAATAATAATAATAGCTTTATTGTCCAACAGTTTCCTATTTATAGGACAATTTATAAACATAATACAAAAGCAAAAAAAAGCGAAAAGAAAACAACAAATGCAACACAGGTATAAATTTGTTACATGAACTATTGGTCCGAATAAGCCTTAGCTGCCTTTAGCAGGTAATTAACATTTGTCGTCAATATATCACAGTAACATCCAATTCTGTTTACATATAACGGTGACTTGAGAATAATGTTTGTCCTAGCTCTAGGAAGCCCGAATATTTTATGATTGCGAGATGCAAACGTTGGAGTACGAAACTTGATCTGTTCCAGGATCAAGGGGCAATCAATTAAATAGTTGATCATTTGTATCCAAATATTATTGAGGCACAGTACCTACGTTTTTTCAAAGTCAACATGTCTAAGCGACTACATAGTTCCTCATTACTTGTACCTCTCTCTGGATATGTCCCATCAATCCTAAACAGAACAAACTTCATAAACTTCCGTTGTACTCTTTCAATAGCTGTGCTATAGCATTCATAGTAAGGGCTCCAAATAATACTACAATATTCGACTTTGAATCTAACATAAGCATAATATAATAGCTTAATAGACTTTATGTTATGAAAATTCCTGCAATTCCTTACTATGAAACCATAAGCCGCCAATGCTTCTGATGCTTTTTTATTTATATGCTGACTAAAAGTTAACTTTTGATCATAGATTATACCTAAATCACGTACATCAGAGCATCTTTATAGCACAGACCCATCAATAGAGTACGGATATTCGCAAACATTAATTTTCCTGGTATAGCTGACTATTTTACACTTCCTCACATTAAGCTCCAACTTGTTTTCTACACACCAAGACAGCACAAAATTTAATTGGTGTTGTAGCTTGATACATTCATCAGGAGTATTTATCTGCGAATAAATTTTTAGGTTCAGCAAAGCATAGGCGTTCACATTCAACTGGGTCACAGAGGTCATTAATAAATATCAAAAACAGTAATGGTCCCAGGTTGGACCCCTGAGGAACTCCAGAAGGTGCCAAGTAGGTCTCAGATTGGAAGCCATTATAGCTAACAAATTGTCTACGATCGGATAAGTAAGATTTCATCAACTCCCTAGCATCATCTGTGAACTTGGTTAGTTGGCACCTAACTTATTTAATAAAGTTTTGTGGTTAATTTTATCGAAAGCCTTCGAAAAGTCGGTATAAATAACGTCAACTTGCTCATTACTATCAATGGCTGCCGAGAGGTACTGCGTTATTATAAATAGATTTGTGGTTGTTGAGCGATTAGCGACAAATCCGTGTTGATGCAATGACAGCTGACGCTGGACGGCAGTATAAATGCGACTGTACAAGACTATTTCAAAGACTTTCGAGAACATGCATAATAAGAGATTGCCCTGTAATTCTCACTATTTGACTTATCCCCACACTTAAACACTGGACAGACCTTAGCGATCTTCCAAATATCTGGAAGTATTTTTGTTATAAGACAAATATTAAAAATCCTAGTTAGAACACCAACAAACACTTCCACACAATCTTTGACTATAAAGGACGGGCTGCCATCTAGACCAGATGTCATCTTATCCTTTAGTGATTTAATGGCCTTCCTGACTTCATTTTCCTCAATTGGATGAAAATGGACAAATAAATTACTATGATTTAGTGAGGCATTATTATGGGGCTTGTGAGGGACATAGACGCTGCTGAAAAACTCACCGAATGCGTTTACTATATCCTGAGGCGGATCTATAGAATTATTCTGAAATTTCATTATCCCTGGGATTCGTGATGTGTTGTTTTTGGAGTCAACGTATGAACAAAAAGCATTGGGATTAATTGTTAAAGAATTCTGGATATTTTCAATATATTGATCATACGCTGATTTAATCTGGTTTTTTATCAAGCGGCGCAAACGTTTGGATTCTTGTAGATCATCAACAAAAGCAGACCTGTTGATTTTGTTCCTAAATTTAGCTTTAAGTTTAATGTTCTTAATAATAGCTGAGTGAAACCAAGGCGGGTATCGGTGACTGTAATTCTTATACAGAGGTATGTGCCTGTCAAAAATTTGGAAAATGTTGCCATAAAATACATCAACAATATAATTAACATCAGAAGAGCAGAATTTATGTTAAGGGGCATCCAAAAGCAAAATATCGAGTTGGAAAATTTTTCCTACGAATGCCTCTAGGTTAGGAAATTTTAAATTATAATGTAAAGCTTGTCATCAATTTTTTGTACCTCTGTTCGCCCAAAATAAGATTTTTTGCATTTTTCAATATCAGCTGTCTAGTTTTGGAGCTATCCTGACTAAAGTTGTCCATCGGTGGAATATTATCAGCATTTCAAGGTGACATTAATTTCACGGAACATTTCGCTGAGAGATGCACCTCAACCAGCGTGCGTTCTCTTCTACATCCTCTTACTTTTCCTTTAGCTTTAGCGTCATCTAAGTAAGCTGGTAAGATCCGCTCCAGGATAAGTAAAATACCAGACAGCCTTGACATGCCTGTATGCTGGCTTGCACTCTGTCTATAACCATTCAAACAGTAGCGTAACAGTGAATGTGCAAAATTTTAACGTTATTTTGATTTTATGCTCGATTCTTTCACACTACAGGATGTCGAACATAGACGCGAGAATGAGTTTTCATTAAAATTTAGATTTGGAATGATTTTCATGGGGGCTTCTCGCTGTTTTAAGTGAAAAATTATACTGGTCGGATTGAAAATGTGACTGTTTCAAAACAAATTTGGTCCAGAAAAGTTGTAAAAATTACAGGATATTAAAAAAAATATTTTAAAATTTCAAAACGTGTAATAGTTTTTGTTGAAAGAATTTCATGACAATTTCAAGGCTGTACTAATTTGTTAACAAGTCACGCTTGAAAAAAATGCATGAAAGATGCATTTTTTGACAGAAAAAAATCGATAAAATTGTTTTGTTAGCCATCTCCAAAAAGACAGTTGAAAAAAGGGACATGCGATCTTAACTACACAATGTTCGGCCAGTTACGCAAAAATTTATCAAAAGTTTTAAGTCTTATAACATTACGGCTTGCTGTGCAAAATTTATAATTTCGTTAAAAAAATTGCTAGAGCTTGAGTCGCTAAACATGATCATGTCCTTCAAATAATCTTAATTGGTGTCAGCGCCAAAGTGATGTCAGATTCGAATCAAGACATCAGGAAACGATTGTCCGCTCAAATTACAGATGAAAATTTTGTCATTATCACAACTACACGGTTATGCTATGTAAATATCTTATTTTTATCCTCAATGGTTATAACCGAACAACACTATTTGCACCATGAGAAAATCCTAACGTGTCGTGGAGTTGAATTTGGGTTAAAAACTGCCAGCCTAAGACTCGTCGTTCATTCCAGCAATTATGTAAAAAAACTATAAAACGTAAAAAAATTATAAAATGTCATCTTGCAGACCAGGTAGTTTTTAAGGTGTAAATATACTAAGTGACATATAAATCCGAACACCCAGTTTAAAAGGTTTTATTTTAATAAAAGTTGGTGAATGTATTTATCTTACTGTAAATAACAAGTGAAAAAATTTTCAGCCTTATCAGTTGGACATTCCGGTTTTTATACTGCTTTTTTTTTAATTCACTAACGCTCTAAAAATAAATATTTCAGCCGCAGTAAAGAATCAACGTTGGCGGATGTTGGTTCTTGACATCCTTTACGATCGGTTACGATGCCTAGAGTACGGAGACCTGTACGATTTCGTCAACTTGTTTGATAGGGGCCGTATAGTGGGACTTCGGGAAGCTGGACTTTATTTTCGGGCAATTGCAGTTAGAGTGCAAAGAAGTGTAGACACTGTGGTTAGGTGCTGTCAGGCATGGCTTCGAGAAAGCCGTACGCAAAGAGCAAGGGGCACTGGACGCCGCCGTAGAACAACAGACCGTGAAGATCGCCGCCTAAGATTATTGGCCTTAAGGGACCGTTTCTCCACTACCAGGTCCATTGCAAATGAATGGTTTGCAGAACACGGAAGACCTATTGGCATGCGAAGTGTTTACCGACGAATGAGAAGTTTTGGCTTGTTTTCATACCGGCCACACTGGGTCCTCCCTTTAACTCGAGAACACCGACGTAATCGCCTTGAGTGGCGCAGACAACGGTCACTCTGGGATCAGGAATGGAACAATATTGTCTTTAGTGACGAGTCTCGATTTTGTTTAGGCATGCACGATGGTCGTACCAGGGTTAGAAGGCGACGTGGTGAAAGGAGGAATCCACAGTTTTTTGTTGAAAGACATGTTCATCACACTGTTGGAGTTATGGTTTGGGGTGCTATAGCGTATGGTTCCAGGTCACCTTTAATCTTCATCAGAGGTAACATGAACACGCAGCGTTATATCCACGAAGTTCTAGAACCCCATCTTTTACCCTATCTTGACACCCTGGCAGATCCAACTTTCCAACCAGGTAATGCCCGACCACATGTTGCAAGAGTCACAGTAGACTTCTTTCAACATAATGATGTCACATTCTTACCATGGCCACCAAGATCTCCCGACTTATCCCCAATTGAGCACGTGTGGGATATGATGGGTAGGAGATTGCTCAATTTGCAACGTCCTCCTCAGACTCTCGAAGCTCTTCGAGAGGAGTTGGTGGTTGCCTGGAATGACATACCACAGGAGGACATTGACCACCTGATCAGAAGCATGCCTAGGCGCGTTGGAGAATGCGTAGCACATCAGGGTGCATCCACACATTATTAAAGGTCAAAGGGCTTTAAAGCAGTGCAATCATTTTGAAATTTTTATCATTTACTTATTATGCTTCATTAAGTACTTATACAAAATTCTATTAAAATAAAACCATTTAAACTGGGTGTTCGGATTTATATGTCACTTAGTATAGTTCATTCCACGATTGCTCGTTATGACCGCTGTCAGCGTCCATCTATCTATGGAGGAATGACTCAACTACACATTGTTGGTTGCATATGGCGAACAATTTCGAAAATGGGATATTATATTTTCTGGATGTTATATGACATAAATCGCGAAAAACAATGGAACTCATTTTCATCGGTCTGTCTGTCTGTCCGCTAATCCTTGACACAAGGTTACTACTGTATCAAGAACGAAAAAGCTTTGTAATTTTTGGAAAGCACACAAAAAAAAGACCAAAAACAAATAGTGAGAAACTTTTAAACGTAGTTTTTTTTTAGATTTGCAGAGGTCAAAAATTAGATGTTGAAGATTGTAGAGGGTGAGGGAGAGTAAATGTCAGTTTTTTAGTGCTTGCAATTCATACATTTCCAACCCGTGATTTTACGCATCTAGTAGCCATATTTCATACTTCATCGATTTCCTCGTACACTTGACTCAAAACATAAATGATGTTTTCGATATACGCGTGCCGGACAAATCAACGAGCGTACGCCACTCTGCTTCAAATGCTAAGGGATAACTGAATGATGATGCGCGTATTCATGTATGCAACGCCGAGTTGCTGGGCGGTCGGTACTGTCGATAAGGCGGTAGACCAGATCGCACTGTTGTCAAATCTATGGAGATTATGGACTAATCTTTGACTTAGATGATCCATTCATTCAAAATAGAGAGGTACTAAGTTGTGGCGGATGTTAGTGACTGCGTTACACGGTCAACCGACTATTTCATTCGCTATATTTACAAACATTCTAGAAGGCAAACAGACAGTTTGCCTTTCCGTCTCCTAGTAGCGATAACACTAGCAGTATTAGCGACGCCACTGGTCTTGCCTTATAACCTCGTATACACTAGCGCAACTGAACTTTCAGAGTGCTCGTTTCATTATATTTCGAATCTATTGTTATGTTAATACCGTTACAGAAAACAGATACAATCTTATGTATGTGAGTGTGTATGGGTACAAAGCGTGGTCTAAACACTCATTGTCTACTGGCTCAATGAAATATACCTACTGCTGAAAAACAGTAATGGATAGTAGGTACTCAAAACTGATTGACACCCAACTCGATTGGTGAGAATTAATTCAAAAAATGTTCGCAAAATCGTTTTTGTTTAAAAAATTAACATTTTTTGTTCTTCTACGAGGGTACGTGGCATTATTAGAATTTTAACTTGATGTTCCTTCTCTGATCAACATAACACTTTCTTCTGGACATCATATTTTATTTTTACATAGCTGAATAGAGTTTGTAATTCTGATTTAAAAAATGAAATACTCTGAGTTGCAAAACTTTCTCAGAGCCATTTTATTAGTTACCCAAATGAACCCTCATTCAAGCATCTTCGTGTCTCTTGCTGGCACCGAGATCACACTGATGAGGGTCGAATTTGCAACAGCTGGTATATGAGAGCTCAAGCTAAGATAAGCTTGAAATATTGTAAACTCGAACATTTTCGAAAATGAGATATTGCTTTTTGGATTCTATATGGCATGTACATTACGAAAAACCATATCGTGATAATTTTTTTTATCTTCATTTTTGTGGATTAGCATACCTTTTTTTTAAATTTAAGATTTAATTTATCAATATTATTTTTTTATCACTCATTTCCGTCGGGTTCTCTGTCAGTCTGTCTGTTTGTCGATCTACATGTCTGTCTGTCCGCCAATCCTTGGCCCGTCTATAACTTGAGGTATCACTCGCATTTTTATGAAATTTTCATACAGGCAGCAGCGGTGGTCGCAGTAGTAGACTCTTCGGTCTCCTGATCAGTCGCCGTGCGCTGTGCGGGTTCGAGTCCCGTCCCAGGAGAAATTTTTCTCTTGACTATGGATGTTGTGATTGTCCGTAGGTGGTAGACGGTCTCTGACTGTCGAACGCGGAGGTACCACCCGGCCGATATCGTAGGCGGAGCTAGAATGTGTGCATGTTGCATGCACACGTGTTCCCTCGCCAGAGTCCGTGTGGCGTCCCCCCCCTTTCCCCTGTATCCCCCTATAGCCCCACGGTACCCAATGGGTGTTTAGGCCTTAGGCCTTCGTGGTAGCTGGAGTATAAAAAAATACAAGGTTGCTACTACGCCAACGACGCAAAAATTTTGCAGTTTTTGAAAACCGATCCAATGGCAGCGGAGAAAAAGGCCAAGCGCGGAAAAAGTAAGAATCATCCAAACTTCTGTTTTTGACGTGCTAGGAAGTGATTTTCAGAAAAAAAATTGTGAGGATTGAAATTCGTGGCTTGTAGGGGTGGGGGAGCGCATAATAAAAAAACGACTTTTATTTACCTACAAGCTATTTCACCCTTTAACGCTTGAAAAAAAGTTTTTAGAAGGTAGAAAATGTATACCTACGCTCCCAACCCCGGTAATTCTATACATCTATTATCCGGGTGTTTGTCTACTAACTGGAAAGTTGCCTATACAAAACTGTCCCAACCATATCATTCTTATAAATTAAGAAAATATGTAGAATAACTCAAGAGATACTAATTAAAGTAATATGCCGGTTCAAAAGCCCACATACAATGCTATTTATTTTCGAATTATGAACGAATTTATAAAAAATGACGACAGGGGACTGTTATCTCATTCAGGGGAACGTTTATATGGGAGAAAAAAACATGTTTTAATTGAATGTAAGCAATCGAACTATCTGTTTTTATTTATATGAACTATACTAAAATAAAATTTGGAATTTAGGAAAAAATTTCTAAAATTAATTTTCTCAATACTATACAGCTTCTGAGCTTTATCTAACTTAACTCGTATCTCTTATAGTAACTCTTATAGCTTACAACAAATCAGTCTTACTATTACACTTCAAGTAAATATCAATCTATTAAAACACTGGTACAGCTACTGGAAAGTTGTAAAACAATTTCCCTTTTGCAGTTAGATAAAACAGAGTAGGTATAAGGTAAGTCAAGGGCTGGACCAAATTCATCGTCGACTTCTTCGGCATTTATCGTCACAAAAACAAACCTGGTATAGTGCCTTTGGGAAACCCCAATGGACACCTTGATATGTTTCTCCTCACTTGGTGTATTTTAAGGGTACCCGTAAAACTATTCAAATCAGCAACTTCTTTTTTATAAAATTCGTTCGTATCTTAAAGGTTCAGCCATACGTTTTTGTTCTAAGATTTTTCCCTGGTTTTGGGTGGCTCTTTTTTGGCTGGAATCGTGAATTAACTGAAAGAAGTACAATATTTTGAAAATTAATTATCACTGCAGTATAGTCTGGCTAATTAAACTTGACATTGCCAGAAAGAAACAGTCCCCTGTAACATGAAACAGTTCCCTGTCCCAAAAACTGTCAGGGGACTGTGCCCAGAGGACTGTTATTTTAACAAAGAATGTTTCTTGGCATACAGTCAGTCAAGAATTATACAAAATGAACAGATATACATGGAAAGATACTTTGTGGGTAATTATGCTATATAATTATTTCAATTTAATCACTCAAATCAACAAAAAAATTACTTACCAGTGGATTGTTACTACTATCAGCCAAGCCGCGTGGTTCACAGACAAACGCAGCAGTAACACTAAATAACCATGAAGTCCACCTTCTCACTCTGCAGCTTTGTGAACGTCCCATCGGAAGTGTTCGTTTTCACAATGAGACCAACCGCGCCAATATGTTGTACAATTTTAGCGCCATTTCCAAATTGTGGCAGGGAACTGTTCAAAAAATTTGGGGACAACATTTGGCTTTCAGTTTCGTAATTATTTTTTTATTTTAAAAATATAATTGTAGTTTTTAAAGATACTTCACTAAGATACACTTATCCCAGTATTATTTATATATATACAGGGTGACTTTGAAGTTGAGTCATTAATTTTCAGATAATGATTGTAGAAGGAAGATAAACCAAAATATGTGTGTAAAAATAAAAAAAAAATTGATTGTGAGGTCCCCTGTGAGGTCTTAAGTCACCTGATTCACGAGCCCGTTGTACTACATTAACAAAGGCACGAGGGGTTGGTTGCACTCGATTGGGAAACCGATCCGCATAAACATGTGCCATTTTTTATTTCGTTTGAGCCACGCAACAGATACCACTATTCACTGACACTGACTGTATACAAATGAATGAAATAATTGTAAAAAGCATCGTTCCAAATTCTTTCGCTTTTTTGTTTCCGATGCGATGAACCGATACGGCGGATTATATCCGTTGTCGCCAAACACGACCACATAATATTATTATTGAGACAGGGCGGTACTCAAACTTCCATAGGGCTATAACTTTGTTACTTTAATTTTACCAGGAAAATGGTAAAGGAAAAAAACATTTCTTTTGATCAGATCTACTCACTGTTAAAATAAATATATATATATACAGGGTGACTTCGAAGTTGAGTCATTTATTTTAACAGTGAGTAGATCTGATCAAAAGAAATATTTTTTTCCTTTAACATTTTTCTGGTAAAATTAAAGTAACAAAGTTATAGCCCTTTAGAAGTTTGAGTACCGCCCTGTCTCAATAATAATATTATGTGCTCGTGTTTGGCAACAACGGATATAATCCGCCTTATCGGTTCATCGCATCGGAAACAAAAAAGCGAAAGAATTTGAAACGCTGATCACGATGTTTTTATTCAGTCAATGTGTCAGTCGGTGACGCGTGAGTGAATAGTGGTGTTTGCTGCGTGGCTCAAACGAAATAAAAAATGGCACATGTTTATGCGGATCGGTTTCCCAATCGAGTGCAACCAACCCCTCGTGCCTTTGTTAATGTAGTACAACGGGCTCGTGAATCAGGTGACTTTAGACCTCACAGGGGAGGGCATGCCGGTGCTCCAAGACCTCACGATCAAATACAGGTCCGCACTGAAATACTTGTCGGGAGGATACTTTATAAAACAAGGTAATTTTTTTTTTATTTTTACACACATATTTTGGTTTATCTTCCCTCTACAATGATTATCTGAAAATTAATGACTCAACTTCAAAGTATATAATTTAATCAGTAATTTACATTAATAGTTGCAAACATTTGTCATGCGGCTTCTTCTGCTGAAAATGGGACACGACAGGGGACTGTTTATTTAGGTGTTTGAACTGCATTACATTTAATATTACAGTATTATATAAGAAAACGAACAATGGCGTATCAAGAATAGCTAATAAGTCATAGTTTTTATTACATACAACCTAGTAATAATGAGATTTTTTATATAAATTTTTCCTGGAAAAATGCCCATCCATACCTCACATATCATATTTCCTCGTACATTTACCTTTAACACTTAGAATTATAGAGAAATGTTTTCGATCCGCGTATTCCTGCTATCTAAACTCCCAATGAACCGGTCCAGCTGACTAACCTACGCGTACTGAAGCGCGAAAAACATATACACGGACCATGCATCAAATGAAAGATAACTAACTCGCTGCAGCGATGCCGCGCTGATGTGGAAAGAGGCAACGTTGCCAGATGGACGGTAACTACCGGCATGGGACGGAAAGATGCTTATGGACTAATTGTATGGGCCTCTTTTACCGACGTAGGGTCGTATCGTTAGCCGTTCCTATACGAGGGATGTCTTTCAAGTTTTGCATATATAAATAAAACTACACGGTAGGTAGTTTTAAATGACTTTATTGCTTTTCGAAGTATTCTTCACGAAGATTAATACACATCTGCATGCGCTCGAACCAATTTTCGAAGCACTTATTCCACTCGTTTGTTGGCAGATCCAAAACGGCATTTTTTTAATGCGTCAACTGCTTCTCCTGGTGACTGGAACCTTTGACCATGCAGTCTGTTTTTAATTTTCGGGAAATTAAAGAAATCGTTAGAACTTAGATCGGGACTATATGGAGGATGGTACAATAATTCCACGTTTTCTTCTGTTAAATACTGCCTTGTTTTTTGGGCTGTGTGCGAGCTTGCATTGTCTTGGTGGAGGATGATTCTTCCTTCGGGGTTGATTTTTCGAAGCTCGGTGATGACTTTTGGCAAACAAATGGTGGTATACCAACCCGCAATAACAGTTCTTTGCTCATTAAGAGCAATTGTTGCAATATGACCCGCTTTTGACACAAATGCCGCGACCATCTTTTTCGAAACACTTCGAGAACGGATGACTTTTGTTGGCTTTTATTCACCTTGGAACACCCAAACAGCCGACTGTCGTTTATTTTCTGGTTCATAACAGTAAATCCACGATTCATCACCACTAACAATGCTGTACACATGTTCTGAGTTTCCGGAATTGAAACAGTCAAGCGTTTTTTGTCACCAATTAACCCTGGCTGCTTTCTGCTCTTCAGTCAACGAGAAACTAATTTTCTTACTCCTAATTCGTCATGTAAAATTTTTTGAATTGAGGTCTTTGAGATCTTCAAGGACGCCTCAATCTCGCGATATGTCACATGTCTATCTTCAATGATGAGTTTGCGCACAGCATCGACGTTTTCCTGGGTGACTGCCGCTTTTGGTGCACCCACCCTGTGATCGTCGCTAAGACTCACCCGTCCACGTTTGAATTCTCCATACCAACGGGAAATTGTCGACTGATGTGGCGCTTCGTTGTAGAAAACAGACAGTAACTCAGCAAGGCATTCTTGTTGCGATAATTGTCTCTGAAAGTTGTAATAAATTATGGCGCGAAAATGTTCTCGGTTGAGTTCCATTTTTCTAATGACTTGGTGACACTTAAAAATTCACTGTAGTGAGAACACTGCACGTATTGTTGTGAAACTTTGAATTTGAAATTTCTCTGATGTACATGTTCGTAACTTCTCTGAGGAATTAAACTGCGCAGAACTGCGCATGAACTCAAATTTAATTCTTCCACGTTTCGATTCTTTGACCATTTTAAACCACAATGAAAATGCAAATATGTTCACCACCAATTTGTCACGTCCCGGTAATGTTTGTCCTTTACCGATTGCATTTGCAGTTGTGTTTGTTTACGTTTCTAAAGCTTAATTCAGGATTCAAGAGAAAGACATTTGAAAAAACCGTGGGAAGTACCTGACTATTCTATGTTTTTGTTGTGAAAATAGCATGCATTCCATGCCCATCTGATTACGTTTTCTACAGAACAAGTTAATCTTACGAAATACCACATCAACTGCAGAAAACGGTCTTTGTGAACGAAACATCGCGATGGAAGTCTGACGTTAGTACCTGTAGCCGCTGTTACATAAAAATAACTAGCTGCTAGCTAGCTGCACATAGAAATTACGACCAGTTATAACAGTACCGACCGTTCAGTGAGTATACTAATTGATATCTAACCAGCACCATCCACCATCAGTATGTTACGTGGTCGAGTCTCGGTTTCTAGAAAGATAGTAATTTAAGGTGCTGCAAGAATGCGGAAAGTACTCAAACTCGAAGCTCTATTGCACTGAGGGAAGTTATTTTACTATTTACTCGCCTATTTGATAATACTTGGAGGAGATAACTCTACTAATATTCTAAATGTGATACAGTGAATGTATGTTTGTATCCATAGTTGTATCTATGTATGTTTGTATGTTCCATTTTCACGCCTAAATGACTGAACCGATTTTTATATACAGGGTGTTCCAAATTCGGCCCTCACCATTGGGATCTCGGAAACTGATAGAGACGAGGTCGCTTAGATGGGGCAAAGTATTTAGGTAATCAACTGAATGTCGCTTAGAAAGTTTCGAAATCCGAAGTATTTTCGGAGAGAGATGGAAAAAAGGACTTTCCCAAAATCGTTTCAATTTTGTCTTTTTGACTTATTTGTATTGAGATTGCAAAATAAAGTACACATCAATTTTGCCACTTTTTCTCCTCGACAAGATGGCATAATTAGAATTTCAGTATGACGTTTCATCTCTTGTCATCCAGCATGAACTGTATTTTTTCTTATATTGGATTTTGGCACAGATGAATGTAGAGTTTTTAATTCTAATTTCAAAAATGTATAATATGTCCTACATTGATGTTGCCAAACTTAAGTTATTTCAAAGAAAGGTTGGCCTTGAAATTATCAATTATCATTTGTGTCGCCCATTTTTCATAAAACCACTTTTTTCTTCACTTTATTTGAGATGGGATTTCAAAATATAGTGCACGTTAACATCCAATATAACGTTTCTTCTCTTGTCCTCCAGCATTAATTTTATATTTTGTTATGGATGCCATATTGGATTTTTGCACAGATGAATTCTGATTTCAAAAATGTATAATATGTCATACAATGGCATTGTCAAATCTTAGTTATTCCAGAAAAACAGCAGTTCCTGGGCAGGCCTTTAAATTATCAGATTTCAGTTGTTTCGTATACCAGACCAGACCTCAAATTGAACATAGCAACAGAGTTTGGAATACTGAGAAGAAGAGAAATAAATCGATCATCGAACAATGTAAAGATAAGAGTCAGGCTTTGTCTACAAAAAAAAGAACATTTTGAACATTTGCTATGATTTACCTCTGCTTATTCATAATTTTTTTTGTTAGAACCATCAATAAAACTTTCATTTTGTGTTCACCATACCTTTTTATTTCCTCATAATTTTCATGGAATTTTATTTCAAAATCCCACTATGAATGAACTCAGGAAAATAAAAAAGATTTTGTTCAAGTCTGTTTTTCTATCTCTGTCCAGTAGTACTATGAATTTCGAAACTTTCTAAGCGCAATTTTATTGATTACCTAATTACCTCAACTTTGCTTCGTATCTCTTACAGTTTCCGAGATCCCAATGGTGAGGGGCGAATTTGATACACCCTGTATAGATTAAACTTTGAAGTTGGACAGGCTATACTTTTTTGTGAAACTTAGGCTTGAAGCGGTTGAAATAAAGAGTAAACGCTACTATAGGGAAACTATTTTATTTTAAGGCTAGGTATACAGACATGGGTTTCATAATTATGCTCACGTCTTTGATACAGTGTAAATGGGCACCTACAAAAAATCTTTGCTGCAAATTCCACCCCTAACGGGTTATATGGAAATTCACACCTATCTCTTTGTATAGAATTTAGATTATAATGAAGGTAGAACTACGTTTTGTCTTCAATTTCATCTTTAAAATAATTATTAATAACAAAGAGTTTCAGGGAATTTAATATCAGCAACTGTCTCCCGAACTATCGTTTAACTATTCAATATGAAGACCTCGCTAAAGATTAAGCCTTTATTGTATGTAAACCACGCTGTGAGTAGAACGTACTTACAGGTATTTTGATCGTTATTCGTTCTTGTTTCTACTTAAGCCACACCTCGAAAGCATGACTGCAATATTTATTGGGAAAGCACAACCGACTCATAAAATCGCTTACCAAGAAAATTAGTCTGCGCATTATATCCTTGATAAATTACTTACAAGCAATTAAGTGGCTTAGCATTATGGTCTGTTTATGCTAAATAGACGGACGGAAGTACCTCGTAGCCATGTAAAGACAAAACCAAGAATGTGCTTATTTACTATGGTTTTGTTTATAAAACTTGGGTTTTTAAGATTTCCTTTCGCACTGGCTGGCCTTCGGTTATTTAGCTCTCGTTTACTGCTACGCCAATGGACTTTGCTCATCAGAGCTCTCTCCTCCATGATGCCGTAGCAGACAGATTCTCCAAGATACTGCCATCCATTTTAACCTTGTCGAGCTCTGTACTACTGGAGGTCCGTTAGACAAAAATACGAAAACATCGGACCCAAGTCCACAGAATTGTTTTTGGAGATTTTTAGGGAAATACTGTACATCAGAAATGTTGCCTATTAATTTTCTGCCCTTTTTGATTCCCAATTTTTTTGAGTATCAGTTTCTACGAGGGATGTCTTTTCAGTTTTGCATATGGAAATAAAACAACACGTTAGGTAGTTTTAAATGACTTTATTGTTTTTCGAAGTATTCTCCACGAAGATTAATATACATCTGCATGCGCTCGAACCAATTTTCGAAGCACTTATTCTACTCGTTTGCTGGCAGATCCAAAACGGCATTTTTGAATGCGTCAATTGCTTCTTCTGGTGACTGGAACCTTTGACCACGCAGTCTGTTTTTAATTTTTGGGAAAGTAAAGAAATCGTTAGGACTTAGATCGGGACTATATGGAGGATGGTCCAATAATTCCACGTTTTCTTCCGTTAAATACTGCCTTGTTTTTTGGGCTGTGTGCAAGCTTGCATTGTCTTGGTGGAGGATGATTCTTCTTTCGGGGTTGATTTTTCGAAGCTCGGTGATGACTTTTGGCAAACAAATGGTGGTATACCAACCCGCAGTAACAGTTCTTTGCTCATTAAGAGGAATCGTTGCAATATGACCCGCTTTTGACACAAATGTCGCGACCATCTTTTTCGAAACACTTCGAGAACGGATGACTTTTGTTGGCTTTTCTTCACCTTGGAACACCCAAACAGCCGACTGTCGTTTATTTTCTGGTTCATAACAGTAAATCCACGATTCATCACCACTAACAATGCTGTACACATTTTTTGAGTTTCCGGAATTGAAACGGACAAGCGTTTTTTGACACCAATTAACCCTGGCTGCTTTCTGCTCTTCAGTCAACAGGTGAGGTATCCAACGGGAAACTAATTTTCTTACTCCTAATTCTTCATGTAAAATGTTTTGAATTGAGGTCTTTCTATCTGTCTATCTTCAATGATGAGTTTGCGCACAGCATCGACGTTTTCCTGGGTGACTGCCGTTTTTGGTGCACCCACCCTGGGATCGTCGCTAAGCCTCACCCGTCCACGTTTGAATTCTCTATGCCAACTGGAAATTGTCGACTGATGTGGCACGTGGTTGCCGAAAACAGACAGTAACTCAGCAAGGCATTCTTGTTGCGATAATTGTCTATGAAAGTTGTAATAAATTATGGCGCGAAAATGTTCTCAGTTGAGTTCTATTTTTCTAATGACTTGGTGACACTTGAAAATTCACTGCAGTGAGAACACTGCACGTATTGTTGTAAAACTTTGAATTTAAGTTTACTAAAGAGTGAGGTTAAGATTCAGTACTGAGGTGTGATCCGCGCGGCCTACTGTGTTTCTATATGCAAAAACTTAAAAGACATCCCCGTATGCATGCCGGTAGATCTCATTAGGTGAATTGAACAGAAAAATGCATGTAAGCCTATGTCTTTTACGATTTCGTTACTGAGATACAGGGTGGTTCAAGGTTATTTCTTTTAATTTCTAATGCCTCTTAAGTCACTTTTTTTTTAAGTGATATAGACGAAACTTTGCGAATCATTAATCTGTATTGGTTATATACTAAGTGACATATAAATCCGAACACCCAGTTTAAATGGTATTATTTTAATAAAAGTCGGTGAATGTATTTATCTTACTGTAAATAACAAGTGAAAAAATGTTCAGCCTTATCAGTTGGACATTCCGGTTTTTATACTGCTTTTTTTAATTCACTAACGCTCTAAAAATGAATATTTCAGCCGCAGTAAAGAATCAACGTTGGCGGATTTTGGTTCTTGACATCCTTTACGATCGGTTACGATGCCTAGAGTACGGATACCTGTACGATTTCGTCAACTTAGTGAGTTTGATAGGGGCCGTATAGTGGGACTTCGGGAAGCTGGATTTTCTTTTCGGGCAATTGCAGTTAGAGTGCAAAGAAGTGTAGACACTGTGGTTAGGTGTTGTCAGGCATGGCTTCGAGAAGGCCGTACGCAAAGAGCAAGGGGCACTGGACGCCGCCGTAGAACAACAGACCGTGAAGATCGCCGCCTAAGATTATTGGCCTTAAGGGACCGTTTCTCCACTACCAGGTCCATTGCAAATGAATGGTTTGCAGAACACGGAAGACCTATTGGCATGCGAAGTGTTTACCGACGAATGAGAAGTTTTGGCTTGTTTTCATACCGGCCACACTGGGTCCTCCCTTTAACTCGAGAACACCGACGTAATCGCCTTGAGTGGTGCAGACAACGGTCACTCTGGGATCAGGAATGGAACAGTATTGTCTTTAGTGACGAGTCTCGATTTTGTTTAGGCATGCACGATGGTCGTGCCAGGGTTAGAAGGCGACGTGGTGAAAGGAGGAATCCACAGTTTTTTGTTGAAAGACATGTTCATCACACTGTTGGAGTTATGGTTTGGGGTGCTATAGCTTATGGTTCCAGGTCACCTTTAATCTTCATCAGAGGTAACATGAACGCGCAGCGGTATATCCACAAAGTTCTAGAACCCCATCTTTTACCCTATCTTGACACCCTGGCAGATCCAACTTTCCAACAAGATAATGCCCGACCACATGTTGCAAGAGTCACAATAGACTTCTTTCAACATAATAATGTCACATTGTTACCATGGCCACCAAGATCTCCCGACTTATCCCCAATTGAGCACGTGTGGGATATGATGGGTAGGAGATTGCTCAATTTGCAACGTCCTCCTCAGACTCTAGAAGCACTTCGAGAGGAGTTGGTGGTTGCCTGGAATGAGATATCACAGGAGGACATTGACCACCTGATCAGAAGCATGCCTAGGCGCGTTGGAGAATGCGTAGCACATCAGGGTGCATCCACACATTATTAAAGGTCAAAGGGCTTTAAAGCAGTGCAATCATTTTGAAATTTTTATCATTTACTTATTATGCTTCATTAAGTACTTATACAAAATTTTATTAAAATAAAACCATTTAAACTGGGTGTTCGGATTTATATGTCACTTATATAGTAGTATATCCGACTCAATTTCTCCAGGAGGTGCCATCAAATTTTAACAAAGTATTTCAAGCTTTGATTAAGCACGTCACTATGTTTCTATGTCAGTGCAGAAGAAACATTTATCTGCTTGTAAACAAGTAATTTAAGAGTTTGCCAAATAATGAAGTATCAAAATCAAACAGAAATGTGGACCTACTCCTGGATCGTCCTAGGTTGATTAATAAGAAGACGGAAAACCAACATCACCTACAGTTTTTGATTGAAGCACACTGACTTTACAAATACTGGGATATGTATTTATGCTATGGATGAATAAACCTAGAGCGATCTAGCAACAGTTTACACCTTCCCGTCTATTTTTGTGAGATTCACATTCCGATGATTTTTTTAGCTACTCAGAAATTCCTTATCAGCAGAGAAGCGGAAATTTTTGTTCGTTTTAGAGTCTTTCGATCATACCCACAAAGAAAGTAGTAGCATGCTTAGTTAATATTCGAAATATCCGGTTCAAATTTGATACTGTTACCCCTAGAATAATTCACTTGGATATATCCAATACAAATTAAGTCCTACCGTCGATTTACAGAAATTCGTCTGAATCATTCAAGTGTTTTCAAACATCAATATTAGAAGAAATGACCTCCTTAACAGTCTCTATTTCAGTAAGGAAGCCAAAGTGGACGTGTTATAAACTTAAATAACTACATAAACAAACAAAATCAAGGAAGTGATATTAAGAATAATTGAAAATCAAAAAAGCACACAAAACAAATGTGTAAGCCTTTTAATCTACAGTAAAGGATAAATCTCAAAGATCCAATCAGTGAGCTCGCGGTCCAAGGTTTAATCCTAAGAACACTCAACATGTCGGTCTGATCACTCCTTTGTTCATAGGATATCGAAGTTGTCGATGATTTTTCCTCAACGATACATGACTAACCTCAGATCATATGCCATTATTTTTTATGTCTGCTAAATGTCTCATCATGAGTCAGCTTTGTATTTATTTACATAATACATTAGTTGTTTGTGTGTTCATCTGATTGCTAGTTTCTATTATGGCTTTTCATGATTTACACAGGTGTGGGTTTCTCTACATCTGTAAATATAGATCTATGCCTGCCTAACACTTCTGTACATTTTTTATTGTTGACCACTATTTGACGATTAATTTAGATAATATATATTAACGAGGAACGCCTAATGAAAAGAAGCTAAAAAAGGAAATTAATAAAACTGAAAACCTTGGAAAATCCTCACTATGGTATCTTCGCTTCATGAGGACCGGATAATAAATACCCCAAAATATGATTACATATTGCCGTAAAATTGTGGTGAACAAATTTGGCTACAACAGTGATCAAGTTAACCAAAGCTAAAGTAACTATAAGAATCCTTTATAATGGTTAAGCTAAGTAAAAGAACAGAAACTTATAAATGATATGAAAACTGCTTTCGGTTTCTAAAATTTTTAGTACTAATATAGAACGAAGAAGAAAAGGAAAGAAAACAGTTTGAAGGGAATTGTGAAGCTTTTTGGGTTTAACATGGTTACTTTTCATTATTTTCAACAACTTTCAAAAACGTTATACACATATGGCACTGACGCGCATAGGTCTTTTGTATATCTAGACCTTCAGTCATTAGCTTAACTAGAATCTAGAAAAATTAACAGCCTTGGTCCACTTCTTATTTCCTATATTAAAAAATGTCGATTTCCACTGCACCGGTCACTAGTTACTTTGCATTCTAATGGATATTGATACGAAAAATTGGAGCAATGAAACGTTATACTGAAATTCCCAGCTGCCGCTTTGTCGTTTTGCAGATGTCGCGTCGTGTTAATAACAGATCATTTTTTTATTAATATCTTGCTGGTCTGTGTTGTTGCTTATGATGATATTGACTTTTTATGAAAGGTAAAATGAAAAATGTCTTCGTACGAGGCCATCGTTCAAGAATTATATACTCTTTTCAGTCAAATAATAGTTTAGAAATGAAAATGAATACTCAGGAAGAACCTTTCAAACTACGATGCAAACATTTATGGAAAAAATGACGTCAAGTAGGTTGACTCTATATAAAGGAATATGTTCAGCACAAACAGTCCATTGACATTCTTTCCGGAAGTGTATCTGGAAACGTCGCCTCTCCCCGATACCAAAACTCAGAACCACACCGTGGTAGCTTAGAAATACGTGTGATTCCATGCCAGAACACTCATCGCGGCCGGCGCACGACGCCAGCAGCAGCCGCGGCCGGCGCACGACGCCAGCAGCAGCCGCGGCCGATACAAGTTACAGATCAAATGTTTAGGTGGTATTTCCAAGTTTGAACATTAGCGAGCTGTTCGTAGCTATCGCCAACCTGTCAGTGATCGCGTCCAAGGACCCGTCACATAAATTCCGTTCATTCTGCTACGCTATACAGGGTTATCCAAATTAAGTGTCCACCATTAGTAACTTTGTTATTAGTGAAAATACAAAGTTGTTTGAATTAGCAAACTAGTAGCATTTTTAACGCTGGTAAAAATGAGAAATAAAAAAAAACAATTGAGAGTCGTTATTTTGATTTTTTTCAGTAAAATAACATTTTTTTAAATGGAAACCCCTGTATATTATATTTTTTTCTGTTAAAGCATCAAATTTTAAACAAAAAAGTTCATAATGACTTTTCCGCTAAAGTCAAAAATAAAGTCAAAATAACGATAAATATTTTTAATTATTTGCAGTATTATAATATTAAGACGGCTATGAAAACAACATGGCGTTCGCGATTTGACAGCATTAAGATAAGCGACAAATTGTTAAACTGGACATACTCGCAACTAGAAGGCTTTGGAAAACAATGATAAAATCAAATAATGTCAAACATTAGTGTAAATACTTGTTTATAAGCTTTATTGTGTCATTAATTTAAAGAAAAATGTTCTCCCATGAAGAAAAGTGTGATATGTTAGAATGCTATTTAGTGTGCAGAAAATCCTCCTTGAGAGCAAGAGAATACTACAGTGAATTATATCCCGCTCGCATTCAACCGTATGAACGATATTTTCTGAGACTTTATCGAAAATTTAGGGGCAACGAAAATGTTTTTGCTAAAACAAGGGCAAAAAAAGAATTCATAATAAGCGAGGCCACGGAAATTGCAGTTATTGGATATTTTGAAGCTTATCGTGAGAATTCAATAGCAGATATTCTCAAGGACTCTAATTTCAGTTATGGTACTGTTCAAAGGATTTTAAAAAAATACAAATTTATTCCGTATATGTACCGACCAGTTCAAACGCTTTTGGCAGGGGATCCAGAGAGAAGACTTGTTTTTTGCCATTGGTATCTTAGCTTCTGTCGCCAAAATGTAAATAACTTTCGTTACCTTTTATGCACAGATGAATCAAATTTTTCAAATTCTGGAATGTTTAATAGAAAAAACCACCATTATTGGTCAAGAGAAAATCTTTTGTTAGTACATCCAAGAGGCCCACAAGTCCGTTTCAGTTTCAACGTTTGGTGCGGTATAATTGGTTCAAAAATTGTTGGCCCGTTCTTTTATGAGGGAACCCTAACTGGTGAAAGATATGTGGAATTTATGTCAGAAATTCTGACTAATTTCTTAGACGAATTGGACCTTATAAGTAGACATCATCTGCATTTTCAGCAAGATGGCGCACCTGCCCACAACTCCAGAGGTACTTATCATTTTCTAAGTACTACTTTTAATGATCAGTGGATAGGAACAAATGGCCCAATACAGTGGCCTCCCAGATCACCAGATCTAAACCCACTTGATTACTTCTTGTGGGGTTACTTAAAGAACCAAATTTACAAGCGAAGGTACGATAACCTTGACGCGTTAAAGACTGCAGTTAGGGAAAAGATAACCCAGATAGATGGTAGGACCATACTTAAGACAGTTCGAGCAGTTGAAAAACGTGCCCAAAAATGTATTGAAGAACAAGATGGTGTTTTCGAGCATCTTCTTTAAAAAAAATTGTTATTGTATTTTGTAAGATTATAAGTTGATGTTGAAAATAAAGTTTGTCGATACAATTTAATTGTTTCAGATTGGAGGCCATAACTTCAACAATTTGTAACCTAGGAGAAAAGTTATTGTAAGCTTTTTTGTTTAAAATTTGATGCTTTAACAGAAAAAAATATAATATACAGGGGTTTCCATTTAAAAAAATGTTATTTTACTGAAAAAAATCAAAATAACGACTCTCAATTGTTTTTTTTATTTCTCATTTTTACCAGCGTTAAAAATGCTACTAGTTTGCTAATTCAAACAACTTTGTATTTTCACTAATAACAAAGTTACTAATGGTGGACACTTAATTTGGATAACCCTGTATAGATAGAATTTACAAGGGCGGATCCAAGTCACCGACCACTGTACGAACAAACCGTGGCATGCTTCATAAGTGAAGGGTACCGACCGACCCTTTACCCAGAAACTGAAATGAAATATCTAAATTGGACGAAATTTCATGACGGCGTTATGTAAGCATTTTTTGGGATGTTTTCAAACTCGCATATAGTAGCCTCGGATACATGGTTTTAAAGATTCAGTAGCCACTTTGCTAATCAACGTATCGAAATATACGAGGCGGTACCCAAAAATAACCGTAATAGCATTACAGTGGGCGGAGCTTGTGCAGTACACATTTCTGCCCCTAGAGGCGTACAGCGCAACTCATTACAACTTAAGTGTCACCTGAGTTGTCGATCTGGCTTGTTTCGTTTTTTATGAAGCCAAGCCTCAGTGAGCAACGTGCAGCTGTGAAATTTCGCGTTCTAATTGGTAAAAATGCTGCTGAAACTGTTTTAATGTTGAAAATAGCTTACAAAGATGATGCTATGGGAAAAACTCAGGTGTGTAAGAGTGGTTTGCTCGATTTGAAAATGGCGACATGTCGATTGATGAAAAACCTCGCTCTGGACGTCCATCAACTGCCCGAATCGACGAAAATGTTAAAAAACTTCGAGAGCTTGTGCTGTTTGGAGGTTTTAAGACGATTGCGACGGTTTCTGGCTAAAAATGGCATGGTTCCGCTGCCTCACGCACCTTATTCGCCTCATCTGATTTTTTCTCATTTCCACGGATGAACAGGGGCATGAAAGGTCGCCGCTTTGACGACATTGAAGAAGTCAAGAAAAAACGAGGGAGGAGCTGTCAGACATTTCTAAAAAAGAATTCAAAAAATGTTTCGAGCAGTGGAAGCACTGGCGGGACAAGTGTATTAGTTGTAGTGGACAGTACTTTGAAGGAGATAAGGCTACTTTGTGAAAAAGTTGAAAACAAAATAGCTTTTAAAAAATAATTCCTATTTTTTTATACTCCCTCGTATGTACATAAATGTGTATTTCAGCACAAAAACATGGAAAGGAACGTTACTTTTTCTCTCAAAAGCAGGAAGTTAAACTTCTACGATTTTCCTAGCAAGATACATGAAATTTTGTTTCGACTTTTATCGAATATTTTTTGAGTCATTCCACTTAGAAAAACTGGAAAAATTGTCCGCCGGACAAGATGTAAAAGTTAAATATTACATGCTTTCGTCGTAAAAGCACACTAACGCTGTTTTCAAGAATTTTATTGCAATTATATTTTTAAAAGACGCCAATTCGAAAAGTCCAAAATGATTTATGGTATTGCTTTCACTCTACAACGTGAAAGTCAAAGACATGTATATTATCTCGGAAAAGTACAAAAATGCTTTTTACGGGGCAACATGATATTTCTTTCAATATATTTTATGGCTCACCACTACGAAATTCTAAAGAAAAGACATATCAACAGTGAGACCAAAAAACTAAAACGTTATGAAAATGGAAATTATAGGCAAACATATTATTACCACCATCATCTCAATGATTTCTATTTCTTGAACTATTTCTAAGCAAATAACAAAAAATTACGATTCTAGAGTCCGTAACTAGAGAACATCTTTTTATACCTATATTTTGTTTAACATTCCATATTGATCCGATTTCCCTGTCAAAATAGAAATAGGATATTGATGTCATTCAGCCATTTTAACCGACGATATGTTTCATTTATATGATGTAATTCTAATTATAAACCTTCTACGCGTACAGGTCTGTAAATTAAGTAATGAGACTGGAAACGTAGCGTTCGATCTAGCAACACTGAGACGAGGGAACATATGATTCACCTTCAGTACAAGTTTTAACTCCCTCAAGTCATTTCGTTGTCCGTAGCGACTTTTTTGTGCAATAGTTTTTTCTATTGTGTTCTAAAAATGAGTGATGACATCGAGATGTGCTGGAAGGTTTTGCTTCAGACTTGGACACAGTGCAACGGAAACTCTTGCTAAGCTTCAGCAGGCCCACGGATATAGCGTTTTGTCAAGAGCCCAGGTTTTTCGGTGGTTTAAGGCATTTTCAGAAGGGAGATGAACTACGAAGCGGGAGGCCTTCATTTTCAAGAACCGATGAAAATATCGACAGAATCCGGGATCTTGTGCGTTCAGTTAGTCTTTTGACAGTCAGGATGGTCGGATAAGTGTTTTTTTATTTTTAGATTTCAACACCCCATATCATTTTAATAAATCCCTCGAGGAAAAAATGTTACATGCGGTCCTGTGTAAGATGTTTCATTTCTGGTCACGACTTGTAAATCACCTTGTAAATAATTTACAGACCTCGTACCTTATTATACTTCAAATGCCACTTCCGCCGCACATTTCTTGTCCTATCCTATTTCGAATCTAGGTTTATAGATAATATTAGCATATTCACGTAGGTTAAGTGTGGTAGGTTCGTACCCTCTTACCGTATTTACGCCAATAGTTGGGACTACCCAAAAATAAACGATAGGTCCCTCCCGAACTGAAGTCACTGGTACAGTCTAACCCAAGCAGACATCAAAAAACTACGGGTGTATCAATAAGGACGCAATATTTGAATTTAGCGCCATTTTGGCAGTCATAATGTCATAATGATTGCGACATGACAGATCGATAGTGGACAGGCGGGAGTTTATGAAAATGAATCATTACACAAACAACGTATCCTGATTGTTAAAAATTACGGCTGAACTATACTGTAGTGCATATCGCAAATATTTGATTTCTTATTTTAAAACGACAGATTAGGATGTAACTTGCACGAAAATATTATTTTTTTCTTTACGGTACCCTCTGCTTGCCATTTTATAGAACTTCAAAGTTGCTTTTTGGGTGTTAATACTGTGGTATAGAATACTGCGTTATAAGCTGTTTTCTTCTTGTTTACACAAAAGATTGTTCAAAATTATATGAATATAACATACACTGTAAGTTACTGTGATACTGTTCATCGCAATAATGCAATTTTGCATTATTTTAATGATGAAAACAGTTCATAGTTAAGTAATCATTTATTTTATTTCAAATAATTATTCCCATCACTACACCACCGTCACTGTCATATTCTCTCCATCCAGTTGCGATGTTGCCAAATCCGTGATAGTAATGTACCTCAATTTGGTTTGTCAAATTCTTACTTATATACTAGCGCAAAAATGTGCAATTGGCACAGGATTACCATGAAAATGCGATTTGGAGGTATGGCCGGCAGGTTTTACTGTACTAAATCTACATTGTGCCCTACGATAGCGTTAGCTAAAGAGACTTTTTTGAAGAATGCCTTATGCCCTTCACAAAAGTACTTCGGTTATTGTTTTTCCTATATTATAGTTATAATCTATTTACTTTTTGTATGCATGCACTTGAAGAATTATTTAAAGTGAAGCTCATGTTACAAAATATACCTAATTAAATGTGATATATATATATATATGAGCAACAACTTAAAAAGTAGCTGTTGCAAATCACAAAATAATGAAAACATAACAAATAACATTGCAAGTATTTTGATGATTTGATTAAATGATCTTTGATCTTTATTTAACTATACTAAGTGACATATAAATCCGAACACCCAGTTTAAATGGTTTTATTTTAATAAAATTTTGTATAAGTACTTAATGAAGCATAATAAGTAAATGATAAAAATTTCAAAATGATTGCACTGCTTTAAAGCCCTTTGACCTTTAATAATGTGCGGATGCACCCTGATGTGCTACGCATTCTCCAACGCGCCTAGGCATGCTTCTGATCAGGTGGTCAATGTCCTCCTGTGGTATCTCATTCCAGGCAACCACCAACTCCTCTCGAAGTGCTTCTAGAGTCTGAGGAGGACGTTGCAAATTGAGCAATCTCCTACCCATCATATCCCACACGTGCTCAATTGGGGATAAGTCGGGAGATCTTGGTGGCCATGGTCACAATGTGACATCATTATGTTGAAAGAAGTCTATTGTGACTCTTGCAACATGTGGTCGGGCATTATCTTGTTGGAAAGTTGCATCTGCCAGGGTGTCAAGATAGGGTAAAAGATGGGGTTCTAGAACTTCGTGGATATAACGCTGCGCGTTCATGTTACCTCTGATGAAGATTAAAAGTGACCTGGAACCATAAGCTATAGCACCCCAAACCATAACTCCAACAGTGTGATGAACATGTCTTTCAACAAAAAACTGTGGATTCCTCCTTTCACCACGTCGCCTTCTAACCCTGGCACGACCATCGTGCATGCCTAAACGAAATCGAGACTCGTCACTAAAGACAATACTGTTCCATTCCTGATCCCAGAGTGACCGTCGTCCGCACCACTCAAGGCGATTACGTCGGTGTTCTCGAGTTAAAGGGAGGACCCAGTCTGGCCGGTATGAAAACAAGCCAAAACTTCTCATTCGTCGGTAAACACTTCGCATGCCAATAGGTCTTCCGTGTTCTGCAAACCATTCATTTGCAATGGACCTGGTAGTGGAGAAACGGTCCCTTAAGGCCAATAATCTTAGGCGGCGATCTTCACGGTCTGTTGTTCTACGGCGGCGTCCAGTGCCCCTTGCTCTTTGCGTACGGCCTTCTCGAAGCCATGCGTGACAACACCTAACCACAGTGTCTACACTTCTTTGCACTCTAACTGCAATTGCCCGAAAAGAAAGTCCAGCTTCCCGAAGTCCCACTATACGGCCCCTATCAAACTCACTAAGTTGACGAAATCGTACAGGTCTCCGTACTCTAGGCATCGTAACCGATCGTAAAGGATGTCAAGAACCAAAATCCGCCAACGTTGATTCTTTACTGCGGCTGAAATATTCATTTTTAGAGCGTTAGTGAATTAAAAAAAGCAGTATAAAAACCGGAATGTCCAACTGATAAGGCTGAAAATTTTTTCACTTGTTATTTACAGTAAGATAAATACATTCACCAACTTTTATTAAAATAAAACCATTTAAACTGGGTGTTCGGATTTATATGTCACTTAGTATATAATGTTGGACGATGATATGTTGGGGGACCTGGCGAGGTGGTCCAAATCGACGAATCGATGTTGGGTATTTTTATATGCAATGACCGCTGGTGCCTTTTGTATTTTTGTCACGCGAGCCGCTGGTGCATTTTCCACTGTTTTGACACATACTGTTCAAAATTTCATCTAGTTTTCGGTATATATTGGGACAATTTTTCATAAAACAAGCCATTTACAATAAACTAAGACTTTTATTTTGCAAATAACCTCATTTCTAATTACGTATTTCTTCCAAAAAAATCTGTCAAGAAATGAGCGTTATAAAGTGGCCATTAAGAATTGTTTGTACTTTCAAATATTTCTTATAAACGCCAAAACTTTGATCCCATTGAAAATACTCGAAAAAAATGGTTTAGGAATTTCAAGAAGACATTGAAAAATCACAAAACAACACCTCTATATTAATTACCAAGTGAATACCATCATTTACGTATGTATTTTGATCTGTTATTTAATCTAATAAGCTAATGTGTAATAACACGTCCACTGTGAAAATAATAATCCAAAAATTTGAAAGTGCTAGTTCTGTTAATGATGTGAAACATAAGATGAGCTCGCAGCGGTTGGTCAGAAGAAAATGTCAGTGCTGTTCGCAAAAATGTAGCCGAGAATCCGGGGACGTCAATTCGTCATCGCGCTCAAGAATTGGAAATTAAAACAGCCACTCTCCAACTCTAACGAAAGATTTACACCTGCATGCCTACAAAGTCCAGTTGACTCAACAGCTTATGCCAACAGACCATGCACAGCGAAGAGAATTTAGCAATTGGATCCTTGGCCAATACTATGCGAATGGTGATTTTGTAGACATCATTTTTAGCGCATTTGGGGCACAGAGAAACCGTTATTCTTTGAGGACGAGGCAGGTAATCCACTAACAGTGAAATGGCGAGCCTTATCATGCAATGATTACTCAGTTTTTTGTGCCACAATAAGAGGTGATGGCATTAATGACATATGATTTCAGCAGGATGGTGCTACATGCCATACTGCTTATGGTTTGGTGACCAGAATTAGCCGCCACGCTCTTGCGATTTAATACCTTTGGACTTTTGGCTTTGGTGTTATCTGAAGTCACAAGTTTATGCCAACAACCCTGCAACCACCGAAGCATTGAAAGCTGAAATCAGACCTGATGTGTTGGTTCATACATATTTCCATGATCCAATAAATACTTCAGTTGTTTGTTACGAAATACCATGTTTAATAGAACCTTGCATCCTTAATGAAACACCTTATATTATAAAGGTAATAGCCCAATAATCACAATACTTCTCAACCTATTTACGTAATATACTACTTCCAACCACGATATTCACCTTATTCAGTATCAAATAAATAAAAAGAATTCAAATATTATTATTCATTACATACCGTCACGCTGTTGATACAAAATCTCCATAGTATCCCACAACCGTAAAATTAAAAGTAACAAATATTGCCAACGCAGTTTCACTCTCAATATACAAAAAAAGTCAGAAAATGCTTCCATTCAAGATCAGTCATGCGCTTAGCCCAGGAATACGGTTATAATGAGTGTCAACTGTGTCGCTTTTTATCAAAAACGGAGATATGAGAACAGAATGATTCTCTGCGAGACAACAATTTTAACACATTCCTTTTTTGTTGGTAAATTGTCCTTGACATTTATTCCGGTCAAGTTTAAATACGTCATCGCTTGTTGAACGATAATTTAACAATGTTTGGAAGCTGGTTGTAGATCACCAACAAATCAGTGTTATTTTAAAAATGTACAAGTGAATACGAAACTGTATTTCATTGTTTTTATTTAAAGACAATAATGTGAACGACCTTCGGGACTTTTACGGTACTTGGTTGGAAAAATACGTCGGAAGTGAGGCTATTATCTACGGATAGCGATCAAATTTTAATAGGCAATTGTTATTAACTAATCTATTGGGAAGTGTTAATTTGGTAATTAAGACTTATTATGCTTTCTAGCTTAATTGGAAATATCGTGGTTGTGGACGATTTTACTCTCGCTATCGATCTATCTTATTAAATATACCGGAAAATTGATAAATTGAACGAAAGGTACGTTTCCATTCGAACGAATTCTCTCCGCAACATGTACTGGCACAGTCAAAATGTTGCGCAATAAACGCACAATATGTAAATGTTGTGGCTCCCACGCTCCCGAGACCCGAACCCTCTGGATTTTTTCACTGGGGATGTTTAAAAGATAAGGACTATGGAAAACCAGTTCGGTCAGCCGATGAACTGCGTCATTGAATCCGTCAAGCAGCAAGCGAAATATCCGTTTAAAAGGACAATTTCACGGTGATAGAAATTTTGAAAATGTGTTGTGAAAATAATGATAACAATAATCAGGCAATATTTACATTACAAGATGTTGATTTAATTTTACTTTAGCTAATTTAAGATGTTAATAATGATTCCTAATTCTATATTTGATTTGAATGTTGTAAAAATCAACGGAAATACAAGATACAATCTACGAGCCCCTTCCGACTTCAGTTCGCCCAACTATTGAAATCTTAGTTTTTTTCTTATCAAACACAAATAATAAAAATGTAGCAGGGTGCTATAGGTTTAAAACATTAACAATGAATATTTTGATAATATATAGTAGAAAACACCAACTTTATCACTCCCTAATCAAATTTGCAGCATAAAAATAACACATGTTGCAATTACACCATATTAACGTATTTTCATTTCAATGCAAAATAAATCTATAACGCATAGGTGGCTGTGAAAAATAAAAGCCATGACAATTGTTTTTATTAATCACAGCTGTCAGAATACGTTAAAAATAGTTTTGGGTAGTTAAGGTTTTCAAAATGGGTAGAGGAAAGGTTATTAGTGAGAAAATTCGGTTACTGATAATTAATTTTTTTAATTCTGGGAAATCAAACACAGAAATTGCAACTTTGTTAGACTTATCCCGGTACAGTGTGAGAAATATTGTTAGAAGATATAACGTAACTGGTTCAGTTAATATTAAGCCACGATATGTGAAAAAAAGTAATATCACAAATGCCGACCGAAGAACATTAAGAAGAATAACCGTGAAAAACAGGCGTGTCAATTATTTACAATTAAGTGCTCTGTGGAGTGATGCTGTTGGAATGAGAATTTCCACAACTCATAGAGAGGCCCACAAACTGGGATTTAGCATTTGCAAGGTAAGTTTTCTTATAAAAAAAAGTGAAGTAAAAACCCTAAAGTTGCACAACTTGTTTACAGGCCAAAGAAAAGCCACTGTTAACTCCACTGCAAAAGAAAAATCGGCTTAGATGGGCTAAAGAACATAGACAATGGACACCTCAACAATGGTGTGCAATACAATGGAGTGATGATGCCCGATTCGAAGTTTGTGTTGGTGACAGTCACAGTAGAGTTATTCGCAAAAAATGAAGCATTCTATGTTTACTGTCTGAAGAGAAAAGTAAAATTTCAAGCATCCACCTTTCAGAAGACTTGTTAAGAAACATCTGATCGGATAGTTGAAAGACACTGTGACGTAAACTGTTTAAATTGTGCATCTATTAAATCACTTTTCTCTGTTTCATATTACTTTGCCTTTTTGGTTCATACTGTCGTGTTTGACTGTTGTAACCACTTCTTTTCTTACGACTTTGTCTACTTACTTTTCTTTCCCTTATTACTATTTTTCTTTTTGTTTGTGTATCTTTGTTACTTTTTCTTCTCACACAGTGAGTGTAAGAGTATCCATCACGCTTTGACGTCTACTGATGTGTCAGCTGATCAGCAAGTGACATTTTTGTGTTAGTCTGCAATGTTGGCAATTATGAATCGGGTGTAAATCTAGTAAAATCTGTTTATAGCGTTTTGTTTTTTGTATGCAAATGAACTTTTTTAAATAAAGGAGCTGTTAGCAAGTACAAAATGAATCTGTAGCGTACTACAAAAACCAAAACAAAATTCAGCTCTGTCTACCTGACGTTGACGGATCCGTCAGAATTGTCTGTCCTATGCTGATATTTGGAATTTTGAGATATTACTAGATAATCAGCTGTCATCCTACGGTGATGGATACTCGTGAAATAGGATATAGTCCTTTGGCTAAGCTCCACGTCACTGATGCGTATTGATAAAAACATTTATTATTGTCAATAATAATCGGTTGCAAGAGTCCAAAAATATCCCACTTAATCTTTGTCCTTTCAGATGCTTATAAAAATATACTTGCAGTGACAAAGATACAGCTTCTGCGTCATACCCATAAACTTTCTCGTAATACTTAATGTTTACGTTCACAATGCAATCAGTTTTACGAACGTATGCGTACATGTAACCATAAAGTCAGCCAATGCAATTGCTCCGAGCTGGCTAAGCTGCACAATTCGGGAACAGGAAGACTACGAAACTGCTCGTTAAAACTAAACTAAAACATTACGAAGAATTAAAAACGTACTTTCTGTTCATGTATACACATAAAACTGGTTCGCGAATTAGTTCAGGAAAATTGGAACCTATTCATGGTTACAGGGAAAATCGTGGAGAATATTGAAGTACTTTTTATATCAGGTGGTTACTGAAAGATTTTAATCATATTTGTGACGTAGGGTTAAAAATCAATTGTTTTTGAGATAAATCTTTCTAACACTTTTATTTTATGCGCTAAATTCTTGTTAGTTTGTATCAATTTTGAATATTCTGGGCAGTAGTAATGTCAGTTGATAATAGTCATCTGTAATCATCTACAACTGCATACAGTCCGAAACAGCAGATACTTAAATATAAAATGTTTAGAACTCTTAAAGGGTATTTTCAACTTTATCTATGCTTCTCTCAAAAATACTATGTCTACATAGGATATCAAAAACATCTTACTTGTTAGCTTTTCAAAAGTAGATATAATAGTTAAAAGGTCTGTTGACAATTCCTCAGGAGAGTTGTATCGCAACGAAGACCTTTTATCGACCTCCATGCGTATACAGGGTGTCCGCAAAGTTGGGGTTTTCCTTTCGACGTGTAGATCTTGAAAACATAAGCAATTTTTCTTAGTACCATATACACCAATGTCTTAAGGGAACCGAGATAAAGGGCTCTGCAACATCAAAAATATCTGAATACCGTCCTGTAGCCGCGACTCGCGATATCCCCGACTGGTACTAGGACACTAGCTCAACCCGACGACAGAACTGGGTCGGGGGTCGGGGTCAGTGTGTCAGGTCAGTATACAACCTTCAACCGACGGTTACGGTCACGCGTGTAGAGGTAAACGAACCCGTATAATCGATTGCGTTTCAAAAAACAACAAGCACTAGAGACGTGGCTAGAGAAGTGCAAGTATCAAAAACTAAAGTGTGGCAAGCGCTGCGTGAAGAGGGGCTGTATCCGTTTCACGTTCAACGTGTACAAGCCCTTCAACCTGACGGTTTTCCAGCAAGAGTGCGGTTTTGTGAGTGGTTGTTGCACCAACATGACAATAATCCGGACTTTTTGAAGTGCATATTGGTGACAGACGAAACTACGCTCACTCGTAATGGGGTGAATAACTTTCGCAACAATCATGTTTGGTCAGTAGAAAATCCGCACGCTGTCCGTCGGGCACATTTTCGACAAACATGTTCGGTGAATGTTTGGGGTGGCATGGTGAACGGTATGCTCATTGGACCATTTATTCTCCCAAATCGATTGGACGGGATGCAATACCTAAACTTTTTACGCAACATTTTGCCTTCCTTGTAAGAAGATGTGCCATTAAGTGTAAGACAATCAATGTGGTTTCGGCACGATGGTCATATTTGTTACCTCTGTTCGTGGTCTACAGGTCTGCACCACCGCCAGCGTCTGCTCGGTAGCGCATCAGCTGATTTCATTTTCTGTTGGAGCGGTATGATTTCGGGCAGAGACGTACTTAGCCCTTCTCGTCAACTGGAGAGTGAGTACTTTTTTCTTTATTTTTTTTTACTTGGTCGCCCTCGTTTCACTGCACATTACCTTTGATATTTCAAGGGTAGTTGTTTCTGAAAAGGAAAACCCCAACTTTGCGGACACCCTGTATACTCAGTAGAACACCCAGTATAAATGATTTTAAGTGTATACTTTATCTGAAGTCTCTTGAAACACTGTGAAATACCGGGTGCGTTTTATATATCTATATTTAACACGCTCTGTTGCTGCAAAAATCGCCAAATTTCGCAGCAAATATCCCCCGTATAAGATCAAAGGCAGTTTCACCGGTCCACGTGGAGTAAAGCACGCCTATGCGTGGACTTAGCCAATGAGAAAGCGTGTATTTCAGAGCTCCGAACAACTGCAGGTGGCTACTGAAAATTGAAACAGTTTAGCCAGTCCTGTGTAGCGGTGAATAAACGTGTTTTCTTTAGTCTGTCCGTGTTTTTTCATAGATTTTATTAGTTTGTGTGTTTTTGACTTTTGAATACTCAGTTTACTTGTTGATTTAATTGTTGTGTTGATTGTTCTTGTGTCTCCTAAATATGGCTCTTTGGAGACCTTGGGAAAATGCTCCAAGCCACGAGGAGATGGTTGATGAACCTGTGCAGGCAGAATTCTTTCATAAAGATTTAGAGGAACAGACCCAAAGAGTAATCCTAAATATGTATGATTGTCTGAAAAACGAAAATTCAGATTCCTCGCAAAATCAAATTTTAAACAGAATTTGTATCCTGACAAAAATCAGTCGGTCTACCATTTATCGGGTTATAAAAAGGGGAGATGTAGTCAACCATTCCTTCCACAGAAAGCGCATAGGGCAAAAATTAAAAAGAATAGACGTGGGTTTTCAGGAAGATATTCGTCGTATAATATACGGATTTTATAAAGAAAATTTGGTGCCCACGTTGGAAATGATACGGGATAAATTAAAAGATTATCCTGAAGATTTTTATAATTACAAATGCTTAGACTCACTGCACTGTATTGTAAAACTGTGTGGTTTTCAATACAAAAAATTAGATAAAAGAATGGTGATTATGGAGTCGTCTCGAATCGTTGAATTGCGCCAAGAATTTTTGCACAAAGTTAAAATCTATAGAGAGCAGAAAAGAAATCTGATTTACCTGGATGAAACGTGGTATGATACCCATGATGTTGTGCAGTACGGCTGGGTTGACGACAGCAACAAGTGCATTTTAAATGCACCATGCAACCGTGGAAAATGAATCATTATTCTCCATGCTGGCAGTGAAAATGGATTTATACCTAATACCTTGCTGTTATCTGCCAAAAATATCAAAGAATCATGTGCCGACTATCATGAGGGAATGACCTCCGACTTATTTGAAAAGTGGATAGAGCAGCAGTTAATACCAAACATTTCCCCAAATTCAGTGATTATTATGGACAATGCGCCATACCATTCCCGACAGAAAAACAAAATTCCGAATACAGGCACAAAAAAACAAGACATTATTGATTTTATGAAGGATAAGGGAATGGAAATACCACAAAAATCAACCAAAGCCATATTATTGGATCTTATTAAAAGACAAAAATTTGAAAAAGAGTATGTTGTTGACAATCTGCTTCAGCAAAATGGCCATGAAGTATTACATCTACCTCCCTATTACTGCATTTTTAACCCGATTGAGTTGGTCTGGGCTGCTTTAAAAAAAAGTAAGAAAACATAATCAGACCCCTCAATTAAGTGAATCGCTATTGGCCACAATAAGAGATGCAGTATCTCATATTGCTGCCACAGACCTATGGAAGCAGTGTTCTAGGCATATTATTGAAAAAGAAAATGAATATTGTGTTTTGCCTCCTGTAAATCCCGTTGTAATTCCACTACAAGATGACTCTAGCGACAGCTCCGAAGGCGAGGATGATATATAAATACCTATAATGTAAGTCTTTATATACCTTTTTATATACCTACCTGCTATGTAAATATTTGCCTATGTCAAACGTTGGAATTCTGTAACTTTTCCATTTCTTAACTTTCAGTCAACATAAATTAAACTCCCAATATAAGTATTTTTTATCCCAAATCAAAAAAATAAGAAGATAGAAAAATCCATTTATTGTGATATAAAAACATTATTATTATCGTTCTAAATAAATGACCGCACGCCTATGATACGTCATGAAATTACAAAGGACGCGCCGACCAAAGGTTTTTATGCTATTTCAAGTGACTTCAGATAAAGTATACACAAGTACTGCTATATTTGGTTGTTCCAAGACACAGTACTGTGCCCTAACAAACAAGAAGCAACCAAACGCACATTCTGTCTTAATTCGCGACCGAGCTTGGGTCATTTAGTTTAAAATAGGTACAGTTGCCGGCACCTACCATGATTTACTTTCGGACAGGCATATCTTCTGACCCTGAAAGTGAAAGCCAATAGGAACGCTCGAGATGGTGGAGGGTTGTACTTAATGTCATGTTATTGTTTCATTTGGCAGTGACGTGCTTTGAAATTTTTCACGTTGGTCATATGAATTTGAGAAAGTATCTTCAAGCAAAGTGAACCATCTGCTCAATTGAAAAAAAAACATTAGTTTTGTTTGCGCTTAGGTCAATAATGAAACACTTGTATCCGCTATATTTATTACTTATATTTTTACATGTATATTATTACAAGTTACATATGTACAAAGTACATAGTGTTGTGGCTATTACCCAAAACAGAATTAATATGGATCAATCAAAAAACCATTTCCAGCAGTCCGCAGCTTAATATAAGAAGATTCAAAAAGGACAGTTTGAAAGCCCAATGCTTACCTAAATATATCCGAAACATGAATACATATATCTAATAAAATATTCACCTTTAAACTGCAAAATATAAAATGTAAGTCATTATCCTGCTGGTAAACGCATGCTACATTTCTTTAGGAGGGTAAGGACTCGCTATCTTCCACATCACTGTCACTGTCACTATCGCTGTCGTCATCCCCTATGTTAATAATAAATTCTTCAGATGTGGCCTCTACTTTATGTTCCCGTTCCAGATATTCCGTTTCCATTTTGATGACATGATCACATCGTTTATTTCAATCATCTTTGAAAATTCTTCCCTGTGCGTCATCTAAAGTAAACGCGATATTTGGATCTGCAACTCTGTTCTTCACTGTAGCCCATATCAATTCAATAGGATTTAAATCGGGATGATATGGTGGTAGTCATATAACTGTGTATCCATGCATGCTTAAAAGTACATCATATTTATACTGTATGAATTGTTGCTTATTTTGCTTTATCAGTTCATAAAGTCGTGGTTTCAACATAGTCGGTGTGAATCTAATATTTTTAGATACAAGCCAGTCAACCATTACTTGCTTCCGAGCGTTGCAGTTTGGTGCAGGATCCACTTGTATGTTGTGATAAGGTGCATTATCAGTAACTATCGCAGGTGGCAAATTTGGAATAAGCTGCTGCTTCAACCATTTCTCGTAATTTGAACAATTCATCTCGTCATGATAATCTCCGCTTTATGTACCTGTTTTAAAAATCAATAAACCGTCATTTATGAAGTCGTCGGAACTACCTGTATGGATCATAATTAGCCGATTTCCTTTGGATATTTTGGAAAAGAGACCCAACTTACTACCATCAACCCAACTTTTAGCCCTAGTATGTCCGGCATGTATGTAGGACTCATCTATGTATATAATTTTGCTGCCTTGTTTTCGGATGTACTTGATTTTCTGTAGATAGCTGCTTCTTAGTTGACGAATGTCCCATTTCTCGATTCGGTGTTTTTTCCATTTGAAGCCGACTTGTTAAACGATTCTACTCAAAGATCTTTCGCTACCACGCCAATCGAAATCTTCATCTAGTTTCTTCCTAAGCGTTCCCATTGTTACTCGAGACGAGTTTGTTAAATGAAAATTATAGATGTTTCATATATCTGCAGTAGTGAAATTCTCGTTTGACAGATATGTCACGGGAAATTTGCGCTTTCGTGCAGTACTAATTTCACCAGAAAACGCTGCTCGTCCATTATTTCCGGCATCCTTAACCTTTTTAACTATGCGAGTAATTCTGATACTTGATACTCCTGTTGCTTTATCTACTTCAGCTTTAATCTCTTCCATATTTTGGTAACCGCCACTGCCAGCTTTCAAATTAAGGATGTATTGGTATACGTTGTATACCACCTCACTCGTCTGGTTAGACAAAACTTGATTTCTACCCAGATTACTCATAGTAGAAATATTATCACTATTCTATGCGCTTTAACTTCAGCTGTAGGCGTCAGTTGGTATGCCACTGGAATTACGGCGGACGAGGTATCATGCAGTATTGCCGCCGTTCCGTGGGAGTAGCTTGTTTCTGCGCACCATATGACCAAATCTTGTTAGGTGCCGGCAACGTTAGTACATTTTCGCAATCTAACCCGACTTGAAATAATATTTATATGTTTGGTGTTCTGCTACACCGTCTACGCTATCCATGCCAACTCTTCACATTGGGAACTAAGCAATAAGATTGTTTATAGGGTAACCAAATTCTGGATGAAACAATCATTCTATCTATTATTATTTATACAGGGTGACTTCGAAGTTGAGTCATTTATTTTAACAGTGAGTAGATCTGATCAAAAGAAATGTTTTTTTCCTTTAACATTTTTCTGGTAAAATTAAAGTAACAAAGTTATAGCCCTTTAGAAGTTTGAGTACCGCCCTGTCTCAATAATAATATTATGTGCTCGTGTTTGGCAACAACGGATATATCGGTTCATCGCATCGGAAACAAAAAAGCGAAAGAATTTGAAATGTTTATCACGATGTTTTTCGTCATTCGGTAAAGCGTGAGTGAATAGTGGTGTTTGTTGCGTGGCTCAAACGAAATAAAAAATGGCACATGTTTACGAAAATGCTGAACTTGTGGACATGATTCTTCACGGATTTGTGCGAATCGGTTTCCCAATCGAGTGCAACCAACCCCACGGGCCTTTGTTAATGTAGTACAAAGGGCTCGTGAATCAGGTGACTTGAGACCTCACAGTGGAAGGCATGCCGGTGCTCCAAGACCGCAAGATCAAATACAGGTCCGCACTGAAATACTTGTCGGGAGGATACTTTATAAAACAAGGTAACATTTTTTTTTTATTTTTTTTTTATTTTTACACACATATTTTGGTTTATCTTCCTTCTACAATCATTATCTGAAAATTAATGACTCAACTTCAAAGTCACCCTGTATAGTCTGACGGGTCTTCCTATACTTCTGGGCATTCCAGACTGGGGTCATTCTAGCACTAACCCATCCATCCCTTTTCGGAGTAAGTGACCTATCCAGCTCCATTTGCTTTTTCTAATTTCAGTTCCTATTTTTTTATCTCTAACTTTCTCAAAAGGTCTTCGTTTGATATTGTTCTTGACCAAAATATTCTTAAGACCTTATGTATTAGAGGTTTATATTCATTGTTTGTGGTACTCATCTATATTTCACATCCATACAGTAGATCCGACTTTAGATTGTGAAACAATCGCATATTTATTCTGATTATCTTTGCCTTCAGTTATCGTAGCTGAATACCTTGTTATGTCACTTGCTTTCTATTATTTGGCTTCTATATTCGATCATATGTTGAATAAAAGGGACTCGTCCAGTAGATGATGTATAAACGACGAAAACTAATAAAGGAAACGAGAGTAGGAGTTTCTAGTGTTTTCACCAACTTTATAACTAAATTTTCTGGACTATTTCAAAATAAAACAATATAGCACAATGGCGTTTTAAAAGCAATCTCTGTCTAAAATCATACTATAATCGGCTCTCCTAATTACACAAGGTGAAGGTGACGTTTCTAAAGCTGTCCGTCGATCTCAAGAACTGGAGTTAGAGACCTGGGGCGTAAAACTGGTTTATAATAGACACGCTAAGTACTTTTACACTGACCAGTTAGTAATTATTCAGTCGGATTGAGGTTACATTACCTGTGTTTGAAAGAATGGTGACAGTGTGTTGAAATATATTCTTGTACATACCAGGCAACCAGTATCGTGTATATACAAAGGGTACTATAAAAGTTTTGCAATACAGGTTTATTTATTGACTTCGTTCAAAGTATTTTCCGCCACAGTCAATACACTTCTCCATCAGCCAAAAGCAGCTCTGCCAAGTTTCACCCGGGAGTGCGGCACTCTCGTTGTCACAAGCCCTCAGAAGGTCCTCATCGCTAGAAGACTGTTTTCCTTTTAGCTTCATGGACTGTAAGGAGAGTACTCAATAAGTCTCAGTCCAGTAGTGGTCAAATACTCGATGCAGGCTTTGCGCGGAGAGCTGGAGCATTGTCATGGTGGAGGTACCAAGTGTCCGTTCTTGACTTTGGCCGCAGGTTTTTCATAGACTCTATGACTTTAGGCAGATACTGTTCCGTGTACCACTGTGACAGTCTTCTGTGTGTCCGAAACAACACGCTCCATAATCCCGCTCGATTTGAAAAATACAGTTATCATTTTTTTTTTACAGATCGGGATTTTCTGACAGTTACGGGTGTGTCCTCATCTTCAAAGACCCAAACTTTGTTGTTTTAAGCCATGGTCGGCACATCGTAATAATGGAGTCAAGTCTCGTCACCTATCACGATGCTGTTCACATACCGAGATTGCCCACTTTCAGCATCTTCCGGCACCAAGTCGTGCGACGAGTCTTCTGCTGTTCCGTCAGACTATGCGGTACTCAGAGAGAACAAAGTTAGTTTACGTGTAAATCGTCATGCAGAATTGAATGAATTGCTGGTGCATGAAGGTGTAAGGTCTCTTCTGTCTGTTGGTATGTCACTCTCCGGTCTCCGTCATGCATTTTCCTCACAGCAGCAATGTCTTCCTCTGTTACTGACGTTCGCGGCCTTCCTTCCCTCTCATCGTGCTCCAGAGTGCAATTTTTATTATTTTTATTTATTTTTATGGGAAAATAATATTTTTTTTACATTTTCGATTTGTACATTACAAGTAATTAAGATGATCGTTTAGATTGTGTTTTTAGACACAGCAATAATTCCTAACTCCAAATAAACACAAAAAAAATTAGAATATCAATTTGTTTAATTTTCCAATATTATTTTTAACAAATTAAATTAATTATTTACAACTAAAATGCTATTGGATAGTTAGGACAAACATACAAAATCTAAAGTAGTAGCTCGAAATGTAAACCCAATTGTTCAATACACAATTCACATCTACGAATGATCGAACGTGGTATAGCAATATTCAAATAAGGCCTTATTTCATCACATGCATTCCTGAATGAATTGCTGGTGCATGAAGGTGTAAGGTCTCTTCTATCTGTTGGTATGTCACTCTCCGGTCTCCGTCATGCATTTTCCTCACAGCAGCAATGTCTTCCTCTGTTACTGACGTTCGCGGCCTTCCTTCCCTCTCATCGTGCTCCAGAGTGCAATTGCTGCTTTACTGGTCTATGATTAAACAACCACGACATGACTCAACGTGCAGTAACATGCAGCCTCCTGCGTCTGTTTGTCAAGTCATATTGCAAAACTTTTATGGTACATGGTATTAATAATAACATTTTTTCTTAATTCCGAGTACAGGGTGTTGGGAAGGTCAATACCAACCTTAGGGATGATAGTACACCCCATTTGGAATACATTGAACCACACAGAGTTTGATTCTGGCACCATTACTTTTCATTTCATTAATGATCTAAAGCTATCTGGCTTCATGATCAATTATGCTTGCGTTGACCAAATTAATGATAACAAATCGTTCAGCGATATGATCAATTAAACACGCGGCGACTTCATAAAGTAAGTTTGATCAAATCGTAAAATATTTACAATCATTAGCGATAGAGGCATTGGCACCGTTTTTTTCGCATTTCAACACGGCAGTCGTTAATAACAAACTGGTTTTTCGAAGGGGAAATTTTAGCTCGTTACAAAATGAGGAAGAAATTGAGATTAAATGACTTTACCACAAAAACGTACTCGACTACTATGCGGGTCACGCAAGCACCCATCAAAACGTCAAAAAACAGTGCAGTTCGTAACGTGCTTTACAGGCTAGTACTTCATTAGGTATCAATCATTTATTGGAAGTCAAAATCGTATGACAGCTAAAATATTGTGTTTGTTTATGGATATTATTATACGTATGTAGTACTAATTGTAATTGTTATTTCATGTTTCAGGTTATACGCCAATAAAGCAGGGTAGAGTGACCGCGCAAGGTAGAAACTTAATCTGTGATATAAGATATTTAAAGAGTAACGATGGACAACTCATTGCAGATGAAGAAGAAATGTTAGCAAGATGGAAAAACTATACTAAGTGACATATAAATCCGAACACCCAGTTTAAATGGTTTTATTTTAATAAAATTTTGTATAAGTACTTAATGAAGCATAATAAGTAAATGATAAAAATTTCAAAATGATTGCACTGCTTTAAAGCCCTTTGACCTTTAATAATGTGTGGATGTACCCTGATGTGCTACGCATTCTCCAACGCGCCTAGGCATGCTTCTGATCAGGTGGTCAATGTCCTCCTGTGGTATCTCATTCCAGGCAACCACCAACTCCTCTCGAAGTACTTCTAGAGTCTGAGGAGGACGTTGCAAATTGAGCAATCTCCTACCCATCATATCCCACACGTGCTCAATTGGGGATAAGTCGAGAGATCTTGGTGGCCATGGTAACAATGTGACATCATTATGTTGAAAGAAGTCTATTGTGACTCTTGCAACATGTGGTCGGGCATTATCTTGTTGGAAAGTTGGATCTGCCAGGGTGTTAACATAGGGTAAAAGATGGGGTTCTAGAACTTCGTGGATATAACGCTGCGCGTTCATGTTACCTCTGATGAAGATTAAAGGTGACCTGGAACCATAAGCTATAGCACCCCAAACCATAACTCCAACAGTGTGATGAACATGTCTTTCAACCAAAACCTGTGGATTCCTCCTTTCACCACGTCGCCTTCTAACCCTGGCACGACCATCGTGCATGCCTAAACAAAATCGAGACTCGTCACTAAAGACAATACTGTTCCATTCCTGATCCCAGAGTGACCGTTGTCTGCACCACTCAAGGCGATTACTTCGGTGTTCTCGAGTTAAAGGGAGGACCCAGTGTGGCCGGTATGAAAACAAGCCAAAACTTCTCATTCGTCGGTAAACACTTCGCATGCCAATAGGTCTTCCGTGTTCTGCAAACCATTCATTTGCAATGGACCTGGTAGTTGAGAAACGATCCCTTAAGGTCAATAATCTTAGGCGGCGATCTTCACGATCTGTTGTTCTACGGCGGCGTCCAGTGCCCCTTGCTCTTTGCGTACGGCCTTCTCGAAGCCATGCCTGACAACACCTAACCACAGTGTCTACACTTCTTTGCACTCTAACTGCAATTGCCCGAAAAGAAAGTCCAGCTTCCCGAAGTCCCAATATACGGCCCCTATCAAACTCACTAAGTTGACGAAATCGTACAGGTCTCCGTACTCTAGGCATCGTAACCGATCGTAAAGGATGTCAAGAACCAAAATCCGCCAACGTTGATTCTTTACTGCGGCTGAAATATTCATTTTTAGAGCGTTAGTGAATTAAAAAAACCGGAATGTCCAACTGATAAGGCTGAAATTTTTTTCACTTGTTATTTACAGTAAGATAAATACATTCATCAACTTTTATTAAAATAAAACCATTTAAACTGGGTGTTCGGATTTATATGTCACTTAGTATATTTCGAGGAACTGCTGAATGAAAATTTTCGGAAAGACGACGAGCACGGAATTAACGATTTTGAGGAACAGGTTGAATGATAAACCAGACCTAGATGATATAAAAAAGATTCTAGGAAGCTTAAAATCAAATAAAAGTGCTGGTACAGATGAATTCACAGCCGAAATGCTGAAATTCGGAGGTAACAAAGTTATTGAGGTAATGCACAGTTTGATAGGGGAAATTTGGGAAAGAATGCCGTGTGAATGGAGTGGGGCGTTAGTAAGCACAATGTTTAAAAAAGGGGATAAAAAAATCTGTGAAAACTACAGAGGGATAGCCCTATTGTTGGATATAACGTGCTAGCGACCTGTATTAAGAGTAGACTTTCTCCGAAAATGTTAGGAAGAATTTTACGCTTAGAAAGATCCAGGCTGAGAGTTATCAACATCAGAAAGATAAATATGTATGTTAGCGATTATAGACTTCAAAAAAGCATATGATACAATCCGAAGATCGACAGTATACCAAGCACTAAGAGGACTAGGAAATAGTGAAAATATTATAAGGCTAATAAAGTTGACACTTCAGGAAACAGAAAATAGAATAAAAGTTACAGGAAAATATTCTGAAAAGGATAAGGTAAAAGTGGGGTTGCGGCAAGAGGATTCAAGTCAACAGTTTTATTCAACTATGTATTGGAAGATATAATCAAAGCGGAAAATTTAAATAGGAATGGTTTATTATACAATATAAAGCACCAATGTTTAGCGTTCGCAGATGGCATTGCAATTGTTGCTAGAAGCAAAAGAGAATTGATACAAGTACTAAAAACGCTTGAAGAGAAAGCAAAAGAAAAGGGTCTAATAATAAATTAGGAAAAAACTAAATATATGAGATGGACAGATTATGATTCTATGACAGGAGAAAGCCTAAAGGTAAAAACAGACAGTGGCAAAATATATAATTTTGAAGAGGTCGATCAATTTGTCTATTTGGGATCAACATTCACAAGAAAACCGGGCACAAGGGAAGAAATCAAAGAAGACTGGGGAAGGGAAATAGATGTCTATATAGCCTGAACCATCTCCTGAAAAGCAAGTTGATAAGTAATAAACTAAAAATTAAATTATATAAAACAGTAATAAGACCATCAATTACATTTGCTTGTGAAACATGGATCTTGAGGAAGGCAAAGGTATTGAGGAAAATTTTTGGAGTGAAACAGAAAAATGGGGTATGGGAAAGAAGAACAAACCAAGACCTTGCAGATATGTATAAAGAATCAAGTAATACAGGATATATAAGAGCACAAAGGGTAAAATGGTTAGGGCATGTAGACAGGATGGCAGAAAATAGGATTCCAAAAATGATTGTTAGCAGAAGCATACGAGGCAAGAAGAGGAGAGGGAGACCGAAGGAGCGAAGTAGAAGCTGATCTGAGAAGCTTAGGTGTACAAAACTTGAAATTCATGTGTCAAAATAAGAAGAAATGGAAAGAAATTACAAATAAAGCCTTTGGCCTTTAAAAAATGTATTTGTGTCTCGTTATGCAATTTATGAATGTTTCAATATAATTATTTTATTTTAATTTCCTAAAGTTATTAGTTTTAATCAAAATGGTTGTCATACTTTAAGAACAATAAACGCGTTCTTAACATAACGTATGTCATAAATGTTTTGACACAAAATATTTATTGGATTTTTGTTTGGTCTACCAGACACAACTTTCTTCGAATGTCTCTCGTGAGGTCCTGGACGGAACTCGGATCAATTTCTCTCATTTTTTCGTAAATTCACCGTCATAATTGTTCTTCATCTTGGGCTTCCCAGCCTCCATGATCAACCATCCTAGGCAGTAAAGATCAAAAATTCTCTATTGGGCGAGCCTGCGGCAAGTGAGAAGGATTATCGTTTTTTGAGACAAAAGGTATGTTGTGTTGTTGAAGCCAGTTCTGGGTACTTATCTCTTGAGTAACTGCATGATGCTAGGTCTGGCCAAAACATGATATGGTCATTAGCATTATGTTCGTGGACAAACTGAAGCAATTTGGAAAAGCTGTTATCAATATAGCTCTGACTATTGAAAGCTTCACCCCTCACGCTTCCCGCAAAAGGTTTGGGATACACCCGCGTTAGGATTCGCGCACACGACAAGTATTTTATCTGCAAATTTCGATTTATACAGGGCGTAAACGTTATGGTAGTCATTTATGAAATGGGTAACAGGGTGTGTCAAAACAAGTCAAAAAGTTCATAAGACCCAAGGTCCAAAAGTCAATAGATTTTTGTCTAAATGCTTTATAGTTTACATATTTTATATGCTTATATATTTTAAGTGATCTAATCTAAAACGTTTTTGAATTGGATAATTAACAAATAAATGGCATTAAGTTTTTCTAAGCCAAAATTTGTAGTCAGTAAGTAAGTTTCATTAAATTAAATATTTAAAACACACATGACAATAACGCGTCGGTCTTTCATCACTCTTATCCAACCGGCAATAGATCGCAAACGGTAACAGTGGTTAGTTATCGTTTTGCATAGATAAATTACTTTATCTTTTTGTCGAGCACAGGATCGGGCGTGTTGTATTGTTTTTGTTCACGTACGTCGTCGTGTTTATTTACAATGTTCTCGAATCAAGAGTTCGCCAACATGTTGTTAGTTTACGGTGAAGCTCGTCAGAATTCAAATCTTGCAGCTGAAATTTATCACGTCAGATTTCGCCAACGGGTACACCCAGACAGAAGGACATTTGTGCAAGTGTACCAAAGACTTCGAGATACAGGAAGTGTTTTAAATTTTAAATATAGTGGAAATCGATGCAGATATCAGCACTCGGGAATTAGGCCGCCGCGTAGGACTATCGCATACCATAGTCCATAGAATCCTACGGAACAATTTGCTATAACCCTACCATGTACAACGAGTGCAGGCCTTGTTACCGGAAGACTATACTCGCAGACTAACATTCTGTCAGTGGTTTTTGCACAAAAACATTGAAAATCCGGATTTTTTTAAAAACATTCTAGCGACGGACGAATGCACTTTTACCGAAGACGGGATATTAAATTTCCATAATACTCACACGTGGGCACAAGAAAATCCTCATACCATTCGTAAAGGTCATTTCCAACAACGTTTTGAAATAAATATTTGGGCGGGTATTCTTGACGATCAGGTAATTATTGGCCCTTTCGAGTTACCCCAAAGTTGTCAGGAGAAGGCTACCTTAGCTTTCTAGCCAATAACCTACCAGAACTTTTTGAACAAACCTTAGACAACATGCCATTACAACGTAGACAGAATTTGTGGTTTCTTCATGACGGGGCACCACCACACATTTTTAGATGCGTCATTCAGTATCTGAATGGACATTATCCAAATCGCTCGATCGGTCGAAATGCTCCTGATCCTCGAAAATGACCAGCAAGATCTCCTGACCTCAATCCGATGGATTTCTGGTATTGGGGAGAACTTAAAGGAATGGTTTATGGGGCTGGTCCAATAACAACTGAACCACAACTTCGCGAAAAAAACATTTAATGCGGCGGAAACAATAAATGGACAACTTCGAGGACCTAGAGTAAGAAGAAACTGGGTTCGTCGTAATGAAGCTTGTGTGGTAAGTGGAGGACGACATTTTGAACACCTTCTTTAGATACGAAAAGGTGCAGTGTGGGTTTTAAAAAGAAAAACAATGTATGTATCAAAATTGTGTTCCCTATTTAAATGTGGATTTTTTAATACGTTCGATAAACTTTCACACACCAGGTGAAGCGCTAAAACAGTTAGTGGTGAGTCCGTTTTTTTAATTGTTTGCATTTTACGAGTAAATTATCAAACAATGAAATAATACCTAAGAGCCAAAAATAAAAAACTCCATCTTTATTTACACTGCGTTCCGTCGTAATTTGCGTCTGGCATTGCGGCGTTTTTGCTTCTTATAACCCCCTCTATCACCCATTTAAATAATGACTATCATAACGTTTACACCCTGTATTTGTATCTAACTTTGCCAGGGCATTCCTCTACGTTGTCCGTATAAAATCCGTTGTTTCCCTTCATTTCAGAATTACTCAATTACTAAAATAAAAATAATGATTTTTCCATTTGCAAAGTGTACCCGCCGCCGTTGACGACGGCATTTCGGTATACGAAAGAGTTGCGCTTGAGATTATTTGGGGCACTTAAGTCTCTTTCTACAGGGTGACTTCGAAGTCGAGTCATTTATTTTAACAGTGAGTAGATCTGATCAAAAGAAATGCTTTTTTCCTTTAACATTTTTCTGGTAAAATTAAAGTAACAAAGTTATAGCCCTTTAGAAGTTTGAGTACCGCCCTGTCTCAATAATAATATTATGTGCCCGTGTTTGGCAACAACGGATATAATCCGCCTTATCCGTTCATCGCATCGGAAACAAAAAAGCGAAAGAATTTGAAACGATGTTTTTACTACAATGTACAATTTTATTCAGTTGTTTTCCGTCAATGTGTCAGTCGGTAACGCGTGATTGAATAATGGTGTTTGTTGCGTGGCTTAAACGAAATAAAAAATGCACATGTTTACGAAAATGCTGAACTTGTGGACATGATTCTTATTAACGGGGGGGGGGGGGGGGGAGTCTTTATGCGGATCGGTTTCCCAATCGAGTGCAACCAACCCCTCGTGCCTTTGTTAATGTAGTACAAAGGGCTCGTGAATCAGGTGACTTAAGACCTCACAGGGGAGGGCATGCCGGTGCTCCAAGACCGCACGATCAAATACAGGTCCGCACTGAAATACTTGTCGGGAGGATACTTTATAAAACAAGATAACATTTTTTTTAATTTTTATTTTTATTTTTACACACATATTTTGGTTTATCTTCCTTCTACAATCATTATCTGAAAATTAATGACTCAACTTCAAAGTCACCCTAAGACCATTCCTCCTCAAATCCAATGATACTCTTAGAAGATCTGTATTGACTAACCAGTCTCCTTGTTGACATTCTAACATGATTTTTTGCTCTTCTCACCAATCTCTCTGACCTCTGTGCAGTAAACTCACGTGATCTTCCACTTTTCGGGAGATTCAGACATGGTATTCCCTGCTCGCACTCCGCTACCGTTTGATAAATGGTTCTGCGTGGAATGGAATGCGACATGTTAAAGCGAAAACTTCAAAATAAATAAATGTCAACTGACAGCAAAGTAAGTAAGCTAACTTTTGTTTCCAAAGGCAACTTGATACGACTTTGTATTTGTTAAAATTAAAGCCAATGAATTTTGTGCCAAACCTTCTAAGACATACGTTATTCTAGTAAATATTCTATGGACGATAGAATCTTGGATGACCAAAGCATTAAACGTTGTCGATTTACCGATATGGTCAAATTTAATTGAACATTTCACGAGATGCTCGATCATTCCGTAAAATGATCAATTAATTCTACGATATGACCACGACATATACAGGGTGTTTCAGTTTATTGTTGCATAACTTTAAGATTCGATAAAACTTTTAAAATTAATGCATAAAGTCTATATAAACATGGGTCGAAAAATGCGTGGCTTCCGAAATACAGGGTGTTTAAATTTACTTTTTAAAATAGTTTTTTAAATATTTCGAACAATATTTGATGTATAACAGTGAAAATTGGTATACAAGGGTTTTTTGGTCCGACAAAACGAACCATGGACATAGTTTCACTGTAGCCGCTAGAGGGCGCTCTCTCCTGTACCTCTGGTGTATTAAAATGACCGAAAATTTTTTCTTAGTGCAATTTTTTGCTTTTTTAATAAAAAAATTGATTCTTCGCACTTTTCTGCACAAAAAAGCTCACCTGTGAGTTTTCGTTATAGTTAGCCGTTTTTGAGATATTTCGATTGTTAGGGTTCGATGCATTTTTAATTATTTATGGGAAAATAATATTTTTTTTACATTTTTGATTTGGGCATTACAAGTAATTAAGATGATCGTTTAGATTATGTTTTTAAACACAGCAATAATTCCTAACTCCAAATAAACACAAAAAACAATATTAATTTGTTTAATTTTCCAATATTATTTTTAACTAATTAAATTAATTATTTACAACTAAAATGCTATTGGATAGTTAGGACAAACATACAAAATCTAAAGTAGTTGCTCGAAATGTAAACCCAATTGTTCAATACACAATTCACATCTACGAATGATCGAACGTGGTATAGCATTATTCAAATAAGGCCTTATTTCATCACATGCATTACTGATTCTGTCTATTAGCATATCTCTTGTGGTTACGGGAGTCTGGTACACTTTTTCTTTTAGAAATCCCCACACAAAGAAATCTAATGGATTTAGGTCAGGGGATCGTAGAGGCCAGGCGACTGGTCCTCCACGGCCGATCCATCTTTCTGGATAATTTTCGTCCAGCCAGTTTCTAACTATTCTCGAATAATGAGCTGGACAACCATCAAGCTGGAACCAGGCCAATCTTCTTAAATCTAACATATCATCATCCCACATATTTGCACGTTCAGCCTTTAAAAATTCCAAGAAGGTCGCAGCATTTAACCTTGCAGGCAAAAGGTAGGGTCCAAATAGTCGATTACGGTAGATACCAATCCACACGTTCACACTAAATTCATGCTGAAAATTTCTTTCCCGAACTGCATGCGGATTTTCATGCGACCAAAAATTTACCACTCCACGTCTAGTGAAGCATGACTCATCGGTCCATAAAACGTTACTTAAAAACTCCCTATTATTATCAGTTCTATCAAGAATCCACTGACAAAATGTGATTCTTCGTTCTCCATCCCCTGGCTGTAGTCCTTGCACAGGTTGCAAATGGTAAGGACGCCTATGGTCATTTCTAAGAACACGGTGAACATGGCTTGCTGAAATTACCAAGGCACCAGAAACTCTCCTAACACTTGTGGTCGGATCTCTATCAAACTCACGCAGAATCATACGGATGAATCTGCTCTGACGAAAATTTATGTTTTGATCCCTTTGGGGATTTCCAAAGCCATTTTCAATTATTTGGCTATGCACTCTTACAAATACTGAGCGAGTTGGATGTCGTCTGTTTGGAAATCTTCGTGCGTATTATCTGGCTGCTTCTGCTGCGTTTCCATTTACAAAGCCATACACAAAATGAATATCCGCTAACTCTTGAATGGGGAATAAAAATGGCATTTCTATAAAACTTACAAAAAAAACAGGTAAAAGAAACTAAATTTCGTGCATTCACAATTATTGCAAAAAAACGTTTCAGGTTTCAACAGACAACAAAACTAACTGTCAACTAATTGACGTTTAACCTTATTCTGCTTTCAATTTCAAAAATATTTGCAGGCACAGCCTACTTCTAAATATTATCGAGATACTGACTTTTTAACGTTATTTTATCATAAATAATTAAAAATGCATCGAACCTTAAAAATTGAAATATCTCAAAAACGGCTAACATTACGAAAATTCACAAGAGAGCTTTTTTATGTTGAAAAGTGCGAAGAATCATTTTTTTATTCAAAGAGCAAAAAATTGCACTAAGAAAAATTTTTCGGTCATTTTAATACACTACAGGTACAGTAGAGAGCGCCCTCTAGCGGCTACAGTAAAACTGTGCCCATGGTTCGTTTTGTCGTACCAAAAAACCCTTGTATACCAATTTTCACTGTTATACATCAAATATTGTTCGAAATTTAAAAAAAAAAAACTATTTTAGTAAGTAAATTTAAACACCCTGTATTTCGGAAGCCACGCATTTTTCGACCTATGTTTATATATACCTTATGCATTAATTTTAAAAGTTCTATCGAATCTTAAAGTTATGCAACAATAAACTGAAACACCCTGTATATACATGTAAATATAAACCTCTGCATTTTGGCTGACGTTGTGCCATTATCATCCAGCATACTGTAATGGCTATTAATATAGCGCTGCAACATGCAAGCTAATTATGTTCATCGCCTATGTACTGCCGCAATGCTTCTCTGACATAGACGGATGGTGTCATTGGCATCTAGCTGGAGGTGCAATCCAAGTTTACAGAATACAAGAAGTGAAGTCACTCGAGATGATATATTACACGTACACACTTAAGATGTGCCGCCTACCTTCCCACAAAGCCAGATTCCATCGACGGACAGCCTCGGCACAGAGTTTACCCCTACACTAGGCCGCTTCTTATCAGTCAAGATACAGTATTGTGTTTTGGAACCATTACACTGTACAACACTGCTGGGTCTTCTCTCCAGCTCATCAGCAGAGATCGGCTTGGCACTCTGAATGAGTGAGTATAAAGTAGTGCTGTTGTCAGCAAAGGTGTGGATCAATTTGACCGGAGGTCGCAGATACATATGTGACAGATACCGTATTAGTCACCAGCGTTGAGATGGTTGGATATCTCTTGCCATTGTTATGTACACCTTTGGATTAGTAGAATTGGTATGCAGAAAACCTACTTCCATTTTATTTATTGCGTATCTATAATATTGCACAGCAGTCTATGCAAATATTATTGATATTGCAACTGGTCAGCTTGGGTACTACGGATGATTGCAATATGCAAAGGCCGCGTCAGTGCCGTGGCCCAGCAGCCGAACTTATGTCATGTGACGTCACGACCGAGTCTCGACGCGCAAGCGCTGTCGGCTACAACACCCAACATAGAAAATTCTGAGTTATTGGAACAGTTCCTTCAGATTTGTGAAACATACCAGTTTTACCATTAAGTATTTTCTACTACTGAAAAATTCCTAATTTCCTCTGAGGAAAGAGTGATATGTGAAACGGGCCGTTCAACACCGATTCAGCTCTACCTACTATCAGTATTCGGTATACTTGGGTACAAACACAGGGTTGTGACCGCTAGGAATTCTAATTATTATCGTGGAATGGGATTCGAAAAGTCAAGGCGATAAGAATCGGAATGTGGAAAGTGAAATTCCTTCGAAGGTCGCAGGTAAGTTTTATGAAGGTTTGACAGATAAATGGAATGTTTCATAGACAAAGGGACACGTCTGGAAAAGACAGTGGACCTGTTGATGAAATCGTTTGTTTTGAAAAAAATATATACTGTGATGTAAACTGCTGTTATTATACAGGGTCCGTCAGAAAGAACGCATGTTTTTCGAATGGGTACTACATCGAGCGGGCTGGTCCCGTGTCGGTGGGGAGGGGCGTATTGGATAATGGGAGAAGTGCCGTTTCAGTTGGCAAGGTGGTTTGGAACGTTGAGCATCGTGTGTTCATTTTGAGATGGGTGGGACCATTCAACACAACAGGTAATGTGATGAATAAAAAAGCGTACTGTTAGAACCCCCGAAAACGTAGACAGGATGATAGTTGACACGTAGCAAAGCCCGAATCGTTCCGTCAGTTTGCGTGCCAGTTCCCTAGGGATCCACGCGTCCTCTGTACGTCGCATCTTGTTGAAGGATTTAGTGTTCCATCCTTACAAAATCCAAGTTTGTCAACAACTGTTGCACAACGTGTTAATTTTGAACAGTTGGATAACAATGACATGACGTTGCTTATGAGTGATGAAGCACATTTTCATTTACATGGATACGTCAATAAACAAAATTGTCGATATTGGTCTCCAGTGATCCCCCAACAGTTGCATGAGCCTGCATACCCCAGAAGTTACAGTTTGGTGTGCAGTAGGCCCTTATTTTTTTGAGGATGATGGAGAAACAACTTCTGTGAATTCGGAGCGTTACATCCACATGCTGAACAACTTTTTTTTCCCGGAGCATCGACGTCGCCGTGTCCGTCTCAGAACAGTATGTTTCCAACAAGACGGGGCAACATCTCACACAGCTCGCACTTCGATGGAACTTCTTCGGCAAAAATTCCCAGGACGTCTCATTTCACGTCATGGCGATACTTTATGGCCCCCTCGCTCCCCGGACCTGTCAACGTGTGATTTTTCTTATGGGGCTACCAGACATTAAAAGTTTACCAAAGCAAGCCTAGAACACTCGTCAATTTGAAGGAGAAAATAAGAAGAGAAGTAACCCAAATCCCTGCACGGATGCTGGCCGACGCAATGGGCTCATTTCGGGAGAGGCTTGATTCCTGCATTTCGGCTAAAGGGCGCCATATGGCCGACATAGTTTTTAGAACGTAAATTTTGTTTTACTTAAAAAATGGCATGTATTTCGATTTAATAAAATATTTTTCCCACACTTATTTTGACTGTACTACTTATTTGAAAAACATGCGTTCTTTTTGACGGACCCTGTATCATGATATAATGAAATTAAAATGCACTGATTGTCTGAATAGCAACACAATGTTCTCGATATAAAATGAGTATTACACAATCAGTACTAAAATATGGTTACAATGCAAAATAGGAAGGCAAACACAAACTATACTGAAGTTTTCCAATTCTAATTTAAAGTGTATAATTTTTTTGTAAAATATCTTATCAACTTCTAGCTATAGTAGTCATATCACAGATCTTTGAAGTGTGTAATTTTTTGTTAAATAATACATTGCTCGATATCCAACCAACTCAACTAAACAATTTTCAGATTTATCTGAAGAAGACAGGTATGAAGTATGCATATGGTAATCCACAATCAAAAAAAGATATTAAATTCTGAGCATTCTGATATATTAACATATGAGGGATGCCTTTTAAGTTTTGCATATAGATACATAGTAGTACTGAATCTTAACCTCACTCTTTAGTAAACTTAACTTCAAAATTTACAACAATAGTGTTCTCACTACAGTGAATTTTTAAGTGTCACCAAGTCATTAGAAAAATGGTACTCAACCGAGAACTTTTTCGCGCCATAATTTATTACAACTTTTAGAGACAATTATCGCAACAAGAATGCCTTGCTGAGTTACTGTCTGTTTTCGTCAACGAAGCGCCACATCAGGCGACAATTTCCCGTTGGTATGGAGAATTCAAACGTGGACGGGTGAATCTTAGCGACGATCTCAGGGTGGGTGCACCAAAAACGGCAGTCACCCAGGAAAACGTCGATGCTGTGCGCAAAGTCATCATTGAAGATAGACATGTGACATACCGCGAGATTGGGGCGTCCTTGAAGATCTCAAAGACCTCAATTCAAAAAATTTTACATGAAGAATTAGGAGTAACAAAATTAGTTTCTCGTTGACTAAAGAGCAGAAAGCAGCCAGGGTTAATTGGTGTCAAAAAACGCTTGACCCTTTCAATTCCGGTAACTCAAAAAATGTATACAGCATTGTTAGTGGTGACGAATCGTGAATTTACTGTTATGAACCAGAAAATAATCGACAGTCGGCTGTTTGGGTGTTCCAAGGTGAAGAAAAGCCAACAACAGTCATCCGTTCTCGAAGTGTTTCGGAAAAGGTGGTTGCGACATTTGTGTCAAAAGCGGGTCATATTGCAAGAATTCCTCTTAATGAGCAAAGAACTATTACTGCCGATTGGTATACCACCATTTGTTTGCCAAAAGTCATCACCGAGCTTCGAAAAATGAACCCAGAAAGAAGAATCATCCTCCACCAAGACAATGCAAGCTCGCACACAGCCCAAAAAACAAGGCAGTATTTAACGGAAGAAAACGTGGAATTATTGGACCATCCTCCATATAGTCTCGATCTAAGTCCTAACGATTTCTTTACTTTGCCGAAAATTCTGCCAGCAAACGAGTGGAATAAGTGCTTCAAAAATTGGTTCGAGCGCATGCAGATGTATATTAATCTTCGTGGAGAACACTTCGAAAAACAATAAAGTCATTTAAAACTACCTACCGTGTTGTTTTATTTCCATATGCAAAACTTAAAAGACATCCCTCGTATTAAGGGCCGTATTTTCAAAATTGTAGGATGCCTTTATGCCTCCTTGATTTTCATAGTTTTCTACTTTCCCGTGTCAGAGCTCTATTTTGAGATTATGTTACAAATATCTATTCGCATCAAATTGTTCACGCGTTCGGTTTTTATTATCTATTTAATCAGCCCGATATTTCCTACAATTTATTAAAAAGAAAAGATAACTAGGAGTGTGCTGAGGCAGACATGGAACATTAGTAATCTAGACATACCCCAGTCTAGATTACTACGAAAATCAAGGAGACCATAAATGCGTCCTACAATTGTAGGAACGACTAACGATACGGCCCTTAGTACCATATTCATCATTCTAAAAACTTTAAGGATTTTTCCCATATAATTAGTTTATAGTCTAGGTAGAAAGTAAGAAAGATAAGTAGATCCACTCAACAGCAGAAATTACGACCAAAAATGAGGAAACTAGGTTATTATTAATAGGGCTACATTATCTAAAATGGTTGTCTCATCGAAAAACTCAAAAAACCGTTGGTGTTTATCATAATTGGAAATTATTCATACTGGGCTTTAGAAGAACGCATAAGAAACAACCTTGAAATTCCAAACAGTGCTTACAAAGTTTTGGCAATCATCAATATTGCATACGTAAACGTCAATGTTAACATGATTTGATTGCCAACACTCGCAAATATCCAAACTTTGGGTGTTATTTCTTGTCTGTTCCTTCAAAGCCTATTTTGAAATTCTCTCTAATGGCATCGAACATGTTTTAAGCTTCTGAAATAATCGCTCATTTTTAAGTTGGAATTATACTGAAGAAGCTTGAATGTAGAAAAATCTTATCAAAAAGTAATGGCATCTAAAGTTATTACAGAAATCAGTCAACAGAAATCATAATCATCACATAGCCGACACGTGTAATAATTAGAGATTCACGACTTGACTTGATTTTCAAGCTACTTGACTTGACTTGACTTGATATCAAGTCAAGATCAAGTCAAGTATTTGTTTTTGAAATTCAAGTCAAGTCAAGTAGTTACACATCAAGTAACTTGAAAATCAAGTTTTCAAGCTAACTACTTGATTTTTCTTGAAAAAATGTACTTTTTTGATATTAATCTGTTCAACTGCCAAAATGGAATAACAATAAAAATCTATGTATATATAGATTTAATCTTTTATTTAAAAAACATCTAAAAACGAAAACTCTAACAAACTCAGTTTAATAATACATGAAATAATATGAAATAAAAATGCGAAATATTATGAATTCTGACAATAAAACAATAGAAAATCAACAAACATGAAAATGAATATCTAAAATAAATCTTTAATATCCTTATTTGTCATCCATGATTTGAGACACAAAAGGCTTCTAACGGAGTTATCGCCTAATCGATTTCTTGTTTTGGTAAGAGTTAAGGCAGCTCTAGGAAACGCCTTTCAACTGGAGCTGAAGAAGCTGGCGTTGCCAAAAAGTCTTTGGCCATTGCGGCAAGGTTGGAAAAATGCATTCGTGTCTCTTCCACCATTCTAAAATATCTTCAGTACTGTCAGCTCTTGGGTCAGAAATATATTTGTCGGTTTCGTAACGCCAGGCCATATCGTCGTCTGCATTATGGGCAGGTTTTCTATTAAACAAACTTAGTAGATCTATTTCAAACTTTTCGACACTACTATCTTTACTAGGGTTTGAAGATGCTGCTACTTGAAGTGATGGTTCAGAAATTTGCAGAGAGTCAGCCCTAAAATATTGTGCTTTAAAAATATCTTCAAAATGTTTAATTGCTTCTATCTGCAACGATTTTCCCCAACTTGTATTGGAGAATGTATCCACTTTATGTCGGGGGTCTAAAATCAGGACAACACAGTACATCCAGTTAGTCCGTTCGTAATGTCTAATGATTTTGTCCCTTGCCGCTTGAATACTATTTATAATCTTTTCATCGATTTCATCTCGATCAGGTTTATTGTCAAGTACCATAGCCCACGATTCTAGTCTATCCAGCAACATATTAATGCCGATTATTACCATAGGTAAAGGCATATGATTCACCTTCTAAAATTATGGAAATACTCTTAAAAACATTAAGGTACTGGCAAATTCGTTCAATTAACGACCATTCTGTGTCGGTTGGCTTTAAAGTTTTTAAATTTTCTACATTATCACAAAGGATGTTACGTGCGTTTCTCATATTTAGACTCCATCTCAACATGTCTAACGTGGAGTTCCACCTTGTTATGACATCAAGTTTTGGCATAGTAAATTTCAGGTTTAAAGTGGTGCAAAATTTTTCAAAATCTTCACGTAAATGTTCAGAGTTTTTTAATTTTTTAGCAAGGGAATGGATTTTTCTTACAGAAGAGGGCGGAACTTGGCAGTCATCATCATCATCATCTGATATATCTGTCAAAATGTTGGCGGTTTCTTCAACCTCAGAATCAAGGATTTTCATAAAATCTCTAGCTGCCAAGTTTAAGATGTGTGCAAAACATACAAAGTGGATATTTTTTGTATCGATTTCAGAAATATGCGTTTGAAGTTGTCTGATGAACGTAAAATTACTATTTGTATTGTCGGTAGTAATACCTTGTATGCATTTTGTAACATCGTAGAATTGTAATACTTCGAAAAATAGCTTTGCAATTGCATTACCAGTATGTTGCCCATGTGCTGGCACAAAATCTAGAAGAATACAATGAAGTTCCCAATTTTTATCGATAAAATGGGCGGTAATACCATAGTACCCCTTCATATTAAAAGAAGACCATCCATCGATTGTGAACGAGATTTTTGAATTACAAAGATTTCATTTGATTCCGACCAGGTAGAGTTTTTTTTTGGATTTAGGAATTTGTACATTTTTCCACTTATAGCATCTTCAAAAAAGTTGAAAGGGAGATACTTATGTGCTATATATTCCACAAATAGTTTTTGAAATTTGTCTTGTTGAAAGTTTTCTGAACAACTAGTGGTCTGAAAAATAAACAAAACTGGAGTTAGTAAAATGCAGCGCAAGGTGCATGAATGTTTACGTCATAATATCCCACTTTTAAATGAAAAAGTAAGTAATTTTTTTGAAATGCCCTGTATAAAAATTTATAGCATGTCCCACAATTTTGAATAGAATGTCTTAAAGTCAATATAGATTTTTGTAAATATGCTCTGATGAGTTTTATTGATGCAGGGTGCCCAAAAACTGCTGCACCGACTTCAAAATCAGAATTTTAAATGAGACATCATTACATAATTATAACAACAAACAAAAATTATGTTATATAATAAAAAAGCGGTTCTAAATTAGAAGTCGACATTACTTCTTATATTTAAAAAACTTTTAGAATTGTTATCCGAAAGTTGTAATTTTTTCCGTTCAAGAGCCGCCTTTTATTTAATATTTTGATATTTCGCCTACCTCGATATTTATTAATAATTTATTAAACCTTTTTAATATAGAATGACTTTTAAAATCAAGGAACCTATAATGATTGTAATAAACATTATAAAACTATAAGTGTGGCTTAAAATGAGCTGATCCGGATTTTGGAAAAAATAACTTTTTAAGGGGTTTTCGTGATCAAGCAATCCAAATTAGGCATTTGTTTTTTTCTAGCATGATTCCTTTGTGTGTTTTTTTAAAGATTTTTCAAAAATGGATGAAGTTGGAAAAAACAAATGAAGGATTCTGGTGCAGCACTTTTCGGACACCCTGTATAAATAAAATTCTAATAGGTAATTTAATTTTTTTTTGATTGCCAAGAATCTTTTATATAATTATTTTTTTCTACACCCTGTAGTTTCTGAGGAAGAGGTATGCTTACGCCCCTAATAAAATGCCCACCCTATACAATTATTTACTATTTAGTTTCAGCTCAAATCTAATTGTTATTAATCTTTTACCTTCTCAAGCCAATTTGTAATTGTGCTACGCCTATTCGAACTGGCAGAGGCTTCTGCTTCGGATTTAGGTGGGCTGGATCTACCAAAAATGTTTTCGTAGACTCTAGTGTGTTTAGCTTGCAAATGCCTCCTTAGTGAAGATGTTCCACAGTTTTTCATTTTTAAAACTGTATTTTTTACGACACATAGGGTACATTTGCCTTGTTTGTCAGTAGTTTTCTTACTCTTAGGATCCTGCTCGATTATGAAATAATCCTTAATTTTATTCGTTTTATTAGCTTTAACTCGTTTTCCCTTTGGTGGCACCGACCCTGCACTTTCTTCTTCTGGTTCGGTGTCATCAGATTCTGACACTTTTTCATTTACGATATATTCTGAGCCGCTGCTTTGAAAAGGTTCCGACTCCATTTCTGACAAATTACTTCTTAAATCAGACATAATAATTCTTTTGCGGTCGCTCTTTATCCTTGAACAACGCTGCTCTACTAATCGCACGAGCACGTCCGTCGTCATCGAGTGCCTGCTTGCTGTGTGAATCCCCTATTTAACCTCGGTGAATCCCCTATTTTAACGCTTCGATGCGCATTTCACAGATCTACTATCAAGTAATATCAAGTAGTTTGATTTTACTTGATATCAAGTCAAGTAGTTCAGTCCGAAAATCAAGTCAAGTCAAATATCAAATTTTTAAAAGCTTGAGTTTTCAAGTCAAGTCAAGTCTTTAAGAAAAAATTCAAGCTACTTGTCTTGATGAATCTCTAGTAATAATTGTCAGTAATGTCCGATTAAGCATGTTTATAATTAAAAGTGATGCTCATATTGAAGAATGCAATATTCTAAGAAAAATACGCTGTGAATTATTTCCAACCTGATCTTGAAAACTAGACCAGGGTACCTAGACTTTTAGCAAATGTATATACAGTTGTAAAGATGGTGTTTACAACAAAATTATATTCTTGAGAATAAACGAAAGTGCCTTTCATCTATTGGTCGATTATAATACTGCAAAACAGACTCGACGCCGTGTCTTGGGGGGCAGGTCGGTATTGTTTCTATTTGTGTGATAACATGGAAAATAAATACCTAATGATCAAATTATGTGACTACTGCTTTTTTCAAAAGTTTTGGCAGTTCTGCAGTTCTGCAGAACTTAAAGGCCAGCCGCCCCTGGCCGAGTTCATTTCGGCTGGTCGGAGTCCAGATCACCGAGCACTTGATCTCTTATGAATATACAGGGTGACTTTGAAGTTGAGTCATTAATTTTCAGATAATAATTGTAGAAGGAAGATATACCAAAATATGTGTGTAAAAAAAAATGTTACCTTGTTTTTTGTAAAGTATCCTCCCGTTAAGTATTTCAGTGCGGACGTGTGCGCCCAAAAGCATGTCACAAAAACTGTTCGAAATGATTTCCGTTTTGCTCGACGCAGAGCTGGGCTTGTTGCCAAACACGAGCACATAATATTATTATTGAGACAGGGCGGTACTCAAACTTCTAAAGGGCTATAACTTTGTTACTTTAATTTTACCAGAAAAATGTTATAGGAAAAAAAATTTCTTTTGATCTACTCACTGTTAAAATAAATGATTCAACTTCGAAGTCACAGTGTATCTTGTAAATAGCTGCAAGCTAGGCTATTTGTTGACAGGTAAGGAATACTTTTCACCACATGACCTTCTGACTCTATACAAGGCCCAGATAAGACCTAGCTTCGAGTATTGCTCACATGTTTGGGGTGCTGCCGCCCCAACTACATAATCCATGCTCAATCATGTTCAAAGGAGGGCAGTCCGACTGATCGATTACTCTGCTCTAACGGACAGTCTCGGGACCCTTTCACGCTGGCGGTTCGTCGGCGATCTAGTTTTCATCTACTGCTACGCCAATGGGCTTTGCTCCTCAGAGGTTTCCTCAATGATGCTCCTGCCTGCGCGGCTGGTTCAGTATAAAAAAATACTTCATGGTTTTTTAAATGTACATAAAAACTAGCCTTTCCAACATTAACTTTTCGTTTACCCCCGAAAATATGATTCTGTCTTAAAAGCCATCTACACGTTTTTTACGATATTCAGCTATATAATCTACGTATTAAAAATCACTCATCGCATTTTTTCCAACCGGTGATCTTGAGAATGTGAAAGGCCGAGTGAACACCTCAGGCTGTTTTACTCTGCAGGAAGTTCTGAATGACCGTAATTACGGTATTATTAAAATAATAAAACTTAGAGCGTATTATTTATTGGTCTGCTCGCTTTCAGCCGAGCGTGGTTGTAATGAAAAAAAGAGGGATCAGTTCTAGTCGTGAGTAAAACAAAGAAAGGAGTGACCCCCCTTTGTAGCTTCCGGTGTGCTAAATAGGCTGGTCAACAAGCTGAGCACTCCCTTTACATGGTACACATCGAATACGATTTTACATCTCGCGATAATAGACAAGGCAAGTATTCAACCCAGAAGAATTTTAAAATTGAGATATATTACGGGCTTTGGCAGCAAAGTTTTTTAAAGCAGTCTGTCACGTGCCAAAATCACGTAACCTTTTTTTTTCTATTTATCACTTATCAGTAGTTTGAATTTCTCCTCATTGATAATAGAGTGCCCATTCCTAGGCCAAACGCCTTTTCAATGATTTTCTTTTTGCAAATTTAATAGTTTATTGATTGTGTAACTTCACTCGTATTATATCTTTCTTTCTCAGCGATTCAGTATGGTGTTGACGATCAGCATAAAACTCTGCAGTTTTTCTCCGTTAGTTGGTTTCCTATAAAACTTATCTTCTTCAAGGCCACTCAAGATTCCTTCCTCTAGAACGTTACGTATTCTGTGATTCGCTTTTCAGCTTAATTGTATCACTAAACAGGGATGTCTTTTAAGTTTTGCATATGGAAATAAAACAACACGGTAGGTAGTTTTAAATGACTTTATTGTTTTTCGAAGCGCTTGTTCCACTCGTTTGCTGGCAGATCCAAAACGGCATTTTTGAATGCGTCAACTGCTTCTTCTGGTGACTGGAACCTTTGACCACGCAGTCCGTTTTTAATTTTCGGGAAAGTAAAGAAATCATTAGGACTTAGATCGGGACTATATGGAGGATGGTCCAATAATTCCACGTTTTCTTCCGTTAAATACTGCCTTGTTTTTTGGGCTGTGTGCGAGCTTGCATTGTCTTGGTGGAGGATGATTCTTCTTTCGGGGTTGATTTTTCGAAGCTCGGTGATGACTTTGGCAAACAAATGGTGGTATACCAATACACAGTAACAGTTCTTTGCTCATTAAGAGGAATTGTTGTAATATGACCCGCTTTTGACACAAATGTCGTGACCATCTTTTTCGAAACACTTCGAAAACGGATGACTTTTGTTGGCTTTTCTTCACCTTGAAACACCCAAACAGCCGACTGGTTCATAACAGTAAATCCACGATTCATCACCACTAACAATCCAACGAGAAACTAATTTTCTTACTCCTAACTATTCATGTAAAATTTTTTGAATCTCGCGATATATCACATGTCTATCTTCAATGATGAGTTTGCGCACAGCATCGACGTTTTCCTGGGTGCACCCAACCTGGGATCGTCGCTAAGACTCACCCGTCCACGTTTAAATTCTCCATACCAAAGGAAAATTGTCGCTTCGTTGCCGAAAACACAATAACTCAGCAAGGCATTCATGTTGCGATAACTGTCTCTGAAAGTTGTAATAAATTATGGCGCGAAAATGTTCTCGGTTGAGTTCCATTTTTCTAATGACTTGGTGACACTGTAGTGAGAACACTGCACGTATTGTTGTGAAACTTTGAATTTAAGTTTACTAAAGAGTGAGGTTAAGATTCAGTACCGACGTTCGATCCGCGCGGCCTACTATATTTCTATATGCAAAACTTAAAAGATATCGCTCGTATAGGATAAAAAAATAAGCAACACAGTAACAGAAATGCAGTTGACAAATGTTGGAAAGGAATACTGAAAAAAGCGGTCGGGGTCAACTTTCAACTCCTTGAATAAATGATGATATTCACCATAATGTACCCTCTCACGATTTATGGCATGAATACCAACTTTCTTTCAAGTGATTATTTTAGTTACAGAGCTGTCCAATACAATAAATTCATCTTCAGATGAGCTAGACCCCATGTTGACGCGAAGACTATGCTGGAACTGACAAGAGGCCGTTTTTATTTGCTTTTTTCTCGTCTGCACTATGGCCATGGCCTTCGCCGAAATTCGGTACCGATCGGCGCTGGTTGCCGATAAGCAGGAAAGCAGCTTCCACTGTGTTTTCGCCCTTTGATTGGATGAGTTTTCTACAATTACGTGACGTAAGCTAGGAGGTCTTCTGTGGATCGCTTGGTGCCGGAAACCATACTGCCTGTCGCTTCATCCTGATGACATTCGCAGAGCGACGAATCTTGTTCACGAAGTAAGAAATGCTCTTCATGAATTCCGCAATGAGCAATGGAACGACTTTCTGGCGGGGATGCTTGACTCAAGCATTCCTCTCTGGAAGGTGGCGAAGTCGCTCAAAAACGGAAAGCGTGAACAAATCCCACACATTCACTGGAGGCATTGTCTTCAGGACAGAGGAGAAGGTTGAGGTTTTCGCCGATGCCATGGAAAGACAGTTCTCTCCCAACTATGATCTTGATAATGACCTCGACGAGGAGCAACACATCGTAAGATCTGTCAGGAGATATTTTAGGGCCAACGGCGCCAGTGACAGTAGCGCATTCGTTGGTGATTTTTCTTCATCAGAAGATTCTTCTTCAGAAGCTTCTTCAACTGAAGATTTGCTTAGCACATCAGCGGTATCTCCTGAGATCCCGCATTGCACACCAGCAGAGATTCAAGGTCATATTAAAGACCTTAAAGTGCGTAAAGCACCTGGGGAGGATCAAATCACTAATAAGGCGCTGAAGCTGCTTTCGCGGAAGTCCTTAACTTATCTCGTGGCAATAGTCAATGCCATGCTAAGGATCCAGTACTTCCCATCCGCGTGGAAGACCGCTGAAGTTATAATGATTCCAAAGAAGGTGGGTTCGATATTTCCCCAGGATTATCGTCCCATTAGCCTGCTGTCAGCTGCGTCTAAGCTCGCTGAAAAGGTGATTCTACGTCACCTTGAGAATTTCTCGTCAGATCACCATGTGATTACTGACGTGCAATTCGGTTTTCGGTCTGAACATAGTACGGAGCTACAGGCGGTTAGGCTGGTGGAACGTGTAACCAGAGGATTCACCCTTAACGAAAGTACTGGCATCTTGCTTTTGGATGTCTCAAAAGCATTTGACAAGGTGTGGCACGCGGGCCTCTTGTATAAACTAATCAAAAGGGCTTCCCTTTTTGGCTTCTAAAACTACTGAAATCCTTCCTTGAAGGTAGAAAATTTCGGATCAAAATTGACAACGTCCTGTCGACAACACGGCTGATTACAGCCGGCGTCCCTCAGGGTTCGGTCCTTGGACCTATCCTTTACTCACTGTACATCCATGACGTCCCTAGTCCCGGCAACTGTGAAGTCTATCTCTATGCTGACGATACTGCATTGGTGGCTGAGTCGTGGTCTGGTGACCTAGTCCATGACAGGCTGCAAAGTGCGGTGGAGGAAGTATTAGATTGAGCGGATCGGTGGCTAATTAAAATAAACCATACGAAAACGCACGCAATCTACTGTACAAAAAGACGTCGCGGCGTTCCGTCTGAAGTTTCAATGAATGGACTTCGTATACCATGGGAATCCTCCGCTAAGTATCTCGGTGTCATTCTGGACAAAGGGAAGACTTGGCGGAACCATATGGAAGCGCTAAAAACTAAATTCCAAATTAGCTTTACCCATTATTATGTAAACGGTCAAAATTAAGTTTGATTAACAAGATTCGACTCTATAAGGTGGTCATAAGACCAGCAATGACTTACGCATGTGCGGCTTGGTGTTTTATTGCTAAAACACACATGCGAAAGCAGGACGTTGCGCACTATTGCTGATGCCCCATGGTATGTCTCTAACGAAACTCTACATAGAGACCTCGATGTCCCTTACCTAAAGGACTACATTAAGCAACAGGCGCAGCGGCGCTATAGCCTAGCGGAATCGCACAGCAATCCTCTGTTGCATGAGTCAGTGGACTACACAGTCGAGCAAGTTCGCAAGCACAAAAGGCCGCGGCTCGCACTGTAATCAAAATTAACTCGTGAACTTAGAACAACCAAAATTGGAGCATTTTTACACAATCTTTAGAAAAAAAATCAAATATTTTTTAGACCATATCAAAATCTGTGAAGTGATTTTAACAATGCCTAAACGCTGCCTATCCTAAAAGATTCTCTTCTTCCCGTTTGCTCTCGTTTTTCCTTCTCTCCTTTCCTTCCCCCCTTTTTTTTTCCTCAAAATTGTCTGGTTTCTGGGTTACCAGACCTGACAGACTTACAAACTGACACTGTGACTCAAGAGCAAAGGTCCCACGGACCGCTCTGACAACCAACGATGACTTGACTGACTGCCTGTCGCTAATCAAGCCGTGACGTTCGAGGTAGCTCAGAAGCTCGCAATCTATGCACCTCTCTATCACCTTGCGTCTAAAGCCATGTACAGATATGTAACAACACCGCGAACCGAACCACGCGACGGACCGCAGCGCGCGAATTTGACGAACAAGATTGCAACGAACATTACCACAAATCGAACGAAGTCGTGAAACCACTCGCGCAACAAAATGACGATCCAATTTTGTTGTTTGTCGTTCAGTGAAAGACAAATACTAGCCGGAAATGAATATAGCAGTAGCAGCAGCTGCCTATATTTATATTCACTAGTAACTATCCAAAAACAAACGCAGTTATATACCAATAGATCAGCACACGATTGCAACAATTTGATAGCGGAATTGAAATTTCAACCAGTAAGTGGACAGTACAAAAATTTTGAGAGGATGTCTCCGACGGATTTTGAATATCTTTTCACGTTGATTGGATCAAAAATACGAAAACAAGATACAAAATAAAGAGCTGCCATCACAGTGCAAGAAAGACTTGCAGTCACGGTGCGATTTTTAGCGACCGGTGATTCAGATAGCAGTTTGCAATATATGTTTCGAATTTCAAAGCAATCGATCAGCTACATCATTCCAGAAGTTTGTGAGGCATTGATCGCAGTTTTAAAGGAAAATATACAAGTAAGAAGCTTCGTCGCGAGCCATTCCTTTGATCTTGCGCTGAAAAACCGACAGAGCCTGGATCGGGCCGAACGTCGAGCTTTAACGCTAATCAGGTTCGCGGCGGCGTTCTTTTCACCGTCTACACTAGCGCGGCGCGGTTCGTCGCGTGCGTGGTTTGTTTCGCGGTGTTGTTACATATCTGTACATGGCTTAACAGAAAGAAGAAGGTCTGTAGTTGTGAGGGTCGGTCCCTTTTTTGGGATGGGTTGGACATGAACATATTTCCAGTTTTCCGGAAAGGTGCCGGATTCGTAAGATATTTGGAAGAGACGCGAAAAAACTGGATCAAGCTCCGCTTCACACCCCTTCAATACAACGACCGGAATCAGGTCTGGACCAGAAGCTTCGTTGAGGTCCAGCTAAAAGAGCACACGTTTTACGGTCTTATGCCAGAATGTTACTTCCCGAATGGTGTAGGGAACGGTTTGATTCAACAACACTTGGGCGTTGGGGAGACGTCCATGATGAAGATGGCAAGCACTTCCGCCTTAGCCGTTGAGTCGGTTACACTTGTCCCATCGTGACAGGTAAATGGTGGAAGGCTACTTTGTGAGTTCCCTTCAATCTGCTTGGCCAGCGTCAGCGATACAAACCTCTTCAAGGAAAGGTGGAGAAGAATTCTTTGAGCCCTTACTAATCGTAATGCCCTCGGCGAGTCTCTGCTGCCACAGCGGGTTCTGACTAAAACCTAACCTCCTCAGCACCATGGTATGCTTTACCCTGGGGAGACAGAACAGCGGTGCTGCAAGGGACAGGATGCGTGGTCAGAAAGAGATCCAGGAGGCGGGTGAAGAAACGCGAGAGAAAAAAGTAGGGCTCGTCAGGAAGCCGATCTTGAACTTAATCTTTCAAAGATTGAAGCGATCGGTGTGGGCAGTGTGCAATGTCCCTCAGGAAAGTTAACATCCGCACATCGTAGCTAGTCAATCTGTTAACTTATTTCGTATGACACTGTGACGTAATCACCAGAAAGCGTGAAAAGAACTATAGTAGGACTGAACTATATAATGTACCGCTTCAAGGCTAGAGTAAACGGAAACGTGCCAATGCAGCGTAAGCCTGGCTTAGTCCATTTCGACGAATCCCTACAAGGGTCCGCATGGATATGCAGTTGATGGTTGGCTTTTACTGCATTCTATACGCAAAACGAGAGAAGGCACGTATTCCAAGGACCAATTTGCATGGTAATTTCATGTTAACGGCCGACGATCCTTTGAAATGAAAAAGTTGATGGTCGAGATATCGGCTTTAAATACAGAACTGAATTGGTTCTAGAGACTATCCACCTTTTTGCTTTAGTAAATTCAACACAAATTAGCGCCCAAGCATTAATGAACAGGAAAAATTATACATAACAGATAATTCGTGATGTCTTTGATTTAGACATCAACAACCTCAAAAAATCTACGGATACACTCTACTAAATTCCAAATAATAAAAATAATATTTATTTACCCTAAAATATAGGGAACATGAAACGAGTAAATAAATATAATATATCCATAGGAGGACAATGCCTGTACATGGGTCATATGTATGTTGAATTGCAAAAGACAAAAAATGTATAGAGAGAAAAAAAAATATTGGTAAGAATGATAGATCATTTATTGTGTAATATTTGAGATTATTCTATTAATGTGATTTCTCCCAATCGTGTTAATAAATGTCTTTAACTTTTTCTTGAAACCTAATGTATTTCGTAATTGTTTTAAATTATTTGGTAAATGTTCGTACAATTTTGGAGCTAAATACAGGCGACATCGTTTCATTAAAGATTTGTTCGGTTTAGGAACATTTTTTGCGCGTAATTCTGGTGTTATGACTATGTTTAATTATGTCGCGTTTACTAATAATTTTGTGACAATGAGTGATGGTATGTAAGAAGTAAAGTTGTTTAGTATCATATACTTGTGCATCATTATATAAGTCATTAGTTGGGTATAATTTGGATTTGTCAAACAATGATTTTAAAATTGTTCCTTGAAGCACATCTAAATCGTTAAGGTCTATATATATAAAAACTGATTCTTCGCACTATTCAACATGAAAAGGCTCTCTTGTGAATTTTCGTTATAGTTAGTCGTTTTTGAGATATTTCAATTTTTAAGGTTCGATGCATTTTTAATTATTCATGATAAAATAACGTTAAAAAGTCTTTGTGTATGGCTTTCTAAATAGAAACGCAGCAGAAGCAGCCAGAGAATGCGCACGAAGATTTCCAAACAGACGACATCCAACTCGCTCGGTATTTGTAAGAGTGCATCGCCAAATAATTGAAAATGGTTTTGGAAATCTCCAAAGGGATCAAAACATAAATGTTCGTCAGCGTAGATTTACCCGTATGATTCTGCGTGAGTTTGATAGAGATCCGACCACAAGTGTTAGGAGAGTTTCTGATGCCTTGGGAATTTCAGCAAGCCATGTTCACCGTGTTCTTAGAAATGACCATAGACGTCCTTACCATTTGCAACCTGTGCAAGGACTACAGCCAGGGGACGGAGAACGAAGAATCACATTTTGTCAGTGGATTCTTGATAGAACTGATAATAATAGGGAGTTTTTAAGTAACGTTTTATGGACCGATGAGTCATGCTTCACTAGACGTGGAGTGGTAAATTTTTGGTCGCATGAAAATCCGCATGCAGTTCGGGAAAGAAATTTTCAGCATGAATTTAGTGTGAACGTGTGGATTGGTATCTACCGTAATCGACTAATTGGACCCTACCTTTAACATGCAAATATGTGGGATGATGTTATGTTAGATTTAAGAAGATTGGCTGGTTCCAGCTTGATGGTTATCCAGCTCATTATTCGAGAATAGTTAGAAACTGGCTGGACGAAAATTATCCAGAAAGATGGATCGACCGTGGAGGACCAGTCGCCTGGCCTCCACGATCTCCTCACCTAAATCCATTAGATTTCTTTGTGTGGGGATTTCTAAAAGAAAAAGTGTACCAGACTCCCGTAACCACAAGAGATATGCTAATAGACAGAATCAGGAATGCATGTGATGAAATAAGAATTGTGTATTGAACAATTGGGGGTTTACATTTCGAGCAACTACTTTAGATTTTGTTTGTTTGTCCTAACTATCCAATAGCATTTTGGTTGTAAATAATTAATTTAATTTGTTAAAAATAATATTGGAAAATTACACAAATTAATATTCTGTTTTTTGTGTTTATTTGGAGTTAGGAATTATTGCTGTGTCTAAAAACACAATCTAAACGATCATCTTAATTACTTGTAATGCCCAAATCGAAAATGTAAAAAAAATATTATTTTCCCATAAATAATTAAAAATGCATCGAACCTTAAAAATCGAAATATCTCAAAAACGGCTAACTATAACGAAAACTCACAGGAGAGCTTTTTTATGCAGAAAAGTGCGAAGAATCATTTTTTTTATTCAAAAAGCAAAAAATTGCACTAAGAAAAATTTTTCGGTCATTTTAATACACTACATGTACAGTAGAGAGCGCCCTCTAGCGGCTACAGTAAAACTATGCCCATGGTTCGTTTTGTCGTACCAAAACACCCTTGTATACCAATTTTCACTGTTATACATCAAATATTGTTCGAAATATTTAAAAAAAAAACATTTTAGAAAGTAAATTTAAACACCATGTAGTTCGGAAGCCATGCATTTTTCGACCCATGTTTATATAGACTTTATGCATTAATTTTAAAAGTTCTATCGAATCTTAAAGTTATGCAACAATAAACTGAAACGCCCTGTTAGGCCGTTTGCACACACACCGACAAAATCGGTGCCGGTAACGATGCCGACATCGAATGCAATGTAATAAAATGAATATTTTCACACGTAGCCCGGCCCGGTTTATTTGACGGTCCGGTCACCGATTCCGATTCATGCAGTCGGTGGTGAACTCGACAATCGGACCACGCACCGGCTTCCGATTTGCCGATTCCACTGTTCTACAATCTATACTTGTCCACACAGGCTCACGCGTTCCGGTGCCGGGGATATTTATGCATCTAAGTTCTTAGTATATCGCTAACCTCGTAGGAAGTGCATACATAGGGTCGTTTGCTGTTGGATATTCATTGTACCTTTCAACTTTTTTGTACTGACAATGAGTAGAATTTTCAAGTATGATGTTGTGACTTTAATCGAAGCAATAGAAAATAAACCTTGTTTGTGGGATAAAACTGCAGATTGCTTCAAGGATAAGATTGAAAAAGAAAAAGCGTGGAAGGACGTGTGTGCGTTTTTTGAAGAAGATTTCCTAGAAAAGGACAAAAAGGAACAACACAAAATAGGTAAGTCAATATACATATATATTGAGCAATAGCAATACACAATTAATATAGTTATTATATTTTGTCCATTTGCCACGGCAACATCCCTTCAGTAGTTACAAAATAATCTGCGAGACAATCTCTCAAATAATTTGCATTTTTTGTTGGCCTAGTACAAGGAGCTATTTGCACATTTGGTAGCTTTTGCTGGCTTACATACATTTCTAAATTGTCGGCATCCCTTATTCGCACCACATTATGTAAAACTACACATGCTTTAACAATGTCTTTAGATAATTGTTTTGATACGTTTAATGCTCTGTGTAGAATTCTCCACTTATTGGAAAGTATACCGAAAACACATTCAACGTACCTTCTTGCCCGAGTTAATCGGTAATTGAATATTCTTTTTTTCTCAGTAAGATTATGTCCAGCGTAAGCTCGCATTAGGTTTTCTGATAGCCCAAATGCTTCGTCCCCTACAAACACATAAGGAAAAGTATCTTTTCCAGTTGCTTCTAATGGACAGGGTGGTGGGATATGTAACTTGTTTTCCATCATTAATTTAAAAAATACTGTTTGTTGAAATACAGATGAGTCGCAGTCTTTACCATAAGCTCCTATATCTACATATATGAATTTATAATCAGAATCAACCACGGCCATAAGAATAATGGAAAAATAACCCTTGTAGTTAAGGTTCATTGAACCACTATGGGGAAATCTGTTAACTCGTATGTGTTTTCCGTCGATAGCGCCTAAGCAATTGGGGAACTGTGCGGATTTTTTGAAGTTATCTGCTATACGTTGCCATGTTTCCTCCGTAGGCTGCGGGAGAAATTCGTCTTTTAATAAGTTCCATAAAGAGTTGCATACCAAACGAACAGTTTTACTTATTGTGCTTATTCCGATTCTATAGTAGTAGTGCATATCAGTAAATGTTGCTCCAGAAGCAAGGTACCTGAAATTTAAAAAGCACTTTTATCAATATATCGCGAACTAAAAAATAAATCTAAAAATTTTACTTTTGCATAATTTTATTGTACGCTTCTATGATTTTTAATTTTACTTATAGGTGAAGCAATTCGTGGGAAATGGCAAAATATCCGTGACTCTTTTGTGAAGTCATTGAAGAAAAAATCTGGACAAGCCACTACAAAAAAATATATGTACCATGATAACCTAACATTCTTGCTGAAAGTGGTACAATCAGACGACACGCAGTCAAGTATTGATGACACCCAGGATAACGAGCATTCTCTGTTGAAAGAAACCCAAAACGAAGCCGAGAGGGAGTCTGAAGTACAAGTGCAACTCCAAAAAAATATCAACCCTATGCCTGCAGGAAACAGGAACACATCAAAAAAACCTCGCTTGCAAGAAGATGTAGATAAGAGAATTTTAACAGCCCTAGAAAAGCCACCTGACGAGGATGAGGCATTCTTTCTGTCAATTACTCCATCAGTACGAAAAATGTCAGAAGATGATAAGCTGGAATTCCGCATGAATGTACTTCAATTAATAAAAAATATTAACATGCGTAACAAAATGCAATCGCCAGCATTTGCCAGTCACACATCTACATCAACCTCTCGATCATCAACGCCATTTTCACACAATACATTTCCACTTTCCAATAATTCCAGTAATAGTCAACATGCTCATGATTTTCAACAGAGTCAACAGCAGTGTTTACCTGGTAATCTAGCCCAGCCTACCTATAATAATCCCAGTTCAACTTTATCTGAACCCTCTATAACCTTTTTTCAAGACCTCTAACCTATAAACTTGTTAACAAATAAACATTAAAAACAATAAGATGTCTATTTATTTATATTTACTCACCTTATTGTTACTGCGACCATTTCCTTTGGAGGGATACATGCTCTCATTGGAGTATTTTGATGTTTGATACTGTTTAATAATCGTTCCACTATGAAATCGAAAGTATCAATACTCATTCTGAAGTAATTGAAGAATTTCGAGTTGTCTTTCCTAAGTTTCTCAAAAAGCGTGTAGAAGCTACCTTCTAAGTATCTGACAGTCAGCAGAGGATGCACCCAATGTTGTCTTACTTTTTTAGCTTGTCGATACTTCCTCCTGAGATACAATAACCCAAGGAGATAACGTTTATTAGAAGCAGAAACATACATCTTTCTTTTACCACTGCCAAACACCGAATAAAATTGACGGCACGGAAACGCCGGTATGTGTGAAATTAAATGTTTTCCGGCACAGGAAACGGTACCGGCACCGGCACCGATTTTGTCGGTGTGTGTGCAAACGGCCTAACAGTTCATTTTCAGTTTCTGATCGAATGTCATCGTAGATCAATTTTTTTAAATTAAGTCCACCTACTCGTATTATGTAGAGAGAAAAACAAATATTTTCAGATCTTCAAGCTCCGTGGTTTTATATTATTTCGAATCCTCAACTTACAAGCTACAACAACATAAATGGATATTGGATAATCAAAAATAAATTATTACCAAAAAATTGATTTCGTTTTCTCCAGAGTCATCACACCCATAAATATGTTATTCGAAAGGTCAAGGCGGCATGATAGACACCGAGTAGATACCAAAAGAAGACCGTGAAGATTCTTTGTCCGCCCAAACATACCAGATAGCGGCAGCTGGCGAAGAACGAGAAGAGGAAGATGACCATAAGAGAAGAATCCGGTACAGGCATCTCAACAATCTTGTTCCGCCACTCTGTTATTTTAGAAAGTGTGTACGCAAGCCAAAGCCTGCCGCTGCGGTTGAACCCACCGTGAAAATAATCATAACCTCGGATGTGTAACCCAACTTTTTCCTGGCATTCATATTATGCACAGTATACGTAACATCGGCGAGCCAATTCTGCGATTCAGGTGTAAAATTAATTAAATAAAAAGCAGCAAGTATACGATTTGTGTGACGCCAAAATTATCTAGCCAGTAAATAGGATGCAAGTTCAAACTAAAAGGTGTTTTTTTTTGACGTATAGAACTGTAAGTTGGCATTACTTTTGAAGATGGCGACCGATTTGACAGCTGTCAAGTGATTTATTCTCAGTTCGGTTTGGCAATTCATCATGAATAGACTCACGCCTGAACAACGCTTGCAAATTGTGCAGTTTTATTTCGAAAATAATGGTTCTGTGAGGAATACGTATCGCGCACTACGTCCATTTTATCGTCGACAAAATCGTCCATCAGAGCAGTTAATTCGATTAACCATGGAACGTTTTTGCACCACGTTTACTCTAATTGATAACTCGCATCCCCGTACGGTGCGTACAGAAGAAGCTATTGCTACTGTAAAGCATAGCAGTGAGGAAGACCCGAATGAGTCCATCCGCCATCGAGCACAGGAATTAGATCTGCGTCCATCCACTTTATGGAAGATTTTGCGGAAGGATCTTGGTTTGCGTGCTTACAAAATCCAACTCGTGCAAGAATTGAAGCCAAACGATCATCAAGCAAGGCGTAGATTCGTTGAATGAGCCCAAAACGAGATTGCCGCTGTTCCCGATTTTCATAAGCGAATTTACATCCAGAAAAACTGGCTGTTTGGTGCGCTTTATGGGCTGGTGGAATCATTGGTCCGCACTTCTTCAAAAACAATGATGGCCAGAACGTTACAGTCAATGGTGATCGGTATAGAGCCATGATTACTAACTTTTTCATTCCTGAATTGAACAATCATGATGACCAGGAGCTGTGGTTCCAACAAGACGGCGCAACATGTCACACAGCTCGTGCTACAATCGATTTATTGAAAGACATGTTTGGTGACCGCCTAATTTCACGTTTTGGACCTGTGAGTTGGTCTCCAAGATCTTGTTATTTAACACCGCTGGACTATTTTCTGTGGGGCTATGTAAAGTCATTTGTCTATGCGGATAAGCCACAAACGCTTGACCATTTGGAAGACAACATTCGCCATGTTATTGCCGATATAGGGCCACAAATGTTGGAAAAAGTCATCGAAAATTGGACGTCCAAATTGGACTATAATCTAATTTTTATAATCTAATCTAAAACGTTTTTAAATTGGGTAATTAACAAATACATGGCATTAAGTTTTTCTAAGTAAAGCCAAAATTTGTAGTCAGTAAGAAAGTACGTTTCATCAAATTAAATATTTAAAACACACATGACAACAGCGAGTAAGTCTTTCATCACTCTTATCGAACCGGCAATCGATCGCAAACGGTAACAGTGGTTAGTTATCCTTTTGCATAGTTTTGGGGCGTTGTCAGATTTATTTTACTTAAGAAGTCGCTTTTCTCTAAAAAATGCCAATTTTTATTTGATCCCTTAATTTCTTCGTTTAGGGCCCAATTTCAGCAACATCAGTCCGTTATTCTCCACCTATAGGGTAACAGACCGTCAGATACAGCAAATGAGCTTCAAGTTCCAATCAACAAATTTTAGCAACCAATAGCTATGAAATGTTGAAAACAAAATACTATCAAAGTGTGAGATGACAATTTGTCATTGAAACATCACCAGCTTATTGAATATTAAGAAATTACATATAATTTAGTCAAAATTTTAAGAAAAGTTTGATTTTTGAATTAAATTCATGTTTTAATTACTATTGTTGATTTTTTATTCATGTTTATATTATTTTCTTCAATTGATATGCGATACTGGGTGTTTTTTCCTATAAATCTCTTGCAGTTAGCCATTAAGCACCTACTTGATGACAGGCTCTACCAAAAGATATTGCTCGTTTCCAAACATTCATTCATTTACTTGCCGTTCATCAGAGCCATTATGGCACCTTAGATTGATATTCCCACAAAACCATTCAGGTTTTTTGATATCCATACATCCATAAAGTTGAATATTTTTCGTTGTTCAGGAACTGAACAAACATCCACACTATATTCACAGCGATTAAGAAATTCCCAAGTATATGCCTTAAAGGTACCAGCAAACCTAAAACCTGCAAAAAAAACTACAAATTTGCCATATTTTTCTTTTTTCACGAGTACACATTCTAGGTTATATTTATATTAGACATTATTTGAATACAGCTGATTATTGCATTTCAAGGAGTGACACATGTGTGGGAACTGTCAACTCTTGGTACCAGTCACAAAAAATATACTCTGAAGGTTTAATTCCATGCTATTCAATGACAACACGGTGACTTGTGTGGTTGTCAGCGGCCATTTTGTGAGGGTGCGACAGGGTTGCCAGATTGTGCATTAATATCCCGTTTCACCCTCCTGGTCCCAGTGGAGTAAGTTCCGCCAACTGTTGAAATATACTCTACTATTTTTCCCAAAATCATTGCACAATACTTGAAAAAACGCAAATGAAAATTTAAAATTATTTCCATGACGCCGCAAAATAGCTCCGTCGGTACCTTGGGTTATACATCTTGACAGTGGGGATGTTCGATACGATCCTATATTTAGAAGTATCAACATTTCACGAGTATCGTCATCTTTCGATCCGAACTGTGTGCCATTTGGCTGCGACATTACCCTGCCAAATCAGACATGTCTTCCATCATTTTCAAAGAAATTGTACAAAATCATAAAATTTGTGAAGTTAGCGAGTTTCACTTCATACGTTGTTACCAGTCATGCCCAAATCATCAGTTGCTGCCGTGATATTCATCCTGACCACTGCATCCCCATGCTAGGCGACCTGTATCTTAAATTTGTATTGATAGGGCAGCGGGTTATGCTATAAATCATATGTCACAGTGTTTGTGCACTGATTGCAATGGTTAGATGACACCAAAAATATTTTCATAAATAGGAGATCTTTCCCATTCCGGATCGAACAATCTACCAAAGATGCTTATAATCATGATACCTACTAAATTTTCACGAAAAAAATTCAAAACCAGCAAATGTAAAAGATTCATTTCGCACCCTCCACCACGGGACGTGATCGTCGTTAGACTTGGCAACACTGCGAGTGACAGATAGATATCCCCGCCAGTCAAAAAGACAGGCATTACTAGTTTTTATGATTTTTGGACTTAAAAGACATTATTTGTGAAACATTTTTCATAATTTCTTGTCTATGTCCATAGTAATTGCATTATCCATCAGGGAGATGTAGGGATTGACACGTCCTACACATATTATCTGTGTTTTAGGATGGAGAGGACATTTTTATTGCTTTGAAGAAATTCATTAACCCATAAATTAATGAATGATTACTATCATGACGTAAAGGAAGATGAGGAATTGGATGGAATGTATTTTATATTCTATTTTCTTGCAAAATACAGACAAATACACACTATTCAACAGGTATGTAATGATAACTTTCAGTATATTGAAGTTGGTAAATTCGAGAGTGCCATGCATTAACAAACGTCCAAATCTGCTGCCAAATTTAACAGCTAGAAAATCGACCCATTATTTGCCGCATTCCCATTCGGTGAGGGGGATAACGGATTGTTAAATGTAAACCTATAACATATATCAAAATACATGAAAGTTGTCCTGTTTTTTCTGTACAAAAGCATCATGTTGGAATCAAAAAGTGGTCTTGTTTATAATACAGTCGAATTTTCACGATTTTATTCAATATTCCAATAGAAATCACTAATATTCAGAGACCTTTGACAACTTCTCTCAAATTGCATTTCGATAAGATATTTTCCCATTGGTCCATAATATTAATGTTGGTGAAATCGGCCCTTAGTCTGTTTGTTACCGTAGCCTACTTAGATCACTTGCTTTACTGTCAACGACATTCACAAAAGAAACATCTGCAAAAAGGTGGGTAGTGAGGCAGTCCTCATAAAACTTATTCTGTACAATCGACTCCTCGACTACAACCAAGTTTGCATAATTCATTTCTAGAAACAAAGAGACTTTCATTTCTCACTCTAGCATTAAATATTTAGAAGCTTAGCCTGTGTCTGTGCGATCGTGTCGGTATAACTAGATACAAAATCGACAATCTGACACGTTACTTGTTGAACTCTGGCGAACTTCAGTCGGAATCATTATGAACTTGCGAAAGAGAAAATTACATAGTGCGAGGTTTAATGACCAGGGTATTGTATCGCTCGTAGGGACGTAATTGATTTGCTGATAGGTTTCACGATATTATCTGTATTTTCTAATAACGCGAGGGATCGGCTATTTAACAGGTAAAAAACAGCGACTAGAATACATTTCAGAGGGTACAAGGAACGTTTTAGTTCCAAAGTGAATTTAGGTTAGGTTTCATAGCGATCACCAGCGATGCACAGGGAATCTCCCAGCTTATGCCCTCTTATGAAAACTTCCATCGTATGGCCTCCCAGAAAAGCTTTGCAGATGGGTGGCTGATTTTTCTCTCTAGCCGCAAGATATCCGTCATAATTGATAGGTTCTCCTCTTCATCCCACAACGTCAATGCGAGTGTTCCCCAGGGATCGGTCTTGGCTCCGACACGGTTCCTCTTACGTATCAACGACCTCCTTTCCTGTACGATCAACCCAATCCTCAGCTTTGCATCCAGAGTGACAAGCCGATCTCTGCCGCTGAGCTGGAAAAAAGAAGACTCGCGACGACTTTCTGTCTGACAAGAGACCTGGAGGTTATCACTGTTTGGGGCCGCAACAATCCTGTACAGTTTAATGCTTCAAAAGCTTTTCCCAGGGTATCTTATAAATGTCCGCATGTTTCCACACCTAAGCTATGCAGTCGGTTATCTTCCAAAACAAAGAAATTAATGATGATGGATCCCTCGAGCACTAAGAACTCCGGACGTAAACTCACTCCACTCTCGGAATGTTAGGCACAGGGTAATGTCGCAGCGCAATGTCGGTCTTTCTGGACGCTGGCCAAGCAGATTGAAAAGAACTTCTCTCACAGTAGCCTTCCACCACTTACGTGTCAGGATGGCATTATTGTATTCGACTCAAAGGCGAAGGCGGAAGTGCTAGCCAAGATCTTTGCTGCCAACTCCACCATGGACGTCCCCACCAACGCCCAAGTGCCGTCAATTCAAAGGGTTCCCCACACTATGCGGGAGGTAGCATTCAGGCATAAGACCGTAAGACGAGTGCTCTTGTCGCTCGACATCAACAAAGCTTCTGGTCCGGACTTGATTCCTGCCATCGTACTGAAGAGATGTGCAGCGGAGCTTGCTCCAGTTCTTTCGCGTCTCTTCCAGATATCTTATGAATCCGGCACCTTCCCAGAAAACTGGAAATTTGCTCATGTCCAGCCCATCCTAAAAAAAGGGTCTAAGACCAACACTTGCAACTACAGGCCTATAGCTCTGCTTTATGTTATAAGTAAAGTGATGGAGAGGTGCATAAATCGCGAGCTTCTGGACTACCTCGAACGTCACAGCTTGATTAGCGACAGGCAGTACAGTTTCCGGCACCAACGATCCACAGGGGACCTCCTAGCTTACGTCACGCAATTGTGGAGTAAACTCATCCAGTCTCATGGTGAGGCTCATGTCGTTGCTCTTGACATCACGAAAGCGTTCGATCAGCTGTGGCACGCTGCCCTCTTAAGCAAACTTCCATCCTATGGCCTCCCAGAAAAGCTTTTCAGATGGGTGGCTGACTTTATCTCGGGCCGCAAGATATCTGTCGTAATTGACGGATTCTCCTCTTCATCCCACAACGTCAACGCGGGTGTTCCCCAGGGATCGGTCTTGGCTCCAACACTGTTTCTCTTACATATCAACGACCTCCTTTCCTGCACGATCAACCCAATCCACAGCTTCGCTGATGACAGCACTCTACATGCAGGAATTCAGAGTGACAAGCCGATCTCTGCCGCTGAGCTGGAAAAAAGAAGACTAGCGACGACTTCTTCTCTGACAAGAGACCTGGAGGCTATCACTGCTTGGGGACGCAACAATCTTGTACAGTTCAATGCTTCCAAAACACAGTACTGTACTTTGACGAACAAAAAGCGTCCCAGCGCTCATACAGTTTCGATGGACGGCCGAGTTCTACCAAAGAGCTATTCATTTCGGCTGATCGGAGTCCAGATCACCGAGGACCTGATCTGGCACGAACACATCTCGTCAATAGCTGCAGCTACTGGGAAAAGGCTAGGCTATTTGTTTAGGGCTAAGAAGTACTTTTCTCCGCATGACCTTCTCACTCTATACAAGGCCCAGATAAGGCCTAGCCTCGAGTATTGCTCACACATTTGGGGTGCTGCCGCCCCGACTACATTGTCCATGCTCGATGCTGTCCAGAGGAGGGCGGTCCGACTGATCGATGACTCTTCTCTAACAGACAGTCTCGGGACTCTTTCGCACCGGCGGGCCGTCGGCGAACTAGCTCTTGTCTATCGCTACACCAACGGGCTTTGCTCCTCAAAGCTCTCTTCCATGATGCCGCCGCGCGATGTGCCTGCCAGACAGACCCGCCTGACTTCGGCGTCCCATCCTAACCGTGTCAAACTTCGTACATCCAGAACTAGCCGATACGACCGCTCCTTTGTCCCGAGACTGTCTAGATTGTGGAACAATCTACAAGAGGAAGCTTTTCCCAGTTCTACTAACCTTAGGCAGTTCAAAAATCGTATTAACAAAATTTCTTTGGGATCATCATAGCAGCCGCGGTGTTCCGGCATTTAGGCTTCTGCCTGCGCGGCTGTATTGATATAAAAAAACACAGTACTGTACCTTGACGAACAAAAAGCGAACTAGCGCTCATCCCGTTTCGATGGATGGCCGAGTTCTGTCAAAGAGACGTCGGAGTCCAGATCACTGAGGACTTGATCTAGCACGAACACGTCTCGTCAATAGCGGCAGCTGCTGGGAAAAAGCTAGGCTATGTGTATAGATGTATTTTTCTCCGCATGACCTTCTAACTCTATACAAGGCCGCCCCGACCACATTATTTTGGCTTAATGCTGTCCTGAGGAGAGCTGTCCGACTGATCGACGACTCTTCTCTAACCGACAGCCTCGGAACCCTTTCGCACCGGCGGGTTGTTGGCGATCTAGCTCTCTTCTACCGCTACACTAACGGGCTTTGCTCCTCAGAGCTCTCTTCCATGATGCCGCCGCGCGATGTGCCTGCCAGATTTTGGCCTCCCATCCTAACCGTGTCGAACTTCGTACATGCAGAACTGGCCGTTACGACCACTCCTTTGTCCCGAGGCTGTCGGGATTGTGGAACAATCTATAAGAGGGAGCTTTTCCCAGTTCTACTAACCTTACGCAGTTCAAAAATCAGAAAAAAATAGGCACTTCATTAAACAATATCTTTTCTTTTTTGAAAACATATATTACATGAAAAAAATTATAACATCTCCACAAATACAAATCCTCTAAACAGTGTGTCAAACACTGGTACCAAGAATACTAAATACAAAAATCATCCCAATTGCGCTAAAAAAGAACATCACTGGATGTGAATACAAGTTAACCAAAATTAAAACTTCTATAAGCTATAAGGTAATTCCCAATCAATAATACAGTGGACCCCCGATAATCCGGCCCCTGTCTAATCCGGCGCCCCCTGTAATCCGACATGTCTTTGAATATGTATTACATACATACGTATTTGACAATCTTCGCTAATGTAGATCACGCAGGTTTGAACAGGTTACAACTTGTACGCGCCACCGCTATCGTGCTCGACGCGTAAGCATTGTTTTACTTAGTTTGAATTTGACTATTGGTGATAGCGGTACGGCCTAGCGTGCGTTCATTGTTCACTATTCATTCATTGTGTATTAAGTATAGTACCTGGTAATGTCATCACAAACTCAGAAGCGAAAGCACAAAACATTGACAATTAAAGAAAAATGTGATCTACAATTTATGACTTTAAAAGAAACCACGAGAAGATCAAGAAGTTCGTGTCAACTACTGACTGCGGGCCAGGCAAGAGACAGACAGTCAAGAAAGCTGAACATCCAGAAGTGGAAGAAGCTTTGTACATGTGGTTTCTTCAGGAAAAAAATAGGCATGGACCAATTTCAGGACCCATGTTGGCCATGAAAGCTAAGTTTTTTATAAGGAAATAACAAAAAAAGATGATTTTGTGGCCAGCAAAGGATGGCTAGAACGTTTGAAATGTCGTCATGGCATACGTTTAGTGACTATTACAGGAGATAAACTTTCTAACGATGCCACCTGCATCCCTTTAAATTAAGATTTTTGCAAAAGGTGAACGATTTAAATCTTGATCCGTCACAGATGTACAATGCAGACGAATCAGGGCTTTTTTGGCGTGTGATGCCTAACAAAACTTTCGTTTCTTGAAACGAAAAATCCGTACCTGGACGAAAAGTAAGTAAAGAGCGTGTAACCATACTACCATGTGCTAACGCTGCGGGCAGACACGCGCTTAAGATGATGGTCATTGGGAAATCTAATAAACCACGGGCATTCAAAAACATTGATTTACCTGTACACTATTACGGACAAAAAAGTGCATGGATGACAATAGACCTTTTCAAAAAGTGGTTTGATGAATGCTTCGTACCTGAAGTTAGAAAATGGATAAAAGATCATAATTTTCCTCAAAAAGCTTCTTGATAACGCTCCCGGTCATCCGTCTGAAGAAGAACTAACGAACTAACAACTGAGGATAAATGCATCGCTGCGATGTTTCTTCCGCCAAATTGCACTGCACTGATTCAACCAATGGACCAGAATATCATTCAGTTTGTCAAGCAAGACTATAAGAAAAACCTACTTCTGAGAGCCGTATTAAAAGACCAACCAATAGAAAAAACTTTAAAAGAATTTAATATGAAAGACTTGGTTTTTGCTATTTGTCAGTCGTGGAATGCGATACCGTCATCAACTATTAAATCGTCTTGGAAAAAGTTATGGCCAGATATAGTCACCACTCCTAGCAACGTTCCACAAATCAGTTTTATAGAACAAGTCGCTACTGAAACACAGATAAGTCCGGAAGATTTGGAAATCTGGTGCCGTGGAATGTTTAAGAGGAAAATGTTTTTCATGAAATGTCTGACGTTTCTAATTATACAACAAACAATCAGGAAAATAACGATGACGCGATTGCAACTGCTCCACAAGTCACGGCACAAGACGCAATTAACGCCTTTGAGCTACGTTTACAATGGGCTGAAGAGAATGGTACATCCTACAACGAACTTTTACTTTTGAGAAGACTGAGGGACAAAGCTCTGATCTCGCATTATAACAACCTTAAACAAAAAAATAATTGATGAATATTTCCAAGCTTCACAATTTGAGAAATTCATTAATGATTTTGATTAATAATTCTTGATTATTTTGGTACATATGTATGTGCGTTTATGCTTAATTTTATAATAAAACGTGAGCTCTCTATTGTTATTTAATTTACTAAATTCGACATACATAAACTATGTCTGGTCTTCTTTTTAGTGATATAGTAAAACAGAAGAATACTGACAACTCATCTGTTCTTTTGGTTCAATCTGTTGGTAGCAACACCTCCGACACAAGTAAAGTGTTAGATGACATAAAATCATCTGTCAATTTGGCCAGCATGAATATATGTGTAAATAATACACGTAAAATCCGTAACGGTGTGGCGGTTCATTGTAAAGACGATGCATCTTTGAACTCATTGAAAACTAGTCTTGATGCAAAGTTGGCATCTAAATATACAATATCTGAGGCCAAGAAATTAAATCCAAGGTTAATAATAAAAAATGTTAATTTGGATGGTATTGATTCGCCAGATGATATTATAACGAATATAGCTACCCTGAATAATTTAACTGTTACGCAAAAATCTCAGATTGAATTTGTCACTAAACTTAGACTTAAGAGTGGAACTAGTGTCGTCATTGAAGTGACACCTGATTTAAGAAAATCCCTGTTACAAATAGGTTCGTTGTTCATTGGTTGGAAAAAGTGTTTCATTTCTGACCATTTGCGCTTGATGAAATGTTACAAATGTTGTTCATTCGGCCATACTGAAGCTGCTTGCAAATCAGAGCTTGCATGTCCTAGATGCTGCAGAAAACACAAACTGAAAGAGTGCAAGTCGGAGGCGCTACAATGCATTAACTGTGTTAATCATAACAAGTCACATAAAAAGAGCTTGCCCACAGATCATTCTGCTAACTTTCCTGGATGTCCTGTGTACCAAGGTTATGTTGACAATTTGAAGCAGCGCGTGGACTATGGGAAGTAATAAAAATGATGTTTTAAAAATTTGCCATATAAATGTTCGATCACTTACAGCTTCTTTTAATGAGTTTTCTTTGCTGGTAAAAGATCAATTTGATATTATAGCTGTGTCTGAAACATGGCTTTCAGGCAATATACCAGATAATCTTATCAGTATGCACGAGTATAATTTCTTTCGCAAAGATAGAATTGGCAGAGGTGGTGGGGTTGGCATATACGCAAAGGCTAATCTGAGATTCAGTACTGTTAATATCGATTTTTTGGGTAACAGTACGCTGGAATTATTGTGTTGTAAATGTAGAATCAATTCCGTAAGCCTGCTTGTTGCGGTACTTTATAGACCTCCTCACTGTTCTATCAATGATTGTATAAACCACATAGACAATCTTGTTTCTTTCTTTATGCCTCAATATGATGACATTATTCTTCTTGGAGACATGAATATTGATATGTTCGATACCACTAATGTACTCAGCAGTTGTCTTGATTTTTATGGTTTCAGGCAGGTCATCGATGAGCCTACTCGTATTTCTCGTTTTAGTTCTACTTTAATTGATGTCATATTTTTAAATAATATTGAAAGTGTTCTCAACTCTGGTACCTTAAATGCAGATATGATATCTGACCACAAACTAGTATTCTGTGAATTAAATATTAAAACCGTTTCATCGGAGGAAAAATTCATAACCTATAGGGATTTTAAGAACATTGATGTAATCAAATTCAAGCAGGATTTGGCTGCAGCTGGCTTAGAAGAAATGCTGTATATTACCGATATTAACTCCAAAATTCTAATCCTTAATGGGGTGCTTATTGAGCTTTTTAACTTTCATGCTCCTATTCGGACGGCTCGTGTCACCAAAAAAGCTGCTCCATGGTTAACTTTCGCACTTAAGGTCATTCTTAAGGTGAGAGATGAGGCCTTAATTAAATTTCGTCACAATCCATCAGATGAAAATTGGACAGCGTATAAACAGTTAAGAAATTATTCACTTGCTTCAATCCGGCGTGAGAAAAAGGCATATTTATCTCGCTTTGATAATCTCAATTCTAGAAAAGCTTGGGATCAGCTGAGAGCAATGAATATTTGTCCCCAGAAACACATTGAAATACCCTATGATCTGTTAGACCCTAATGAAGTCAATAACCACTTCATGTTAAATTACCAAAATCTTAATATCAATTCCCGTTTGATTGACAGTACAGTAGAGTTTTATGAGAACAGCTTTAACAGCCAAGATGTAACTCCATTTACATTTAGAATGATGACCGCTGAAGAAATTTTGGACATAGTTACCTCTATCAAGTCACCTGCTACAGGGAGTGATGAAATTAATTTGAACATGCTAGGATACTGCTTACCAGAAATTTTATTGTATTTAACACATATTGTTAATATATGCCTTGAGACCGGGACTTTTCCTGATGCTTGGAAGGAAGCTATTATCATCCCTTTAGCCAAAGTCAAAAATCCAACCACTCATAGTCATTTGCGGCCTGTTAGTTTGCTGTGCTTTTGTTCGAAGGTATTAGAGAAAGCAGTGTACATTCAACTAGTGGAGTATTTAGAGCAAAATAACTTGTTTTCTCCTCATCAATCAGGATTTCGTGCGGGACATAGCACTACTTCAGCTTTGCTCCATCTAACTGACAACATCGTAGGTAACTTAGACAGACATATTAATACCATATTAGTGATGATTGATTTCTCAAAAGCCTTTGATACAGTTAATCACAAAATCATTTTGAGCAAGCTGAAGTACATTGGATTATCTGATATACCGCTAAGATTTTTCCAAAGCTACTTGGCAGAAAGAAAACAATTAGTTAAGACGGTTAGGGGCGTCTCTTCTAGTACTGTGGTTTCGTCTGGCGTTCCGCAGGGGTCAGTTCTGGGACCCCTGCTATATTTAATTTACACTATAGACTTAGATTCATGTGTGAAATTTTGTTCTATACAAACGTATGCTGATGACACACAATTATCATTTCACTTCACATATGCTCAGTTAAATGAAGTGTCGTTTAAAATTAATACTGACCTAATCAATATTACGGATTTTTGTAAAAAGCACTGTCTCAGGATCAATCCTGAAAAGAGTTCAAGTATGCTTTTTTCTCCGAAACACATGTATAATAACATAAAGGACGCAATTGTACTCATTATAAATAACGAGCGCATCCCCATGGTAGAACATTCTAAAAACCTGGGTGTTATCTTGGACTCTAACTTGAAGTTTGATAGGCACATCGGTTACCTGTCTCAAAAAACATATGCCAAATTAAAACTTTTATATTCCAACCGTTTCATTTTAAACTTTAAGACTAGGAAAAAATTAGTTGAAAGCTTGATCCTGTCATCTTTGCAACATTCTCTGATTTTATTCTATTCTTATTTGGATTCGTCGGATCGGTATAGACTACAAAAAATTCAAAACGGCTGCTGCAGGTTTGTGTTTGGACTTCGTAAATATAGTCATGTCTCTTCGAAGATTAAAGATTTAAATTGGTTAAAGATGGAATCACAGTTTGTTTATGCTATGAAGGTGTTTGTCCATAAAGTAGTTTGCACCAAAAAACCACCGTACATTTTAGAAAAGCTAGTACCAAGAGGTAACATTAATCAGAGAAATCTCAGACACAACCTAAATTTTGCGATGCCAGTCCACTATACGGCCCTTTTCCAGAAAAGCTTCACATTTCATGCTGTCAAGTTATACAACTCTACAGATAAAATATGTCGCAGTAAAACAATAGTGCCTTTCAGGAGACTCGTTAAGAAACAGCTGATGGGATATTAATAGTGTGCATTTGTTTCTTTTTCTTATTATTACTTTTGTTTGTTTGTGTATCGAGTGTTACTCTTTCGTACACAGTGAGGTTAAGTGTAAGAGTAGCCATTTGGCTAAACTTCGCCTCACTGATGTATTCTGATTAATAAAGACATTTATTATTATTATTATTATGTATGATTTGTACTTCAAAGTACATACATATACATAACATGTATAATCTTACCATTGGATATGTAATTTGTCGGATTACAAGGTACATTTTGTAAAAAATTCCGGTCTATAGGGGGTCTTAGGCAGTGCTCTATAATCCGACAAATTCGATTGCATAATGTTTGTCGGATTACTGGAGGTCCACTGTATTAACAACAATAAAGTATCAAAAAGTACGAACAAACAAGATAGAAAATTCAACATGAACATTATAGTCTGTTGTGAATAAATGATTTAAGTTTATTAACTAACATATTATAGGTTAAATGGATTCATTCTGGGATTCTTTCAAAGTGATTCTTTGTCTATAAAATCATGGGAAGCTATTCAATCCAAAATTCGGGCAAGCCGCGTTTTTTTATAACCCGTAATGGAAGTATTAGTATTCTGTATTTCAAGGAGATGGATCAGACAAAGGATTACAGCATACAGCTCCGTTGGGTACTTCCTATCCAGAGGTTCTGGATCATCAACCATCCCAAGCAATAGCTTGTAATAACGCATATACATAAAATGGGCGCCCGCAGGAATGTTTCTCATGGGGGCAGATCATCGGCAAGAGATAACTTTTCACGGAAGTATACTGACTGCCAAAACTTTTTGAAGAGCGAGGGAGTAGCAAATTTTCTCAAGGGGAAGGGAAATTTCAAAAAATCCCAAAAATTGTACAAAAAATCATGCTAGTTCCATAGAAGGCAAACAGCCACATAAAGCAAGCCCTTAACTTGGTAGGACTATACGCTATTCCATTACTACAAAGCTGACAAAATAACTAGCGAATAGGCAGCTAGACGGATTATCACACTGTTGTTGAACACATCGTAAGTGGACTCTTTTAACATAGTCGTCATTAGGCTCAATGGACTGATTGCAAACGGCATCACTTTTGAGAATTCTAGATTCAACAGCCATTTTTGGCCAGTCAATCAGCTGACAAATGGTAGCACTGGACGTGCGACGAATAGTAAGTTCTTGTGAACGATGTCTGGTAGACGTTTCAGGGCGCTCCACTACACTTTCACGAACTTTCTCGATATATTCCGGGGTACGAACAGTTCAAACATGGCCCCCGACCTTGGCAAGTCTTCAACTTCACCTTTTTGTTCAAATTTCGGCACCAACTGACGAATGGGCACATTATTTCGACCGAATCGTTGCAACAATTGACTCATTATTTAGTAGTTTTTCCTCAGAGATATATCGGAGGAATTCCTTAGCGAATGAGCAGCCCGAGGTTCATCCCACATGTTCTTGACGATTTTTTTGGCCATGGTCTTTTAGCATAGTTGTCACGGCTCCGATGGGTTGAATAAATGAGCGATAGATGACCCACAATTCTGCCGTTTATGTCAGTACGTCGGCTAAATATTAGCTTTTATACAAGGTGTTCAAAAAGTCCGGATACGAGCAATAATTTGAAAGCTGTAAGTCTAAAAGTTCATCCCGGACGTAGGTTTAGGATTTCCTGGTTTTTTGACGGCGACCCTGAATTTGACTTTCATTTTGAGCTGCTAATCCATTTCAAAGTCAAGAGACCTTATGTTTTTAGCATCGGAAATAAATACAGGGAAAAAATTACGTTCAGATGAGTCCTTGACCCCCAAAACAATTGACGTTTGAAAGTCATGGCTGTCAAGTATCCAATCTACCTGTAGGATAACCTTCGAGGTTAGTCTTCGAGGCTATGAATCATGAATTAAAAAAAATGACATATAGCCAGAAAAAAGCCTAGATAGAATTTCTTTTTGGGAGATTATTGTATCGAATAAATATTGATTCTTGGCCATTTTTTTTTTTTTGGAGGTCAAGGGTCCATACGAATGTAAGATTTTCCCATCCATTTCCGGTGCTTTCTATAAATGGAGTTGACTTTTAAATGACACTAGAGGTCAAGACCAAGGTCAATTTCAAGATCACCGTCAGATAGCCGGTGTGGTTTTCGAGATTATCTGTCATATCCGGACTTTTTAAACACCCTGTATGCAATTTGTGTTGTTTTGGCCTTTAAGTACAAGTCACTTGGTAACCAAGTATCTTCAATGAACAACTTGTTGATAAATCTTATTAAGAGAACGCAGCTTCGTCATGAGCTTAATCAAATCTCCGTTTATATAGATGACCATAGATTAGCGTGTCTACAGCATAATAAGTTCATCCGCTTTGCACTTATTAGGATGCAGTTCCATTAAAGTGTCAGGATGTACCGTGACTAAGAAAAGATACATATGGATACATATCTTACAATTATGTACTTTAGCCCAGCATGTACCATCTCTTATTTTATGTTGAAAGATTTCTATTATCCGCTCAGCGAAAGAATGCGAGGAAAAGGAATGCACGCGTCACTAACGCTCTAAAAATGAATATTTCAGCCGCAGTAAAGAATCAACGTTGGCGGATTTTGGTTCTTGACATCCTTTACGATCGGTTACGATGCCTAGAGTACGGAGACCTGTACGATTTCGTCAACTTAGTGAGTTTGATAGGGGCCGTATAGTGGGACTTCGGGAAGCTGGACTTTCTTTTCGGGCAATTGCAGTTAGAGTGCAAAGAAGTGTAGACACTGTGGTTAGGTGTTGTCAGGCATGGCTTCGAGAAGGCCGTACGCAAAGAGCAAGGGGCACTGGACGCCGCCGTAGAACAACAGACCGTGAAGATCGCCGCCTAAGATTATTGGCCTTAAGGGACCGTTTCTCCACTACCAGGTCCATTGCAAATGAATAATGGTTTGCAGAACACGGAAGACCTATTGGCATGCGAAGTGTTTACCGACGAATGAGAAGTTTTGGCTTGTTTTCATACCGGCCACACTGGGTCCTCCCTTTAACTCGAGAGCACCGACGTAATCGCCTTGAGTGGTGCAGACAACGGTCACTCTGGGATCAGGAATGGAACAGTATTGTCTTTAGTGACGAGTCTCGATATTGTTTAGGCATGCACGATGGTCGTGCCAGGGTTAGAAGGCGACGTGGTGAAAGGAGGAATCCACAGTTTTTTGTTGAAAGACATGTTCATCACACTGTTGGAGTTATGGTTTGGGGTGCTATAGCTTATGGTTCCAGGTCACCTTTAATCTTCATCAGAGGTAACATGAACGCGCAGCGTTATATCCACGAAGTTCTAGAACCCCATCTTTTACCCTATCTTGACACCCTGGCAGATCCAACTTTCCAACAAGATAATGCCCGACCACATGTTGCAAGAGTCACAATAGGCTTCTTTCAACATAATGATGTCACATTGTTACCATGGCCACCAAGATCTCCCGACTTATCCCCAATTGAGCACGTGTGGGATATGATGGGTAGGAGATTGCTCAATTTGCAACATCCTCCTAAGACTCTAGAAGCACTTCGAGAGGAGTTGGTGGTTGCCTGGAATGAGATACCACAGGAGGACATTGACCATCTGATCAGAAGCATGCCTAGGCGCGTTGGAGAATGCGTAGCACATCAGGGTGCATGCACACATTATTAAAGGTCAAAGGGCTTTAAAGCAGTGCAATCATTTTGAAATTTTTATCATTTACTTATTATGCTCCATTAAGTACTTAGGTATACAAAATTTTATTAAAATAAAACCATTTAAACTGGGTGTTCGGATTTATATGTCACTTAGTATATTATTAAATACCTCACAGGAGCACACTATCATCAACAGACCGAATATAACACAGCGTAGTCACCACAGATGATACTGGCACCCTTTACCCTCTTGAATCCTTTCACTGGGCAGATATTATGATCATCTATCAATGCGTCCTAGGTACTTAGTCAATCTACTTGACGAAATATTCAGAGAATCGTCATAAACTAACACAAATTAAAGGTTAGGCGAGATAGGTGGTACATTTACGGATCATAAAATTCAGAAAAATATATGTGTAAAGTATATTCAGATAAGAGATAGACCGGACATAAACAAGACCACGTGATCATCGAACGCTGTAACATTCGGCAGGGACGTATTAAGAGTCACGCAGTACATATTTTAGATAGTAGATGCTGCGTTGCGTAACTTTGTAGTAAATTAGCACAATTCGATGTGTATACGATTGGTGATGGATATAGGATCATGTGGGGGTGGGGTAAGAAATATATAATGATGTAAATATACATAAGGGTTTCAAAATTTTCGCTTCGATTTCCAGCTTCGGATGCCGCCTGATGTTTGGTGAAATACAGTCGAATATAATCTCAAAATGGCGTTTAAATTAGCCTAAATTAAAAATAATCGTATATCTCTTAAAATTGCTTTTAGAATATTGATTAGTATATTTTTTGATTTCTAGGTAAATATGAAACCAAATTAAAACGTTCAAAACGTAAAAAAATGTGCATGGTTGAACATTGTCAGAAAGTAGATTCTTGAATAGGTTTTGCCAAAATGGGTTCAAAAATGTCAATAATTAATTAAAAAATACAGTAGCTTTATAATTACTTATAACTTACCGAATTTGATGAACGACATCTTTTATTGGAAAGATGAGCTTTCATCATCGCTACTGCCTGAAGCACCAACGTCAATAATGAATGGCTCGACTTGTTCCTCTAAAATATTGTCCAGTTCCCACATTCTCTTTTCAACTTTGTCTTTCACGTGCTTAATACAGTTTTCCCATTTTTGCGCTGTTATTAATTCTAGTGCTTCTATGAAAAGTCCTTTGAGGTCACAAAATTTAAAAGTTGTATTATGCTTAGCTATATAATTTTTAACCTCTGCCCATATGAGCTCAATGGGATTGAGCTCGCAATGGTAGGTATGGAGATAAACGGAGCACAGTTTTATTTTGACTTGCTGCCATTTCGTCAATGGCGTATTTTTGATATTCCGCCTTGTGATCCTTGACAATTCATAATAATGCGTTTTCCTCTAAGTTCGGTAAAATTTTTGAAAACCACTGTTCAAACGATTCACCATTCATTTCCTCGTGGTAATCTCCAGTTTTCTTAGACTCAAAGCACCACAGACCGTCAACAACAAATCCATCCTCACTGCCAATATGGCAGATAATGAGCCTTTTCCCTTTACCTGGAAATCGAAGTACTAACTGGTGTAGATTTATTTCAATAAGCGAACCTTTTTCAAATGTTTTCATCACATTCAGCGAAAAAACATTGAGACATGAGTATCAGATTGCTATAATTAGGATTATTTAGTCATATTGAAAAAAAGAATATTGAACGTCGTATGATTACTCAGCGCTTCACAATTTAATTTAAAGTTATAAACCTTTAAAAAATGAATGATCAGGAACCTGAAATACGCGCAAATATTAATATTAACAAATTATTACTTTATAAAGCTTAAAGTATGAATTAAAATGATTAGAAATATTAGGAACGGTACACAATATAAAACTTAGTAACTTTTTTTAAGTTTATAATATTCGACATATTTTAAGATTATATTAAAAAATTATTGAAATATCGAAAACACATAAAAACATGGCTTAAAAAAGTTCTAACAAATGAAAATGACAATAAAACATCCACGCATTTTATCGAAAGTTATAAAAGTTTTGTTACTTGTAATATGTTTTATCTGCCCCCTGGAATTAATGTTTAGAACCTTGTTCCAAAGGTTTGAAAAACATCCGATTGTTGTCTATTACTCGTATTTACCTGCTGGATTTTTTAATCCGTTGGACAGTCCATCTAGAAAGGCCCTCCTGGATGAAGTTACAGAATCATCAACCCATACTTTACTTGTAGTGTGTCCTGCGTTTACCCACGTTTCATCAAGGTAATAAATCTTCCTGTTTTGATTTCTATATTTCCCAATTTTTGTTAAATAATCCCTCCTCCATAGCACAATTTCTTCTCTATCCAGTAGTAAACTATTACGACCTCGTTTTTTCCATTTGAAATTTAAATGCTTCAGTAACGCATGGAAAGTTGATCGTTTGAAATTTGGCAACAATATCTCCATTTACCTCCTGCAGTACTTTATCTATAGTAGGTATTTCATTCCTAAAGAAGAATTCATGCACTTTCCTCCTAATCGCATGCTTATCAGCTTCATCCAATGATTTAACAATACTTTTGCGATGTTTACTGGTCATTGGCTCAGAAAAGGTGTGATTTTTTTTGTATGGTCTTAACACATTAAACACTGATGCGCGACACACCCCAACTTTGTGAGAAACCTTCACAACAATTTCTTTGATGGTTGATGCCTCGTTCTCCTCGCGCTCGATCTTATATATATTCAAAATGACCTCTTTCATTTCTGCACTCAGGTGTCTTTTTTTAGAGCGTTTCCTAAGTGGACTACAGGAGTTTACAACTTCATCGGCAGTATCTGTACTACTGGGCATTTTGCGCAAGTAGTTGATAACAATAACAATTATTAACAAGGTATAACAATAACAACGACAAACTCAACAACTTAATAAGATAACAAACGAATACGTCCAAAGAAATATCAAATTGCAATGATGCACACGACATACGTAACACGTCTGAACCTGAATGTGACTCTGCCTTGATACGACTGCTCTGCCGCTCGGCATAGGCATTTAATTGCGAATTGACCAATGAGGGCTCCTGTTTTACGTCGAGACGGCGGCGTTAGCGTGAAAATCACCCGAACCTTTTGTTTACATCCGGTCTATCTCTTATCTGAATATACTGTAGTTATAAAAACAGTCGTCATTATTTACAAAAGCATCCCTGAACGTTGAAGTAGTACGTAATATTCATAAAATATATAAATATTCTCCTGTAGCAGTGTGTCATTGTCGACACCGCAGCAGGTTCATCAATTGGAGTTAGCGCCATCGACAATGCAGCGTCGCAAAATCGCGTCGTGCAAGCAACGCCAACGAACATCTTTGAAAAATATTAAAGATGTAACATTTACAACCTACAACCCCTAATTTTCAATCCTTACAAAAAAAAAATCCGAAAATGATCAGAAGGCTCTGAAACGTCAAAAAAAGAAGCTCGGGCGATTTTTATTTTTTCGTTTTTAGCACCCCACTCCGCGGCCACTGAACCGATTTTCAGAAACTATAAAGCTTTTCTGACCTTGGTATAGTAGTAATCTTGTGCGAAAATTTCATCAAAATCCGAGCGCTACTTTCCAAGTTATAGAGAGGTCAAGGTTTAGCGGACAGGCAGACAGACTGACGGACAGATCGACGGAAATGAGTGACATAGTCTTTCGTGATGAACATGTCATATGACATCCAATATTTTTCCTGTTGCCCTGTCCTGCTTTGCTTCACTTAGGCCCGTATCGTCAGTCGTTCCTATAATTGTAGGACGCCTTTATGGCCTCCTTGATTGTCATAGTTTTCTACTTTTCCGTGTCAGCGCTCTATTTTGAGGTTATGTCACAAATATCTATTTGCATCAAATTGTGCATGTTTTTGAGTTATATCCCTGAATTTTCCTAAAATTTAAAAAGAAAACATATCTTCGCAATAGGAGAGCGCTGACGCTGACACAGAATAGGTGCAATCTAGAAATGTTTGAAGGAGAGAAAGAAGTATGACAATCAAGGAGGTCATAAAGGCGTCCTACAATTGTAGGAACGACTGACGATACGGCCCTTACTGTCTAGATTTGTAATATCCCACCTGTATACAGTGAAAACCATATACCACTGACGTCAAATGTGTACGAGAGAGAAGCGCCAGAAGCTTGCAATGCGTGTGTTAGAAAGAAATAGGAGCACCTCATTGCCCAGCAATCCGAGTGACGAGGACACTGACGCCATCTGTGCACTGTTTCTAACATTTCTAACGGTATGCATCTGACAGCTTGGAGTGTAGTCTCCGAAGACCGAAAACGAGGCATGCCTACCTGACGCGCCTTTAAACTGTGTAGAATAAAATTACTAAGCAAATATATTTGCAACGAATGGTACCAGGTATGGCACATTTGCTTTGTGTGATTCAAAATGCCCATAGTCATCGCAACAGCTTTCTCTCGAGCTTCCCGCTTGTCGGCTGACGCATATGTAACAAATCTATACATTCTCAAATGTCATAAATATTTTTTGCGATAAGGCATTCAAGAAAGTGACTAGCTTCGCGACACTTAAGAATCCTATAATGGAAAAATATGTTTACGGATATCAGTTAACAATACTCGAGATACGCGCGCACTGACTTTGCCGGTACAAGGCCCGCGTTAGCAGTGGCGTACGATGTATTATGCTACTCTTCCTATTTGGTACCAGAGTTCTATTTATACAAGATTCACCATTTTTGAGGGTCCTCCTGTTTTTGTCAAATTTTCCATCAAGATTAGACATACAAGATTTTACAAATCCCCTATCTTTTGGCAGCGAAAATGTTGTTCACTGTCAGTCCAAATCGGTATACTAGGGTTTTTAGGAAATGCCGGAGGAACAAAACGTTTCTATTTCTCTTCTTAAGTTTTAATTCTCTATTGAACCTTTGAGCTTAGGTGAATGAATTCCGAAGATTCTTTAAACTTTGTGTATGAAAGACATTCGTCAAGCTAGAAGGCAAATTATTGCCTTGTGGTCAATTAGATGTTTCTAACCTGGATTTCCAAGAAAATCGTCTCTTTCTAGCAAGGTGGACGGCGTCTGGTATCCGTAGGCTGGTAGCCACGGGTTACCGCCACTATCCAAATCCACAGGTTGTCCCGGCCACTCGCTGAACGCCACCTCTTCCATCATCCTGTCTTCCAGTCATTCACTCCACGCACAAACTCACTTTCCTCCTCTTTCAACTTACTCGCGAACTCTTCACATCGCGTGTCCCTCGCAAGGACGGAAAACAAACAAACGACCGATGGCTGTCAAAACGTCAAACTCGCGACGCGCGTGGCACCCTCGATTTTGTTTGTATCCGTTCGGCGTCCGCTCCTCGCTATGGCAACAGCCTGCCGAGACGTGGATGACGGTAAAAAACGCGCTCGGCCAGCGAACAAGTTGTTGTTTCAAGCGCGACGTGGAGTCGCGGGTCACGTGATCAGAGGCACGCCAATGGCCGCGGAGAACGGGTTTTCAGCGGCCGCGGCGCACAGGTAAGAAAGGTGTTTGCGACGTTGTCGGATCTTTCATTTTGTACTGAAATCGGTAGCATCATCTGCAGGATTTATAAATGCAAGGTTTTTTTCTTGTTTAATCTCATAAATAAATATAGTGATAGAAAATCAATAGTATACAGACATTTGTACACTATTATAAACTGAATAAGAATAGTATTTGAACCTTACAATTCACAAAATCAACATACAACAGAAAGTCTTCGAAATTCATAAGCACAACATTGCAATCATTTAGGTAGCTCTGTGAAAAACTATTCTATTATGTGCTATGCCGATGATACACAGATATATAAGAGCTTTAATAGTAACACTTTACATACTTCAATCAATGAGCTTAATGATGATTTGGAGGCAATAGTAGGATACTCAAATGGTATCTTAAGCTCAATAAGGATAAGTGCTCAGTGATGCTTTTTTGTCCTGCTGTCAAACGTAACACTATATTGAATTCTCTTGACGTAAAAATCGATAAGGAGCGTCTAGCTGTCGTAAATACTACAAAAAATGTGGGGTTGATTATTGATTATACTTTACGGTTTAAGGAGCATGTTTCGTCTATCTTAAAAAAATGTTATGCAACTTTGAAGTGTTTCTATGTCAATCGCTCTATTTTGAATTTTAAAGTTAGAAAAAAGCTATGTGAGGCTATTATATTTCCTAGCTTATTTTACTGTAGCACTGTGTTCTATCATTGTCTTGATTCTATCACAAAAGCAAGACTCCAAAAACTCCAAAATACTTGTTGTCGACTTGTATTTAGTCTCAAGAAGTATGATCATGTTTCCTTAAAGAGATTTCAGCTTGGTTGGATGTGTATAGGAAATGCATGCAAGTACCGTATAGCAGTGTTTACACATAAGATCATATCTTCTCGCTCCCCCTTGTATCTTTATGAGAAATTTGTTCTCAGACGAAGTAATTCAGACATTGATTTCAGACACAAAAAAGACTAGAGATCCCTATGTATAAAACAACTTTATTTCGTAGTTCATACACTTACAATGCTATCCTGATTTATAACGAATTAGATGACAATATAAAGGATTGGCCAGTAAACAGATTTCGTAAGCATGTGAATCAGAATTATTTGTCATTGCAGTAATTGTGGAAAAGTTAGTTTTCAATTCTTTTGTTTTATTTTATTTTTACGTAATATATGCGTCTATATATGTATAGCTATCAAGTTTGTTTGTTTTGAAGCGTCTTTAGCTGCTTGTCAAAGTTTCCTTTGACTAAGTGTTTCAATTTATTATTTGGGTAGGTTAAGTAGAGTAGCCAAGAGCTAGACTTCGCCTACGTAGAGGTCACATTATATTGTAGTTTTTATAATGTGCCTAATAAAGACATTTTATTATTATTATTATTATTATTATTTCTGGACATTTTAAAACCTCTACATCTAGAAAATCCATGTCACTATTTACTATCGATCTTTGTGTCTATGCATGTAAAGTTTCCATATGTTACCACGTATAACTGCATCAATGTTGTATTGTATTAAAATGTTTTTAATGTTGAGGGTTCCTTACAAACCAGTAATCTTTTTCATTTCTGAAAATGTCTCAGCAATGGCGGAATTAATAGCAAGAATGAAAAGATGGAAATATAATTAAAGTTATGTTTTTTCAAGCTTATGATTCAAAATTCTGGAGGTAGGTGACACACAAGCTTAATGTTGAGGCTGGTGATCATTCTATTATAGCGACACATGTTTTTATTTATACATAATTATATTACAGTTTGTTCTAAGGTCGTTAGTTTGCCTCAAACCAATTTAATTATTCGTCATAATTCATTTCTCCCATTTCTAATACATACAAAGTAAATGTAATAATAAATAATAAAATGGTACAGATTTCATTTGATAAAAATATATTCTTAAATGTTTTAATCCGTTATTTTGACTAATCAAAAACTATTAGGTACTACATATACTAACATATAAATTTAGGAACCTATCATACGCGTATTATCTCCTCTGAGGCATCTCCTATATCCTAGCCAATAAGAGAAACCTCAGATGTTCAACAAATTACTTCACTGACGTTCCAGCTGACACGGTCTCCTTTTCAAATGTGGCAAAGTAAAAACCATAATAAATATTAAATGATCAATTATTGCAACCGTATTTAAAATCATTGATACCAACTACATTGCAAATTAGTAACAGTATTCTGAGCCATCAAGATTCCGCCACTGTACTGCTGGAATTCCATACAAACCTCGGCAACCAGTAATACACATGTCAGTGTCGAGTTATGCATTTCGATCTCGAGCGATGTTGATTTCCTTTATATAGCAAAAAACAAAAACAAAATGGAAGGTATATTATGCAATATATTTAACAGTAATCAAATATACATAGGTCAAGTCTAAGTCATGGAGGTCATCTTAACAAATAAGCTATATGACACAGTGAACAAAAAATCAACAATTCAAGCTAAAATGTATATATCAATGCATCTGCTTGGTTGTCACTCGATACACGTCCGGTGGCAGCTCACAACACTTTTATAAATTCCTACTATAGATACATTTTGCAATGTAAATCTGGCAACAGTGGATGCACTTTCAATGCAGTGGCAGTTCGAGATTTCAGGCTAAGCGTGCTTGCGGAATAGGCGTACTTGACCAGTGGCGGGGTAAATTCTCCTTCAAAAAAGTGTCTACTTCAAGAGGGCTCTACATATACCAGTGTCAGTAGAATATACGTTACTTTTTCTCAAAGATGTAGACATTTTTCCACATGTCTTGTAACTGTTCAGCGATTTAGCGCAGTGGAATGCATCTCTGAATATGTTTCGCTATACTGCATATACCTACTTTTTCCATAAATTTAAAGGCCTAGAAACATCTAATAATGTATGCACATTGCTGCAGCTTGTAGCATAGCACCGAGTGTTGTTCTGAGCCGACCTTCAAGACATTCTTAGATACCCCAGGCAGTGTAATTTTTAAAATCAGTAGGAAATATCGAACAGTTCGTTGGGAAGACGAATAATGACTGGATGTAACTCATGCGATGAGATAAGAAACGACTTTAAAGTTTTAATAAGGAATTGGTTATTACAAATAACATGTTTTTCCTGTCGTCATGCTAGCTGGAACATTAATTGAAAGGTGTCTAAAAATCTACACAAGGTTTGTATTAAATAGAAAAAACAGGTTTTCTTTAGATTTTCTATTGTATTATCAAGTATACGAAATATCGTTATGTATTGGAATAGCAGATCAGGCATATGGCCTCTTCAGTTTTGTTGGCATATGCGCACTCTTTTATCGAAATTTTCTTTGATTATTCTGCATAAATTTGGCAGATTTTTGTTGATGCTGCGTTGGGTTTCCCTTATTCAATCCATGGGTGTGTGTGTGTGTGGACTTCTTTCTGTCTAAATTGAACTGTTGATTTGGGTAACACAATACATGTGACTTAGGAAGACGGTGCAACTTGCCACAGCTCAATTCCACGGTAATATTTGCTCTTATATCTAATCTATTAGTAGATATAACCCTATCTCGCGTACTATACTCGTATACTCTAACTACTCTAACAGAAAAATGACAATCCAAAGAAGAAAAACTGAGTCTATTTAGTTCAAATCTCATGTGATTTTAGAGTACGATTTAGTTTCACAACTTAAAATCATTAAAGAAAAAATATTTTTTTAACAGTCCATGGTTTTTCCAGATATTTAAGAAATAACTATGTATATTAATTTCTTGCGCAATCTTGTCATAATGAATCCACACTAATCCACATTGCGTCATTTATTTTTAGGTGAATACGTAGGTACATTCGCATTCACAATAGAAAACGATGTTCTCACGTTTGTTAGAAAAAATAATGGGTTCCATTCCTTTCTAATGGCATCCTACCACCATTATGTAGCAATTCTGTAACTGCAGAAGTACAAAATGTAAATTTTACGTTACTTTTGCAGTCTTAAGAGCTGTTTTACTTTTTCTTTCACTTAGAAATAACACTCAAGCCAGCATTATCATTTCTGTATTTATTGAAGATGCTTTGATATTAACATTGATACTACAATATCACTACGCTCTAGTCATGTAACGTTCTGTTACGGAATTGTGCTAATCTTCAATTAGCGCTCTCAGTAGGGTGATAGCTGATAGAGCTTTCTGAACCACCTGAAAATTAAAATCATAGTACCGGACGTTTTAAATTCGACTCTCACCATTGTGATCTCGGACACGGTAAGATACGAAGAAGGTTGAATAGAGTCAAAGTTTCGGATTTAGGTAGATACTCAAAAAAATGGTAGCGAATATTTCCGGAGATGGACAAATTGTTACAAAATAGTTTTTATTTTTTTCTTGACTTTATTTGCTAGCTAGCATTATCGTGATGCTACACTCAGTTGTTCTTGATCAGATGAACGATGATGTGGGTCAAATTTAACGATATCAACGCACAAAAAAATCGCTAAGGTCAACCAAATGACTTGATCGGGTTCACTTGTACTGAATGTGGATTACATGTCCCCCTGTCTCCACTCTAAGCCCGGCGCCTCCAGTGCTGCCAGATCGAACGCAACGTTGCCACTCTCATCACTTAATTTGTAGTATCTGTCATACATTGACATTGTCAAAGTAATTTTCCGCAAGACTACTTGTCTTTCTTTGTATTAAACTGTTTGCCTATGCCTAATTCAGAAGAATTGTTTGACTGATTATATGATGAAACAAATGACTATGTGATAATTTTAAGGCTTTTTAAAAATATTTTTATTTTAAATAAGTATAATCTTACAATAACAATGTATGGTATATTATACATTTTTTAAATGATAACTAAAAAATCTATCCATCTTTGTAAACATCCAATATGGCCTCTATAAAAAAATAAAGTTGATGATTGAGCACAAGTGATAGAACATCGTATTAAAATTCTAGCTTGTAGAAAAGGAAAACTGGCAATGGTACATTATTTTGAATTCCAACCACAAATAAGGTCGGGTAGAAATAAAAACGATTTTGTTAAAATTCAGTTTTTCTTCTCCGGGCATACTCTCACAGCAAAACTTTATAAGTGACCTTTTCTTAGTTACCTACATGCGCGACCTGATCCCCATTAACTTTCTTCGTATCGCCTGCCATTATTACGATTCCAATGGTTAGAGTCGAATTTGAAACACCTGGTAAAGATTATACAGGGTGGCCCATAAGTCCTTTGAGCTGGAAAAAAGGAATAAAACCAAACTAGTTACATTATGAAGAATTATTATATTTTGTTATCATCTTTATTGAATGGGAATTATGTTTTAAAAATCACATCGTCTAAATGCAATCCATTACGATCACGGCACTAATATAAACGACGTCTAAAATTGTCGATGACTGCGTGGCAAGTCAACACTGTAATGCTTGCCATTTCTCTTCGGATATTTTCTTTCAGGACATCAACTGATCGCGGAGTGGTGTCGTACACTTTACTCTTGAGGTAGCCCCATAAAAAGAAGTCCATTGGGGTCAAGTCTGGACTACGTGGTGGCCAGGAAATGTCTCCTCTTCGAGAAATTACTTTGCTGGGAAAAAGTTGACAGACGACGGGCATAGAAGTGTTGGAGGTGTGGGCAGTTGCTCCGTCCTGTTGAAACCAGGTCTGCGTATTATAGCCTGGAAAATTCTGCAACGCTGTTGTCAAAAACTCCTCTATCATTGCTACATACCGCTCCGAAGTAACAGTTAATGCGCGACCTCTGTCGTCCTCAAAAAAATAAGGGCCTACGATGCCATGCGCTGACATAGCAGCCCAAACTGTAACTTTAGGGCTGTGTAAGGGTTTCTGATGCTTACGCCTTGGATTTTCGGGGCTCCAATAACGGCAATTTTGTTTATTTACATGCCCGTTTAAATGGAAGTGAGCCTCGTCCGAGAACAACACATTATTGAGCGAAGAAAATCGATTCAACATTTCATTCGCAAAGTTTAGTCTCTGAATAGCGTCATTATCTTTTAATTCCTGCACTAACTGAATTTTGTAAGCGTGCAGATGTAAATCTTTCCTTAAAATCCGCTGTAAAGATGTTCTGGGTACGTTTAGTGCACTGAAACGCTTACGAGTAGACTGGGTAGGATTTTGACGAACAGACTGTGCCACAATGTTGATGTTTTCTTCAATACGAGTTGTCCTTGGTCGACCCCACCGCTGTTTATCTAACGTCGAACCAGTCTCTTCGAACTTAGCAACCCAGTTCTTAATCGTTTGAGCTGTTGGACACTTTGTAAAATTGTGTAAATTGTGGTATTCTCGATATTTACGCCGCGCAATGGTTGCCGAAACATTATTTTGATAAAACGCGCGCACACAAAAAGCACGATCCGCTCCAGTGAAACACTCCATGGCGACTGAATTCCCAGACACTGAAAATACTGCCCCCACCTCGCCCGCGCCGCTCACGCTCACCCGTTAAATTTTATTCAAATTTGAAATTTCAAAGGACTTATGGACCACCCTGTATTATAATTTTGTAACCTTTATATCGCTTATGCATGAATCGAAAACCGTCACTTTAAAATAAAAAGATATAATCGCAATTAGTGGAAACTAATTTGTATAAAAAAACTAATCATACGGCAATAAGAACTTCATTATCAACGTTAGCCATCCCACCAGCTGTGATCGTGATCCCTTTTTCTGTGTTCATCATCACAAAAACTAAGGCTCTCTTCAACGGTGATTTGAAGAGGTACCAGTCTGAGTTTTCTAATGCGTCTATCACAGAAATACTCTGGAAATATGCAATGATATTAAAAGATAAAGCAGGGATGGAACACTCTATGACAAAAAGTGTTGGATGAACTGTCTCTGTCTCATAGCACAAAAAGTTTGATCGTACAGTTTATTTTTGTTTATATAAAAGACAAGCTTCGAATATTTACGTCTGTGAACTGTCTAGCTTTTATTCAGAGACAACTTTTTTAGGAACCATTTTCTTAGATGTTCGCAAAAATACGATGAGGTTTTCAGAAATATCGGTATTTTTAAAATATATCAGCACAAGTATCATATAATGCTATTGCTAATACTGTCGTATTTTGTTAGGTCCCATACCCTTTGATAGGTGATTCTACTTTTGGTTTTGATGTTAATCAACAGCTGACACCCTAACATATACTTAAAGACTGCACCTCATAAAAAGTGTTTTCTAATGAAAAAATCAAAGAGATACGTTCATTTGTTCGTGCTTTTTACCTGTTCTCTCAAATCTGAAGCTGGAATGGCATAAAATGCAAGTTGTATCATACAAGAACCAGTCAGATTGAATAACATAGTAGTTTTGGTAAAATCGGCATGATCCTGAAAAATATATCAATTTATGAAGAATGGAGAAGAAATATGCATACTGTTTCTTACAACACTTAGTATGTAACCGTTGATAACAAGGACTGCGTAGCTCATGAACAGCTGAGGTGTCAAAATCCGGGAGCAGAACCGTTCGAGTTCTCTACCAAAGCTACAAATAGCAAAGCTTAATGCTTGTAAACGTTGGCTCTAAGCTTATAATACGTTGTATATGGCACAAGAAGATACAATACAGGCAAAATTGATTTAATACTTGGACTAACAAGATATTTATATTAAGCTCGTATCTTATGACGAAAAAATCTGAAGTCGTATTCCCATTCAGGAGGCAAAAATACGTGAAAATAATGTAACTCCTGAAATTTATCCTGTGGTTTTCATGTACATAGGACTCCATTGTCTGGCCGAATAAAAAAATTCAGTGTACAAAATAGATTGTGACTTTGGTAAATGCTACATCAGGGAAACATTAAGACCTGTTGAATGAACAATAAAAGGCTATGCAACAAAGGGAGAAACGTCAAATTCAGCACTAATCGAGCACGTATAGCACACGTATAAAGTGAGGTGAAGTCTCAATATTGCACAAAGAGCATAACAATTATTACAAGAGGGAGGTATAGGAATCAGGCTACATAAAATTAAACAATTGTGTTTATAATTCTTCTATGGACTGTGACACAATTTGTTTGAGTATCCTTGGAGGAAAGATGTAATTCATATTTTCCAATCTAACTATTGAACCATACGTTTTTTGCTTCCACTTTTTTTTCTTGTGGTTTGTTATTGGATCTTGAAGGCGCAGATGTTTTAATCGTAATCTCAAAGCCAAACCATGATCATATTATTTAATCACAGGGCAAACAACATAGTTCCCTTCAGATGTCGAAGTACTATTTTTCGCATTTGGTGGCTTTTCACGCTCTCAGAGAACTTTTGGCGTTCCCGAGACGATGGAAGAGGGTGACGTGTCGACAATATTGATCGGTGATCTTTTGTTTTTTGTTCCCCTTCCCCTCTCGAGTCTGGATCGGAGCGTTTCGACGTCGATGCGGTTTTTCCGGTTTGTTTTCCGGGTTCGCGAGAGGAATTAACGGAAAGCGATACCGTTTCGGAAACTAGAAACTCGGCGCTTTACGGGCGAGTGAGAACCGTCTTGGTGCGAGGCGAAGAACGTTTTAAATTGGCTGTTAAAGTCGAAAAAAGGGCAGATTTTCGTGCTGTTCGATATTCAATTTATATCTCCTCCAAAGATAAAGGAGCTACGAACCTAACGATATCTGCGTGAGAAAGCTCAGGCATCGGACATTAGGATAGCGTCTTTTTTTATTTCTTTATTCCTTTTCGTTCAAAAGTTTCGATTTTTTAAAATTCCTCGACTATATGCTACTTTTCGATATTATGACAGAGTCTCCATGTTTCCGGCTTTGTTCTGGCCTTTTGCTACTATATACATGCAAGTTAAAAATTTATTGAAAAATAAATATTTTGAGCGAAAGAAACGAGGCTGACTATTAGAATTCCCGTTAGATTTCGAAAAAGCAAACTTTTAGAGCCTCAAAGGTACTGATGACAAGCCATTTTTGGGCATACTCTGTCTTCTTCGTTACGAATCGAGATAGCTACGATTTTTTTTCGCAAAACGAAAGATCAAAGTCACCTGTATAACCGGATACACACACACACACACACACACCTTAACCGATGGCGTTTTTTATACTCGGCAGATTACTAAATTCCAAGATAATATGCAATAATTTTGAGTCTGACAGATGTTACCTTCCCCTGTTCTGGATTTATCCCGAGATTCGGGACTCCTATTAGGCGAGGTATTGTAGGTATGATAATATTTCAAAAGCGAGCGCGTGCTAGCGGAACGTCCAACACGTGCCATTTTCGGCTTTATGACGATCGCTTCATCCAAATTGGATCATGCCGAATAGCATTGACCTTTTTTGGCATGGAAATAAACATTTTTAAATAGAATTATATTCTATATTCTAAGTCTACCGGGCTATAACAACCAAGCACGTTGCGTTGTGTACGAACTAAATTCGCTTGTCTAGTACATTAAAAAACGCTTATCGCTTTGGGGGCTGGTCGTCCTTTTGGAAGCCTACCCGAGGAGGTCCTGGGCTTTACTGCTTTTACACGGTGCCATTTTAAAATTGCAATGATGAATGACATTAACTACACTTGATATATGTGTGGTGAAAAATGAGCGAACAAGTAAAGCGAAAATAAATGTCAAAGTACCCACTGTTCAGTTGAATTGAAATTCCAAGTACGGCTCTGTCGTAAAATCCGTATTTACATTGTAGTCGTACGTCGTATAACTGTACGGTGGCGCTGGCGCTGTGGTCGTGATCGAGGGACAGGTCAGGACCGGCGTCGATTTGGTTTAGGTTTGATTGAGTTTGCGGAGCCCAATATCTCGGTTCTCATAAGACATCGGTTTATATACTAAGTGACATATAAATCCGAACACCCAGTTTAAATGGTTTTATTTTAATAAAATTTTGTATAAGTACTTAATGAAGCATAATAAGTAAATGATAAAAATATCAAAATGATTGCACTGCTTTAAAGCCCTTTGACCTTTAATAATGTGTGGATGCACTCTGATGTGCTACGCATTCTCCAACGCGCCTAGGCATACTTCTGATCAGGTGGTCAATGTCCTCCTGTGGTATCTTATTCCAGGCAACCACTAACTCCTCTCGAAGTGCTTCTAGAGTCTGAGGAGGACGTTGCAAATTGAGCAATCTCCTACCCATCATATCCCACACGTGCTCAATTGGGGATAAGTCGGGAGATCTTGGTGGCCATGGTAACAATGTGACATAATTATGTTGAAAGAAGTCTATTGTGACTCTTGCAACATGTGGTCGGGCATTATCTTGTTGGAAAGTTGGATCTGCCAGGGTGTCAAGATAGGGTAAAAGATGGGGTTCTAGAACTTCGTGGATATAACGCTGCGCGTTCATGTTACCTCTGATGAAGATTAAAGGTGACCTGGAGCCATAAGCTATAGCACCCCAAACCATAACTCCAACAGTGTGATGAACATGTCTTTCAACAAAAAACTGTGGATTCCTCCTTTCACCACGCCGCCTTCTAACCCTGGCACGACCATCGTGCATGCTTAAACAAAATCGAGACTCGTCACTAAAGACAATACTGTTCCATTCCTGATCCCAGAGTGACCGTTGTCTGCACCACTCAAGGTGATTACGTCGGTGTTCTCGAGTTAAAGGGAGGACCCAGTGTGGCCGGTATGAAAACAAGCCAAAACTTCTCATTCGTCGGTAAACACTTCGCATGCCAATAGGTCTTCCGTGTTCTGCAAACCATTCATTTGCAATGGACCTGGTAGTGGAGAAACGGTCCCTTAAGGCCAATAATCTTAGGCGGCGATCTTCACGGTCTTTTGTTCTACGGCGGCGTCCAGTGCCCCTTGCTCTTTGCGTACGGCCTTCTCGAAGCCATGCCTGACAACACCTAACCACAGTGTCTACACTTCTTTGCAATCTGAATGCAATTGCCCGAAAAGAAAGTCCAGCTTCCCGAAGTCCCACTATACGGCCCCTATCAAACTCACTAAGTTGACGAAATCGTACAGGTCTCCGTACTCTAGGAATCGTAACCGATCGTAAAGGATGTCAAGAACCAAAATCCGCCAACGTTGATTCTTTACTGCGGCTGAAATATTTATTTTTAGAGCGTTAGTGAATTAAAAAAAGCAGTATAAAAACCGGAATGTCCAACTGATAAGGCTGAAAATTTTTTCATTTGTTATTTACAGTAAGAAAAATACATTCACCAACTTTTATTAAAATAAAACCATTTAAACTGGGTGTTCGGATTTATATGTCACTTAGTATATGATACTAGGAAAATCCGCTTATTTTCACAAGATCAACACGTCGTGTAAAGGAAAACCCCAACTTTTTGGACACCCCGCATATGAAAAGACTTGCCTCCAGCAAGTATTTTCTCTGAAATCACTGATCGGATGTTGATAAGATTGACACAGGTTTAAAACAAAGACAAACTTGTTTTATGGTTTTTGAAAAATTTAGAAGCAGCGAAGCTACGGACAAAGGGACATACAAAACAGAAACTGCTTAAAAGTTTCACGATGTTTTGGAATTACACATTTTTTCCATATACATATTTGTTATTGAAACAGAAATATAGTAGATGTATTTGTCGTCTGTCCGGTAATCCTTGACACTTCTCATCTGGGAAAGTACTGCTAGGATTTTGACGAATTTTTGACACGTTGCTGGGAATGGAAAAGCTTTGTAGGTTTTTGGTATTGAGAAGCGACCCAGCGGCGGCGGAATAATGAACAAAAACGGAAAATTTTAAAACGTTTCCAAATTTAGTTTTTCAAGTATCTGATCATTTTTCGGCGTAATCAAATAAAATTCCGGATGGGTCAACATATTTAAAAACTCTAGATCTTGTTTTGTGAAGTTTTGGCTCCTTTAAGGTGTAGTAATAAATTCTTGGGGACTCAAAAATTTTCAAATCATGTATTTTCACATTTCACTTATCACTGATAACACTTATAATGTACTAGAATATTAAATAGATCTTCCTTTTATAAAGTATACTGATTTGGGATTTTTCAAGCACGATGATTGACCAACATATACAATCAAAGAATGGAAATCATTGGAGGTTCCAAAGAAAAGGGATAAGTCAAATCGTTTCAAAAGGTGGAATCTAATCGTGACTGGGTAGGTTTATTTAGGTACGATGAATCTTCGACCACTGTCAAACTATATAAAATAAATTTATCATATTTCTGTTTTCATTACAGATGTAGGGGAAACATGTATGACACATGATGTCTAACAGGAGCATAATATTACCGGTATCAGCAGCTTCTTAACAATAGTGACTGACACCAGTTTACCACATACAGCTTGCAACCTGCGATATTCAGCCATTACAAGCAATCTATGAAACTTTGTAATACAATTTTTATTTTTTTGTCTGGGTCAATAATTAGGGACAGACAGACAGACATAGACAGACCGACGGTAATGAGTGGCATGGTTCTTCGGGATGATCATGTCATATAAAATACAAAAACAATGTCTCATTACAGTGCTGCCTCGCCCAATGGCATATAAAGTAAAATCGGCGAAGTATGTTGTGATTATAATGCAAGTAATTTATAATTACCGCAGTAGCTTGGCATGATGTTCCACGCATATCTTCAATCGTTCCATGACAACGCTCTGAAAACTTTGAGAGTTGAATCGCTCCAAATCAGAGCGATGGTGCTCGATACCTTGAGTCAGTCTCCTCAGCAGCTCCTTAAGGAGCATGTACTGTACAAGAAGATGCTGCACGCAATACATATACAAAATATCATAGAAGGCATTTCCTAAAATTGATAACAGAAGGTTCCATATCATAACAACGTAGATGATCTCATGTAATGGAGACGGATTGGTATCAAACGGCGTCCATATGATGTTGGGCAGAGGTCTTACTCCTTCAGGCATGTCCACCAAAGGAAATAATATCAAGAGGGCTAAACACATCATGGATAGAATGAACTGGAACAGAACGATCATGTTCGTGAAGTAAAAGCGTTTGAAGGCTTGTTGTTCGATCTTGGAACCTGCGACGTGGAAGTCCCAGAATTCGTACATTACTGTGTTGTAGAAGTAGGCCACTTTATCCCTGTTGGAGTAGAGAGCAAACATTTTGCATACTGCCTGAAAAATCGAAATCTTATGACCTTTTACTTCCTGATATCCAGAAAACAAAGTTGTTGTCGTCTTACCATAAACCTTACTGGATATGTCGCAACCAGCTCAGCTACCTTTTTAGGCTCATTCAGTGTTTCGTAAGCATAGATGGTTCTTCCTATTAGGATAAGTAGCTTCAATATAGCAGCACAATGCCAAAAATATTTCTTGTAGCCTTCAAATCCGTGCATTTCTTGACAAAACCTTATCTTCCCTATCGGGTCGACTGAAAAATATCGCTGAAGGTTTTCTTGGGATGAATTATATAAATACTACAAATTTTCAATCAATATACTAGTCAAATCTAAAATTTGCATCACTTTATCAAATAACATATTGATTTTTGATGTCTACAGGTTTATGAATTGGCAGCCTTGGTTGATTTAATGTCGATAACTTGAATTCAATTTTGAAACGTTTTTTTACATTTTATATGTTTAAAAATTTAATAACATATATAATAAGATGTTAAGCCTAGAAAGTAGAATTATCTTTGGCTGATAGTTTCATTTAGTCTGGGAATAGGTGCAGATGTTTCTTTGAATCGCGTTTGATGATTGTGGTCAATACAATGTAACAATTTTGGATTTTTTCTTAAATATACTGTGACATATAAATCCGAACACCCAGTTTAAATGGTTTTATTTTAATAAAATTTTGTATAAGTACTTAATGAAGCATAATAAGTAAATGATAAAAATTTCAAAATGATTGCACTGCTTTAAAGCCCTTTGACCTTTAATAATGTGTGGATGCACCCTGATGTGCTACGCATTCTCCAACGCGCCTAGGCATGCTTCTGATCAGGTGGTCAATGTCCTCCTGTGGTATCTCATTCCAGGCAACCACCAACTCCTCTCGAAGTGCTTCTAGAGTCTGAGGAGGACGTTGCAAATTGAGCAATCTCCTACCCATCATATCCCACACGTGCTCAATTGCGGATAAGTCGGGAGATCTTGGTGGCCATGGTAACAATGTGACATCATTATGTTGAAAGAAGTCTATTGTGACTCTTGCAACATGTGGTCGGGCATTATCTTGTTGGAAAGTTGGATCTGCCAGGGTGTCAAGATAGGGTAAAAGATGGGGTTCTAGAACTTCGTGGATATAACGCTGCGCGTTCATGTTACCTCTGATGAAGATTAAAGGTGACCTGGAACCATAAGCTATAGCACCCCAAACCATAACTCCAACAGTGTGATGAACATGTATTTCAACAAAAAACTGTGGATTCCTCCTTTCACCACGTCGCCTTCTAACCCTGGCACGACCATCGTGCATGCCTAAACAAAATCGAGACTCGTCACTAAAGACAATACTGTTCCATTCCTGATCCCAGAGTGACCGTTGTCTGCACCACTCAAGGCGATTACGTTGGTGTTCTCGAGTTAAAGGGAGGACCCAGTGTGGCCGGTATGAAAACAAGCCAAAACTTCTCATTCGTCGGTAAACACTTCGCATGCCAATAGGTCTTCCGTGTTCTGCAAACCATTCATTTGCAATGGATCTGGTAGTGGAGAAACGGTCCCTTAAGGCCAATAATCTTAGGCGGCGATCTTCACGGTCTGTTGTTCTACGGCGGCGTCCAGTGCCCCTTGCTCTTTGCGTACGGCCTTCTCGAAGCCATGTCTGACAACACCTAACCACAGTGTCTACACTTCTTTGCACTCTAACTGCAATTGCCCGAAAAGAAAGTCCAGCTTCCCGAAGTCCCACTATACGGCCTCTATCAAACTCACTAAGTTGACGAAATCGTACAGGTCTCCGTACTCTAGGCATCGTAACCGATCGTAAAGGATGTCAAGAACCAAAATCCGCCAACGTTGATTCTTTACTGCGGCTGAAATATTCATTTTTAGAGCGTTAGTGAATTAAAAAAAATCAGTATAAAACCGGAATGTCCAACTGATAAGGCTGAAAATTTTTTCACTTGTTATTTACAGTAAGATAAATACATTCACCAACTTTTATTAAAATAAAACCATTTAAACTGGGTGTTCGGATTTATATGTCACTTAGTATATATCATTGAATGTTAAAAATATATTTGCCGGCAGTCGAAAAGCTGAGATTCGTTGTAATGATTTTCTGTTGGAAAACACTTCTTTTTGATTAGCATAATCTCCAAAATCTACTTCTGCGTAATTTCAATCTTTATTTAATAAAAATTCATGACTTCACCCCATGCAAAGATTCCACAAGATAATATTGATTAAACAAGGGCATGATATATCATTTGTAGATATTTTTCACTTAAAAAATCTGCTGGTGTATTTGATTTTTGGAGTGGGGTAGCTTTTATTTAATGTTCAACGTATACAGGTATATTCCATGTTAGATGGTTATCTATGAACTCCAATCTTTGTCTGAATAAATAATTACCGAATCGTAAGCGTAATCAATAATTTCTCCAGCACTGTTCAACGTAAAAATATCATTAATATACAAATTAAAAAGGATTGGTCCTAATACGGTTCCTTGTGGACTCCACATCTAACTGATAGATTTTAACTTAGTGTACTGTTAATGTTCACACTTTGTGTTTTATCCTTCAAATGACTTTCCATGAGTTGATAAGTGGCTACACGACATCCTAAATTTTCCTATGTTTGTAATTATGTTCGATGCTTAAAAATGCATGCTCTTGTCTTATTACTATCAATGTGCTTGTAAATTTTGGTTGTTAGCTGAGTTAACTTTGCCCCCTGAAATCCCTATCGCTGTTCACAGATGAGATTGTATTTTGCAATAAAATTTGAAAATCGTATTTTTTGAAAAGTTTGTCAATGCAGAAATTGTGCGATATTTACAAAGTTTCTGTTTATCTCCAAATTTAAATATGTTTTATTATAGATTTTTTAATTGGGTCGTGGATCTTGCCATGCAGATATTTATAAGATACGCCAGTATCTTAGAAATTTTATAATTTATTTGTTTCAGATGGTACGCGGTTATATGATAAAAACCCGGTAATTTTTTAAACTGTAGCCCTTTTATCATATCTGCAACTTCCTATTGATCGATCGGTCTCAGATAATGAAATGTTGCGTTAAGTTTTTGGTACACATAAGTTGTATTTCATTAGAATTGTCTTTTCCCAGATTTTCACCAGAAAAATATTTAGAAAATTCATTACCTGTTTCGATATCTTTTTTTTGTAAGTTCGCCATTTTCTTTTTGTACAGTGGAAATTTCTTGGAATTTTTAGAATTGCTGTTAACTTAATCCTTTACAATTCAAATTGATTAAGAACTTCTAAATCATGTGGAATTTTTTTTGTTTCTTCACACTGTTTAATTTTCCTGTTAATAGATGTAATCCATTTGATATCCATGGCTGCCCTTTAACATTCCTTCGTGGAATCTTAATACGATTTGTACAACAGCTCAATATATATTGAGTAAACGAGAGACTGATGTCTAATCTGATTACTGTCAAAGAATCAAAGTCAACGAATTGACCTCAATTTTGCTTCTAGGAGACAATAAGCGTAACAGCAAAAATCGAAGTCGGTATTTCATACAAAATCGTCATTATAGTGTCTGTCAGTTTGTCATTTTTCCAGAAATCGTTTCTTCTATCAGGAAAGAATCATCGTTTACACATTTTTTGAATGATGTTTCTGTAATTTCACATTCATGCCTATTAAAATTATTATTTTGTTTATTTGTTTGTTTGTTTGTTGAAGACTTATTTAGCATTAATGATACAATTTCAATTTTGTATAATTATTCGTTTACACATTTTTCTGAATCCATTTACTGTAATTTCACATTCTTGTCCATTAAAATTACATCACTCTGCATTTTGAGTACCTATTCATAAAGTGATTTTTTAATTTCACCTTGAATTTTTTTAAAATCGAACACTGTTTAATATCATTATTCATTTTTTCAAACTCAAATACGCCCTTTTGAAATACAGATTTGCTAATATGCTACTATTACAATTTTGCAGATAAAAATCTATACTGCCTCTAGTTTCATAGCTATGATAATAACTATTTAATTTTGGTAATAAATGATTTTTTAATGTAAATATGAAAATGAGAACTAAATAACATATGAAATTTTTTACATTCAACCACTGTAGTTCTTTTAACATAGACTTAATCCTAGCATATTTGTTTTTATTTAACATGAATCTCATAGCTTTATTATATAGAATTTGTAATTTTGAAAATATGTTTTCATTTGCTGTAAGTAAGATGATTGAACAATATAAAAATTGGGGAAGGATTATAGTGTTATACACAAATTTTTTGTTAAACTCTATATAAGAAATAATATTTTATCTTTTTTGATATTTTTGAAATAATGTATGCATAATGCTCTTGAAACAGTAGCTTTCTTTCCACATATATACCCAGATATTTGAATAATTCGACTACTTAAATTTTTTCATCATAATCATGAGCCTAGTTATATTGTCAGGTAAATATTTCCCTATTGTCATACATTTTGTTTTATTAGTATTTAATTCAGGTTTATTAACATTTAACCAATTAAGTTCCTTTTAATATTACTATCTAATAATTCTGAAGCAGTTTCCAAATGTTTGTGTGCTATATGTGTCAATGTATCGTCCACAAATATATACTCCCCTGTGGCACCCCTACTGATATATTTTGAACGCTTGACATAATATTTCCATTTAGCTTTTTGCCTTCTATTTACTAAATAATTTTGTAAAATGTTTAATACTGATCCTTTAAAACTATAGTGATGTAATTCCATTAACAATGTTTCCATATCTATAGTCTCAAATGTCCTTTTGAAGTCTAAGAGTACTGTCACAATACATTCTTTCTCATCTATACTTCTTCTCCAGTCTCCCACCATCATTTGGATCATTTTGTGTTGTTCGTAATGAACATACGTTACTTATCTCATTTGCCGCTGATTTTCGTACTTTGACAAAAACCTAAGTAAATGTTAGTGAAGGATTTTATCAAAAACATATTTTCAACTACTAGCCAGATGGAAAACAGTAAGTATTCAATTTGTTCTCTTTTCCTATGAATCATTACTTACAAGAAATTCGGTGCTCTGGATATTTAGGATACATGAACGGCATTATCGGGCCTGATGGATAAGCTGATATGTTCTAAAAAATGATTTACTGGCGATACCTACCTATGGTTATCACATTATACTTGCTAGTGAAATTACATACTTTCCGCTTGCACAGTTAGCATAGGTGGAACATACATTCTATGCACATCGATAGTATCAGTCCAAGAATAAAGCTGTTAAAACGAAAGTTTGGTCAAAAGGTAGGATGTCGTATATACGAGAGCGGTCCGAGAAGTATTTATCCTCACCGTCTGATGGCGCCACTACCACAAGAGAAATTTCCTATCGTGTAGTACATTGATTCCCAAAGTGGTCTATATCGACCCCTAGGAGTCTATGACAACCTGCAAGGGGTCTACGTCAGCGAAAAAAAATTTGGGGATCCATGAAATGAATATGGGGGTCCACGATAGTGGATCTCAACACATACACTGATAGTACCTATTTACTTCCATCATACTATCTTATAATATCAAAACATATACATTATTTATAAAAGTACCTATGAAGTAAAAAATTTATTATATATGTTTATAAAATTGTGTAAGTTGTAGGATGTTGGTATTCGCTTTGTGGTCGCAATACATTCTGAACTTGTAAAAACCTGAGAGTCGCAAGTCTGAGAGCTTCGCTACCTTGCACTGACTTGTTCAATTCGTCACTCTATAAATACGAATGTGGGACAAATACGTTTATTCGTTTCCTGAATCTTGAAAAGGAAAGTGCTAAGAAAATATTTTAAAAAATATAAACAGATAGTATATCACACAAATTATAGTGAGTCAGTGTTATTTTGTTTGAGAGTGCTGTGGAAAAGTAAGTACATTATTTTTTATTAAATTTTAGTTTTGTACTCGTAGTTAGCAAAGATAGATAAATTACGTGAATCATGAGTTATTAGTAGTTAAATATTCAATCATGCAAAATTACACGAGTACTCCTCAATAGTTTCTTTTTGAAAGTTTTAGGAATCGGTAATATAATTACAGTGCAATCTCCGTAATTCGAGCTAATTGTTGCAAGAAGATGTTCGAATTATGGAATGTTTTCGAAAAAATCAAAAAATATTTTTAATATACAGCTGCTGGATTTTCTGTCTTATTTAAATAATTTAATTTTGCCCACAGATGACTGATGCCATGTCCGAATCTAAAAAGAAATGTAGACAGTACAGTGTTGATTATTTGAAATTTAGCTTCATTCTATCATTGCCGGACAAACAATCGCCTATGTGCCTTTTATGCAACAAAGTTTTGGGCAATGACGCTATGAAACCATCTAAACTGCAAGATCATCGGAGAAGATGCCACCCTGATAAAACAGAGAAAGATTTGAAATACTTTCAAACACTCAAAGATAAATTTCAGAAGAGACCTACACTGGACAGAATTTCGCTTCGACGTCACAAAGAAATGATGATGGTTTGCGGGCGTCTTACAATATCTCGTTACTTATAGCAAAATCCGGAAAACCGCATACTATCGGAGAGAAGTTAATTTTGCCAGCCGTTGAAGAGGTTTTAAAAACTGTTCTACACAAACCTGCATCTGATATCATCAATACTGTTGAAAGACGTATTGATGAAATGAGTTCTGATATTGAAAGCTTCTTATGTAATTATTTGCAAACGACACCCTATACAACTGGACGAGTCAACTTTACCTGATAATGCAGCATTATTATTGGCATATGTTCATTTTATTATGAATCAAGAAATCTACGAAGAACTGCTCTTCGCAAGTACTTTGATAACCGACACTAAAGGTGAATCAATATTTCGTGCTTTGAAGGATTACTTCATTGAAAAAGCAATTACTTTATCAAATATAATATCAGTAGCTACAGATGGAGCACCTGCCATGGTTGGACGTTAACGTGGACTTATAAGCTATTTAAAACAAAATGTGTCAGGGGTGTTAGCAATACATTGCGTCATCCGTCGACAACATTTAGTTGCTAAAAATTTGAGTGTTAGATTGCATGAATCACTTCATTTAGTCATTGATGCAGTAAACCGAATCCGAAGCAACGCGTTGAATACGCGCTTATTTGCGCAGTTGTGTGAAGAAAATAACGAACACTTTCATCAATTACTCCTTCACACTGAAGTACGCTGGCTGTCGAAAGGCTTATGTTTGTCAAGATTTTTTGCACTTTTTGAGACTATTTTAGAATTTCTGGATACTAAAGATAAAGTTAAACTAATGAAGCAAAATGTTGGACGGGGCGGGCGCATTTTCTCAGTTCCCCAATTTGTCACAGATAAGCTGCCAGGAAGACGACGTTTCAACTTACGTTCAACATTTAAATGCCCTCTATTCAGATTTTGAATCTAGGTTTGAGGATATTTTGACTATGGTAATACCACCGTGGATAATTAATCCATATGGTGACATAGAAGAAACGAATGTCATAGTACAAGAGGAACTGACTGAACTAAGTACAAACGAAGAACTTAAGGTTCAGTTTAAAAACGGATATCAGCAATTCTGGCTGCAAAACAACATACGCGTTACTTATCCCGTATTATGGAATATAGCGAGGAAATTTTTAATTTCCTTTCCATCGTCATACCTAGTGGAAAGGGGGTTCAGCGCTGTAACCAATCTCCTAACGAAAAAAAGAAACAGACTGGACATCATTAGCCGATGAGATTTAAGATTAACCCTTACAAAATTGACGCCAAATGTTGATAATTTATTATTAAAGCATCAGGTTCATCCTTCTCACTAAAAATATTGACTTATTGCTTATGTTATTTTATTTATAGTTTATTTTATGTTTATTGGTGTCTGACCAATAAATGCCCGCATTGGGAATAAGTGCCCGCATTGATTTTTTTGAAGAACCCCCCTTTATAGAAAATATTTTTTTTTAATTATTCTGAAAATTCAAGGATAGGTACACACTAAAATTCGTTAATTTTTTGCCTATTTTTAGATAACTTAAACGTATAAGAAGCGGAATTTAATCAAAACTAACAGTGAAATTATTGTAGAACATACGTTTATGTTATAATTAATAAACGAACTCGCTTATTGTACTATTTTAAGTAAAAAACTTTTTTTTTATTATTTTTCACTTTTTTTTATTTTATCCCTCTTATTTTTTTTATCAATGCGGGCACTTATTCCCAATGTGGGCACTTATTGGTCAGACACCTGAATATTTAATGTTACGTATATTTTACATAACAGATACAAAATTTTATTTTGAGTAGTTTTAATTTAAATTAAATTAATAAATGTATAAATTAACATGTGTTTTTACTTTAAGTTTTTAACACTGAACTTCACTACAGTTAGAAATTTACAGAAAATCAATATCAGGTAAGTAGGGGGTCTACCCAACACGGAAAAACATGGCAAGGGGTCTACGACACAAAAAAGTTTGGGGAACTCTGGTTTAGTACATTCTGGTAGACGGCAACTGTCAACATTTAAACCGAATCGGACTAGTTTTGTTTTGACCGCATGTGGAAGCGGGCGTGTCCGCGGATTTTAGAAAAATGGAAAAACAGCAATATTGGTCGGTGATTCGATTCTTGTTTTTGGAAGCGAAATAAAAACTATGTATCTGTTTTAAATATATTTTCTATCCTTGCTTAATAATGCAATCATAATTTTATTGATGGTCAAAAATTTTTACTAGAGATCCGATTTTTGCTTTTTTCATTGATATGCAAGCTTTTAAGAAACTACTTTTTTGTAATAACAGTTTCCAACTATAATTTATAAAGGTAAATGACGTACTTTTTTAAGTTACTTCTGGCTGATTTTCCTATTTTTTAAATCAATATCAAAATGGGGGACCGATTTTGGTTACTTCCCTCTACTGCGGAAATGTTAGTAAAAGTTTTCATCAAAAATCTATTTCTAGCTCTGGCCAGATAATTTTCTATTGCAGTTTTCATCTCTTCCTATATGTGGTTATCACATTATTCTTGCTATATTGAAATATCTTTCCGTTGCCGTAGTCACCGTGGGTGACGCAGATAAAAAATAGTATCAACCCAACGATAAAACTGTTAGATGAATATTTTACCGATAATTATATGTCTCAAATGTCAAAAGTCTCGAATGGTATGTGATTGTGATTTTTCTCAAGTGTGACAGCTCTCTTTGAAGAGCGGGGGTAGCTAACTAAACAAAACCATGTTAAATATGCAAATTTTAAAGTCCAACCAAACTTTGGTGGAAAAGCTTCAGAAGTACAACACCAAATATCACTTTGCCCCAGTATTCTCCAATGGTAACTTCGTTCCTGGTTTGAAATTCAAGGTATCTTTCTTCCTGCTCTGTGATAGTTTTTACATCGAGTATTTTTTCCGAGCTGGGAGTGTGTGTTGTTTTCATGACAGTTTAATCTCAGCTACGCCACTGTATTATTGAGAGGGCGAATTATCCAAATGTCGACCCCTCATTATTGATAAGCCCGAACAGGTGGAATTTTGCATCGGCTGAAAATCACCACTTACATTTCAATTTTTGATGAAGTAACATCACGTATGGATGGGCATTGGTTATTTTTTCATAACTACTCATACACCTGCGAAAAAATAATACTCGACCTTGTACGAGTAGTGGGATAGTCGATAACCGTTTTTGCCAATTGGGTCACAATAATATTTAAATCTGTGATCAGAATTTCTACATTTTTTGTGCTCTGGGATAGTGGTATAACGAATATTCAGGACATTCGTGCGAATATGAATATCAGAAAAAGAGAACTTGAAATTGATAATATTAACTTCTTAAATCAAACAAAAAATATCAGTTTTTTTTGCTAGAAAAGAATGTGGTCATAGACAAACAAAAACTCTATTCCTTGCACATTTTTTCCTTGGTCTCCAAAAAGAACAGATGAGCTAACCCTGATCGGAACAGAACCGCAAAAATGAAATTTTTCTAATTTATCATGGAGCTGCATTCAAGACTAAGCATTTGAACGGTCTGCTGACATAGATTGCCGCAAAAATATAATTGTAAGCATAGGTAAAAGGCTTATAATTTCAATTCGGTGGATTTTGCAACATAAATCTACTCTAGATGCCACAAGTGTCGTTGTCGTTGCTCTTAAAATCACGAAAGCGTTCAATCAGATACAAACTTCCATCGTATGGCTGACATCCTCTCTGGTCGCAGAATATCCGTCGTGATTGACAGGTTCTCCTTTTCATCCCACAACGTCAACGCGGGTGTGCCCCAGGGATCAGTCTTGGCTCCGACACTGTTCCTGAACGACCTCCTTTTCTGTAGGGTCGATCGAATCTACAGCTTTGCTAATGACAACACTCTACATGCAGGAATTCGGAGTGACAATTCGATCTCGGTCGGTGAGCTGGAGAAAAGGAGACTAGCAGCGACTTCCTCTCTGGCGAGAGTCATTACTGATTGGAGACAATCCAATTTAACGCTTCCAAAACTCAGTAAGGTAGCTTGACGAACAAGAAGCTTTCTAGCGGTCATCCGGTTTCGATGGATGGACGTGTTCCACCTAAGAGCCGTTCATTCCGGCTGGCCGGAGTCCAGATCCCCGAGGACTTGATCTGGCACGAATACATCTCGTCAATAGCGGCAGCCACTGGGAAAAAGCTAGGCCATTTGTTTAGGACTAAGAAATGCTTTTCTCTACATGGCCTCCTCACTCTGTACGAAGCCCAGATAAGGACTAGCCTCGAGTACTGCTTACATGTTTGGGGTGCTGCCGTATCGACTACATTATCCATGCTCGATGCTGTTCAGGGAAGGGCTGTCCGACTGATCGATGACTCTTCTCTAATGGACAGTGTCGGGACCCTTTTGCACTCCAGAGCAGTCGCCGATCTAGCTCTCTTTTACCGCTACTCCGACGAGCTCTACTCAGTGAAGACAAATCTCACTCAGCTGAGGTTAGTTAAACTGAGTTTTGGTAAAAAGAATGTAACAAACCGAGCAAACTAAAGTGAGATTGTGTAATTATGGAATAACAACTTCAAACAAACACATTCTTTTCTACTGCTATCAGTCTTTGATTAAACATGTTTTACAAATAAAAAAGACAAATAGAAACAATTCTTTACTTAAACTTGTGCTGGACAAGAAATATACTTTTACAAACTAGATACCTATTTGCTTGTTTCTTATTTCTTTAATCCAATAATCAAACAGAACTAGATAAATATAACACTTCAAATGCAAAACCTTCGTAAGCCTCAAGCATTCAAGCATGTTTTGATGTGATATATCTGTACAGGGTGTTTCAGAAAGATGTGTCAATATTTCTAGGACTGAAAGTACATACATACATACAAATAACAAAAACAAGTTCCTAGAACATTACGTTAAAAACCTATATAATGTCAAAAAACCGAAAGCTTGTTGACTAAGCAGGCTAGTCTGCAAATAGTTCATTCTACGCTTGCTACAAGTGAGCGTAAAATATACTACAGCTAGTTCCAAGTTGACGACTTGTAGGGAAACCTACATAATGTCATAAAAAACCTATATGAAACAAAACAAAAAACGACATAATATCACTTTTCAAATCATTTAATACCCCTGCCGAGCGAAGAAGATATTGAGTTAGGATCTTAGACGTTCAGTGAGCACATCATCAGCCATAAGCACGTTTCTCGGTCCAAACTAAAGCAGAGACTAGAAACTGGGGTACCTGGGCTTCTATATAGGAAATGTTTTCTACGCCACTGGCTTTTCCGGATGAAAGAAGTGCATCTTAGAAAAAACCACTCCGTTTTCCATAAATTTTGTCTCTTAAGGAATGTTTGTCAAATCACTCGTTTTGGAGATATTTAGGTTTGAATATTAGAGATAAAATCCCAAAATATTCTTATGAAAAGAATTATTTTGAAAACATCTTGAAGGCTTCAAGATATAGGAAGCACTATAATATGGCATGTGAGGAAAGCTATGGCAACTGATTACAACATTAAGTGATTTATATGCGTGTCCTATCCACAATCAGTAGCGTAGAAACGTACCTGGTATTACCCATCATATTATATTCTTCTTTTTAGCTAAAATAACAACTAGTAATTGTGGAACTAATCAATTTAGGTAAAATTCTTATTATTTTACTTCTGAAATTATTGGCATTTTTTCTCGAAATTCTTTAGCATTTCGGATTCACACAAATCGTTAGCCACCTCGGGCAGACATCGTATGAGGACGAAGTATACATTCAAAACTGCGTGCGGTATTTTCCAAAGAGTAAGAGTCCTTGTGGTGTAGAGCACGGGCTGTTGAATCCCGAAGTAGTCACCTTCACCACCTCCTTCAGGTTGTAATCTTTATTGTTGTCATGTTGCCATATAGTGTTTCCAATCTCAAGCTTCACGGTGTTTTCAGAATAGGTGAAACTAAAACTTTTCATAAGAATATTTTAGGACTTTGCCTCAAGTATTCAAACCTAAATATTTCCAAAACAAGTGATCTGACAAAGACTCCTTAGGAGACAAAATTTATGGAAAATTGAATGACATTTTATCAAATGCACATCATTTCTCCGAAAAGGCCAGTGGCGTTGAAAATATTTCCTATTAGGGGTCTAGGTACCTCAGATTCTACGTCGCTGGCTTAGTTTGAGCCGGAAGACTCTGCGGGTTTATTGCTTATGTGCTCACTAAACGTCTGTAATGTTAACTCAGTATCTTTGCCCGATCCGTAGATATATTTTTGTTCAATTTCGTAAATAAAACATCACCCTGTATCTCTGTACGGGAGCATCTTTGGACCTATATTTTTAGAAACTTTTTTGTTATTTTTAGATGTACTTTCTACCCTAGAAATATTGGCACGTCTTTCTGAAACACCCTGTATAGAGAAGAAAAAATGAATATTCGCATTCGTATTCGCCAATACCTAAACGCCTAGTTGACATTGGTTAATCCATACTTTGGGAACCCTCATCCTCTATTTAGACATGATAAATCGTGCCTGCGCTTGTAGAGCAAAGTTATTTGGGCTTTTCTAAAGTTTATTGTATTTTTATTTTACTAGGAAAGCAAGTATGTTACGATTTTTTACGAAATCGCTGTTTCCCACGAATAGATCAACAACAATTCTGAGAATGATTCCAGGTATTTCTGTAGACAAAAGATTATTATCACCAAGGTAATAATTGAATCTAATGGATTAACTCACGTTACATATTTAATAATGATGTCAAGAGCACATTCAACAAAGGCTGAACGTGAGTGCAGAATATTATTGATGTCTTTATAGAATGAACTATGCATAAAGTGCAACATAATTGAAGGCGCATACGTGTGTGCAATCGCTAATATCGAGTATTTTGCAATGCTTTAATGTGGTAATTTTTTCAGAAACTAATAACATTCTGAACTACAAAGGAGGAGCTGTTATATACTAAGTGACATATAAATCCGAACACCCAGTTTAAATGGTTTTATTTTAATAAAATTTTGTATAAGTACTTAATGAAGCATAATAAGTAAATGATAAAAATTTCAAAATGATTGCACTGCTTTAAAGCCCTTTGACCTTTAATAATGTGTGGATGCACCCTGATGTGCTACGCATTCTCCAACGCACCTAGGCATGCTTCTGATCAGGTGGTCAATGTCCTCCTGTGGTATCTCATTCTCATTCCAGGCAACCACCAACTCCTCTCGAAGTGCTTCTAGAGTCTGAGGAGGACGTTGCAAATTGAGCAATCTCCTACCCATCATATCCCACACGTGCTCAAGATGGGGTTCTAGAACTTCGTGGATATAACGCTGCGCGTTCATGTTACCTCTGATGAAGATTAAAGGTGACCTGGAACCATAAGCTATAGCACCCCAAACCATAACTCCAACAGTGTGATGAACATGTCTTTCAACAAAAAACTGTGGATTCCTCCTTTCACCACGTCGCCTTCTAACCCTGGCACGACCATCGTACATGCCTAAACAAAATCGAGACTCGTCACTAAAGACAATACTGTTCCATTCCTGATGCCAGAGTGACCTTTGTCTGCACCACTCAAGGCGATTACGTCTATAGGTCTTCCGTGTTCTGCAAACCATTCATTTGCAATGGACCTGGTAGTGGAGAAACGGTCTCTTAAGGCCAATAATCTTAGACGGCGATCTTCACGGTCTGTTGTTCTACGGCGGCGTCCAGTGCCCCTTGCTCTTTGCGTACGGCCTTCTCGAAGCCATGCCTGACAACACCTAACCACAGAGTCTACACTTCTTTGCACTCTAACTGCAATTGCCCGAAAAGAAAGTCCAGCTTCCCGAAGTCCCACTATACGGCCCCTATCAAACTCACTAAGTTGACGAAATCGTACAGGTATCCGAACTCTAGGCATCGTAACCGATCGTAAAGGATGTCAAGAACCAAAATCCGCCAACGTTAATTCTTTACTGCGGCTGAAATATTCATTTTTAGAGCGTTAGTGAATTAAAAAAAAAACAGTATGAAAACCGGAATGTCCAACTGATAAGGTTGAAAATTTGTTCACTTGTTATTTACAGTAAGATAAATACATTCACTAACTTTTATTAAAATAAAACCATTTAAACTGGGTGTTCGGATTTATATATCACTTAGTATAGTATTCACATTACTGTTATTTGAATGAAAAATATCGTCAAGTAGGTTGACTCTGTTCAGCACAAGTGAAACCCTCAGAGAAAAAAGTTAGTTACGCACATTCACAATTAAACCAATCAATTCAATGAAACAGACCTATAGAATTAGTCCATACACATTCTTTTCCTGCACTACAGGCAGTGACCGACCATATGACAACGTTGTTCATTCCTATATCATCAGACGCGGCATCGAAGTACCGCCACAGTACGAGCAGAACAATCAAGCGGATCGTTGCACCGGGCGCTGAGCCCAGATAGCAGAAGGAGATGCATATCGGAAACATTAATTTCTAACCTATGATGCATGAAATATGGCTAATAGGTGCGTAAAATTATCGGGACTGGAAGCGTGTAAATATACTTATATGAAAACATTGAGATATACCACCCCCCATCCCCTAATATTTTACACCTAAATTTTTTCCAAAAATGATCAGGATCCTCTGAAATATCAAAAAACGAGGTTTGAGCGATATTTATTATTTTTTTTTTGGCCTTTTTCTCCGTCGCCACTGGACCAATTTTCAAAAACTGCAAAGCGTTTTTGTCCTTAGTATAGTAGTAACCTTGTGTAAAACGTTCATCTAAGTCTATGAAGTACTTACTCTACACTTTATCGACGGGCCACAGGATTAGTGTTCAGACAGAGATACCGACGGAAATGTGTAACGTGGTTTTTCTTGATGTACATGTCATCAATGAAAAAAAAATAATCATTCTCAAAATTTTTCGTAAGCGACTCGAAGAAGTGCATCCTGTGTATACGTATTTCGGAATATAAATTTCGCCATAGTTTTAAAATTTGAGATATCACAAAGAATCATCAATCATCATTATACAGGTTCACAAAGAAAAAAGGTGTGTGCTTAGAGTCCTACTATATTTTCCCCGTTGAACACGAACCTGAAGTCAGAATTGCAGGTTGATGGACAAATATGAAAATAACAAGATTATAGATTTTGATATTTCGGTGAATGTGCATCGCATATAAGAGATGCACCTCCACCAAAATGCGAGAACCTACAATCTTGGTGTCGAAGTTACTTTCATCCTGGTTCATCGACCCCAAATTGCATGGAAACATATACTGGCACCCCAGCACACACCACTTTTTTTGTGGTCCTGTGCTATCATCGGTCCATCTATCCGGCTGCTCCACTCTAAAGTGTATCTAACGAAGCTACAAAGTAATCGTAAACAGTGGTTGATTCGTGATCAACGCGTGATCGGTAGCCATGGCGCTCTGTCGGCCTCTTCCTGATTGGCTTGTAGCGACGAGCCTCCAGACAAAGTCGCACGGTTGCCACGCTCGGCGAGTTTTCGCCAGAGTGGTTGATCACATTCGCATTGATCACAAAACAATCTGTTGGTGCAATACGTGCAATAACTGTTGTAAAGGACATTGTATAACAATAAATGGCATCACAAAGGTATATTCCAATTTTATCTGCAGCAAATTATGAACGGCATATACGGAGATGCGAAAACAAGCTCAAAAAGGTGAAGAAAATTTTTGTGCAATCTTTATAGTTAAATTTTTCCTAAGAGATAGCATCAGTGAGGGAATTTTTTTCTATTGTCTTATTTTTCACATTAATGCGATGTCGAGGTATGTGGCCCTATCGCAATTGAAAATAAGGTTTCGATAATCCTTCCATAAGGTTTCGATGAGTACATCTGAAATAACCTTGAGATATTCTTCAGGGAAATACAAAAATCTCCTTTTGTGTTTTTTTGTGCAGATTTATCTATTAAAATCCTATCCGCAATCTATTTTCCGTGCACACACCTTCAACCGAATGTATGCCATATATGATATTACCGTTTCCAACTTTCACCAAGGTTAATAGGAACCATAACAGCTCCCTACCCTTCCCCCCTATAAGAATATCGATTTGTAGCCTCACATTTCAAGGTTAGACTTCTTGTAATGTTTCTGTTCAACATTCGGCGATTTCTGACAATTTTCCCAATAAAACATGATCATTGTGACATTAAGCCTGGAAACGCTGCATAGTAGAGGGAACTCTCAGCGTCACGTTGATGGTTCGTCACCACGCACAGGATTGTAATCAGTTACGGATACCCGTTTATGAGCGCGAACGTTTTATGCATGTCTTGACTTGATTTTTCTTGCGGAAATTTAATATTAGTCTAAAATGTCTGACACAGATACAGCTGATGAAGTGGTTGAAATCAGCTTAACGCCACCCAGCAAAAGGGCTAAAAAGCTTCATCTTAGCGCAGGTGAAAAACAAATAATTCTAAATATCTACAAGAACCAGATGCAAGAGAATAGTGGATTGGCTATATAAAATATCGTATGTAAGGTTGCTGAAATTTCTGGAGTAGGTCGATCAAGTGTTTACAAAATCTTGAAGGAATATAGACAAAATCACTCACTATCTGAGCCAAAAACATATCCAGCGAGAAAAAAAATCATCGAAAAAATAGATGACTTTGACAAAAGTGCCATTAGAAGAAAAGTACATCACTTTTTCTTCAGGAATGAAATACCTACAATAGATAAAATATTGAAGCAAGTGAATGATGATGAGGACCTGCCAAATTTTAAAAGATCTACGTTCCATAAGCTGTTGAAAGAACTAGACTTTCGATTTTTGAAAAGAGGAAGGAATAGTTTATTGATAGAAAAGGAGGAAATTGTTATCTGGAGGAGAGAATACCTTAGAAAAATTAGGCAATTCCGCGCTGAAGGAAGAAAAATTTATTATTTAGACGAAACATGGGTGAACGCGGGGCATACGCAGGGAAAGGTTTGGGTAGACAGATCTGTGAGGTCCTCAAGGCAGGCTTTTTTAGATGGCCTTTCGACGGGATTGAAAAATCCTGCAGGTAAGTTTCGAAGTATATGTACTTTTTTGGATGCAGATAATTCATTTTCTGAACGAATCAATGATTTGGAAGCTCCGAACTCAGTTTTGCTATCTCATCCAAGTTTCTGAGTATTTCCTTCACCCAAAAACTAATCTAAGACCCTATCCTACACTAACCTAAAAAGAGTAAGTTGCTTAATTTCGTCATTTAGTGCGCTCGCTGAGAAGTAAAATAACTAATTACTTTCAGGCAAGGGAAAACGCCTGATCATTTGCCACATAGGTAGCGTAGATGGATTTGTTCCTGAAGCATTGTGGGCATTTGAATCCAAAAAAACTGGAGACTATCACGAAGAAATGGATAGTAACTCATTTGAAAATTGGTTCAAAAAAATTTTGCCGACACTTGATGATAACGCAATTATTGTGATGGATAATGCCCCGTACCACTCCAGAAAATTGGAAAAAATTCCAACAATGGCCACCAAAAAGGCAGACATTCAACAGTGGCTTGTCTCAAAGAAGATCGACTTCGACCAAACAATGGTCAAAGCTGAGCTGATAAATATAGTCAAGCGACATAAGTATAAATATGATTTAAAAATTGTTGACGAAATGGCCAAAAACCAAAATAAAACGATTCTCAGGCTGCCTCCCTATCACTGCGAACTGAATCCTATCGAGTTGATTTGGGCCGACATCAAGCAATACGTGGCGTCAAATAACAGCACTTTTAAGTTTTCTGACCTTAAAACACTGTTTGATGTTGCTGTCGATAGAATTACGCCAGCAAAATGGAGAACACGTATTGACCATGTCCAAGAGAAGGTTGAAACCAAAATGTGGGATATGGACAATATCATTGACACCCAAGTTGAACCCCTTATAATTGACATCAACAATTCTGATGATTCAAGCTCCTCGGAATACAGCATATCAATCGATTGATACCATTAAGACTGGCAGTTTAACGGGCTTTTTGGCAAGACAGGTAAGTTCATTATAGACTGCAATCAAAGTGTTAAGTTTCTAGTTATTAATGTGGAAATTCCAAATTTATAATTACACAAAATTAGGGTTAATTTAGGAGTTCCAAAGCATAATAGTGCCATTTTGACCTTCTTCCTATTTCTCATGTAAATTTTAATAGCAATCAAACTAACAAACTTTATGGAGTCTGTAATAAACTTTTGTACTACTACTACTACGTCTGTAGTTTCTATTTGCTCAAAAAAATTTGCTCTGTATTGTGAATAGAAGGTAGATTTGTAAATATTATTGGGTATATATGTAAGTTAATAATAAAATATGAACAATTTCAATTAAGATGGTCCACAAGTTTTTTTCGTGTGCGTTTTAGTAACATTTTGCTGGAATGGTGAATACAGAATTTTTTGCACTGATTCCTAATGTCGAAATATGATTAGAAAGGCGTGGTATATTCCTGATAATTTACTATGCTTTTGATAGAATTTACAGCAACACATATCTTGTACGACATTTTTTGATAGATCAGTCACAATAGCTTGATACGGCCCTGTAGCGTCTCCTACGGTTAAGTTCTTGATCACGTGCAATACGGGTGTATATGTTTGATTTTACTTTGTTTCTTCGATGGATACAGTTTAGGTCCTTTTTGACACTTTCTGATCGGTTCTCCAAAACAAAATCAAGTCACTGTCTCCAGTTCCACTTCGGTGAAGCGAAGACCAATTTTCAGTATCAGTATAAAGGACAATTTTTAACAAGGATTTCAACGATGGCTTTGGATTCAGCCTTTCTAATACTTTCTCACTTACTACTATTATGTTCTTCAATGTGAGCTTCAGGATCATGATGATATTTTTCACCAATAATCCTACTAAGCTAAAAAACTAAAAGTAATTTTACCTAGCCACATACATTTGGCATTCATTTGACGGTTACGGATGACCTTGATCTTAGATTTCGATACATACGAGGTCTGTGATGAGACTGGCAAGGTAGCGTTCGATCCGGCAACACTGGAGGCGCCGAGCTTGGAGGGGAGACAGTGGAATATGGGGTCCGCCTTCAGTACAAGTTTGAACTTGCTCGAGTTGTTTAATTGTCCATAGCGATTTTTTTAGGGAAATAGTTTTTCCTATTGATCTAAAAATGAGTGACATCAATTTCGAACAATGAGACTTGGGCGCAGTGCAAGGTAATTTCTTGCTAAGCTTCAACAGGCCTACGGACACCAGATTTTTCGTTGACTTAAGGCATTTTCAGAAAGGATAGAGTCGATTGAAGATGAACCACGAAGCGGAAGGCCTTCATCTTCAAAAACTGATGAAAATATTAACAGAATCCGGGGTCTTGTCAGAATGATCGGGGAACAGTTAAATTTGACACCACTGTTCATCAGATCAAGAACAACTGAGTTTTGCATCTCCTTGTCATACAACAATGCCTCCATATTTGCCTGACTCGAGTCCTTGTGACTTTCTGAAATTGACAAATCACCTCTAGGGAACTCATTTTGGGACAGTAGAAAACATTGTAACCCACCAGCTGAAGACTATTCCAGTATCGGAGTTGGCAGCACTGCTATCAGGAGTGGAAGGACCATCTCGAGCGCTGTGTGTCTTCAGAATGGAGTTATTTTGAGGGCAACAATATTAAATTGTAGTTATATTTGAATAAAAAATTTAAAAAATCGGTATCATCACTTAATTTACAGACCTCGTAATATTCGGGCGTGGAATATTCCTTTCTTTCGATTTTCGGTGTCAAAAAAGGGGGTTACCATTTAAAGAATAAAAGTTGACCTTGAAATAATGAAATGTCACCATTGAACTGCTTATCAAAGTTAGTATAGCTCTGATCTTGACCATTTTTCGAAAATTACCTTACCTGCAAAAATGCTGAGCCGTTCCGTTACTTTTGTGACAGACGATATGTCCATCAAGCTTTTTTGCCTGAGCATGGCTGATGGTTTAACTCTGGCTCAACGAACGCTACTATGTGGCCTTGAATAAATGGTTTCGAAAATCAAACTTACAAAGTGTATCTACTAAACTATATTTGGATCCTAGTCGATCAACTGAGACATCAAACAAGAATACATTTAATATTGACCTCAATTTTCAATCAAGCACTAATTGATCAGCTTCCTTTTTGCCCTGATATCCAGCGCCTCCAGCTTTCTCGTTCGAAGCAGAGCTTTGGTACAGTTGAGTCTGTTTGATCGCCGCGTACAAGCAAAACAACAGATGTAAAGATTGAGTTTTCTTCTTCAGAACAGGGATTTCGAAAATGTTGCACACTGTTTCTACGTATTCATCAAGAGATGTTCCTTCTTTGGGCTTCGGAAAGCCTTCTGCTTTCAGCTTCGCCTCCATCTCTTCGGGCCATTGTTGCATGAGGTCGTCCAGATCCGGCATGGGTCTAAAGATTGCACAGATCACTGTTTGATCTAAGAGTTATCACTAGACTCCATAGGGGCATCTTAGGATATTTGGAGTTACTAAGCTAGATTCTGTAATCGCGTGATCTGTATCACGCCAAGTTCGAGGTCACTTCAATGTCAAATTTAGAAAAAATGCATTCAAAAGTTTATAAAAAGTATAGTCTAGTTTCTTGATTATAGTTTCTTGAGTCGCTGAATCCAAATCTGGCGTAAATTGATAAATTGACCTTGAAGTAAGATCCAGTCGTCAGATTCAAACATATGCTGGTCTTTACAAAGGGGATCAGACACTTTTACGGAACAACCTCAATGTGACCTTGAAGTAACTTCAAGCTGATCTCACCGTGTAAGCAAGTTCCAGATTTAGATTCAGAGACCCAAAATCCCTGCAGGTGGAGGTTTTCAAGAAGATTCACACTTTTACCAGTTTTGTGCTTGAAGTAACCTTAATTTGGCAATTAAATAACTTCTGTCTGATCTCACCGGGTAAACAAACTTCACATTTGAATTCAGAGACCAAAAACTATGCAGGTGGACGTTTTCAAAAAGATTCATACTTTAACCAATTTTGACCCTTGTGTAACCTTAATTTGACAATGAAATAAGTTCTAGCTGATCTCACCGGATAGTCAAATCCCAGATTTGGATTCAGAGACCCAAAAGTCGTACAAGTGGAGCTTTTCAAAAAGATTCACACTCTTACTAATTTTGACCCTTAAGTCACCTTAATTTTACACTAAAATAACTTCTAGCTGATCTCACCGGGTAATCAAACACCAGTTTTAGATTCAGAGACAAAAAAGGTTTTCAAAAAGATTCACACTTTTACCAGTTTTGTCCTTGAAGTAGCCTGAATTTGACAATGAAATAACTTCTCGCTGATCTCACCGGGTAAACAAACTTCAGATTTCGATTCAGAGACCAAAAAATATGCAGTTGGACGTTTTCAAAAAGATGCATACGTTTACCAATTTTGACCCTTAAGTAACCTTAATTTTACAATAAAATAACTTCTAGCTGATCTCACCGGGTAAACATACTTCAGATTTGAATTCGGAGACCAAAAACTATGCAGGTGGACGTTTTCAAAAAGATTCATACTTTTACCAATTTTGACCTTTGAATAACCTTAATTTGACAATGAAATAACTTCTAGCTGATCTCACCGGGTAATCAAACCCCAGATTTGGATTCAGAGACCCAAAAATCGTGCAGGTGGAGCTTTTCAAAAAGATTCATACTCTTACTAATTTTGACCCTTGGGTAACCTTAATTTTACAATACAATAACTTCTAGCTGATCTCCCCAGGTAAGCGAATTTCAGATTTGGATTCAGAGACCAAAAAAGATTCACACTTTTACCAGTTTTCACCTTGAAGTAACGTTAATTTGACAATGATATAACTTCTGGCTGGTCTCACCGGGTAAACTAACTTCAGATTTGGATTCAGAGACCAAAAACTATGCAGTTGGACGTTTTCAAAAAGATTCATACGTTTACCAATTTTGACCCTTAAGTAACCTTAATTTGATAATGAAATAACTTCTAGCTGATCTCATCGGGTAATCAAACCCCAGATCTGGATTCAAATACCCAAAAATCGTGCAGTTGGAACTTTTCAAAAAGATTCACACTCTTACTAATTTTGACCCTTGAGTAACCTTAATTTTACAATACAATAACTTCTAGCTGATCTCCCCGGGTAAGCGAATTCCAGATTTGGATTCAGAGGCCAAGGTTTTCAAAAAGATTCACACTTTTACTAGTTTTCACCGTGAAGTAACCTTAATTTGACAATGATATAACTTCTAGCTGGTCTCACCGAGTAAACAAACTTCAGATTTGGATTCAGAGATCAAAAACTATGCAGTTGGACGTTTTCAAAAAGATTCATACGATTACCAATTTTGACCCTTAAGTAACCTTAATTTGATAATGAAATAACTTCTAGCTGATCTCATCGGGTAATCAAACCCCAGATCTGGATTCAAATGCCCAAAAATCGTGCAGGTGGAGCTTTTCAAAAACGTTCACACTCTTATTAGTTTCGACCCTTAAGTAACCTTAATTTTACAATAGCATAACTTCTAGTTGATTTCACCGGATAATCAAACTCCAGATTTTGAGACCCAAAAACCATGCAGGTGGAAGTTTTCAAAAAGATTCACACTTTTACAAGTTTTGACCTTGAAGTAACCTTGACTTGATCTTGAAATGATTTCTCGAAAGCCTCGCCTATATTATTTCTTTTCAAAATATTTTTTAAACAGTTTTTCTAAATTCAAAGTCCTAAGATACTCCTTTAGGATCCAGTGATAACATAGATCAAATGTTAACCTGTATTATTGATAATAACACAGGTTGAAAGTGAGGATGAAATATCAAAAATTTAAAATTATAAACTAATTTGAAGATATGTCAGGGATTTTGACTAACTATTCGTTTTTGTGTGTAACTCGGAACACTATTACAAGTGTTTTTGCGAGTGACATTATTCTGACGAACAGACCGTATCATTTTTTTTTTGTTACACGGACACGGAAATCGCGGCGATGCCGATGCTTTCTTAGAGCGATTGCTGTAGGCACGATATCATGTTCACTATGTTATACTACGCATTTTTAATCGTCCATCAAACGAAATTTGACTTAACCCCTTTACAAATCAGGCTTCCATAATAGTACGAACTTACGCAGTTCTCAATAGTTTTAAACTGTGGAAACCACGTGGCCGACCGTGTATCTTATGAATTGTCGGGCATCGACGTAACGCTCGGCACTAGTGAAGTGTGACGTCAGACTATAATGCACCAAATTTAAGAAATAATTTCTCTGTCATTTATTTCATTATTTTTTTCACTGGTTGATTATATTTCATCTATATTTTGCTGGTATGTCATTACACTTATGCGATTCTGAACATCAGGAAACTTCTCCATTGGGTGGACCCGCCCTACGAATTGAGGAGCAAGCTACGTCACTGTCCATAGTGTAACCTCCAAACGAATAAAATAGTGGACCCCCGATAATCCGGCCCTTGTCTAATCCGGCACCCCCTGTAATCCGATATGTCTTTAAATATTACATACATACGTATTTGACAGTCTTCGCTAATGTAGATCACGCAGGTTTGAACAGGTTACAACTTGTACGCGCCACCGCTATCGTGCTCGACGCGTAAGCATTGTTTTACTTAGTTTGAATATGACTACTTGTGATAGCAGTACGGCCTAGCGTGCGTTCATTGTTTACTATTTATTAATTGTGTATTAAGTATAGTACCTAGTAATGTCCTCACAAACTCAGAAGCGAGAGCACAAAACATTGACAATTAAAGAAAAATGTGATATTTTAGACCGCTTAAATCGCAATGAAACTTTCAGTAGTTTAGCAAGTGAATACGGCGTAGGCCGATCTACAATTTATGACATTAAAAGAAACCACGAGAAGATCAAGAAGTTCGTGTCAACTACTGACTGCGGGCCAGGCAAGAGACAGACACTCAAGAAAGCTGAACATCCAGAAGTGGAAGAAGCTTTGTACATGTGGTTTCTTCAGGAAAGAAATAGGCATGCACCAATTTCAGGACCCATGTTGGCCATGAAAGCTAAGTTTTTTTATAAGGATATAACAAAAAAAGATGATTTTGTGGCCAGCAAAGGATGGCTAGAACGTCTCAAATGTCGTCATGACATACGTTTAATGACTATTACAGGAGAGAAACTTGCTAACGATGCCACCTGCAGCCCTTTAAATTAAGATTTTTGCAAAAGGTGAACGATTTAAATCTTGATCCGTCACAGATGTAAATACAATGCAGACGAATCAGGGCTTTTTTGGCGTGTGATGCCTAACAAAACTTTCGTTTCTTGTAACGAAAAATCCGTACCTGGACTAAAAGTAAGTAAAGAGCGTGTAACCATACTACCATGTACCAACGCTGCGGGCACACACGCGCTTAAGATGATGGTCATTGGGAAATCTAATATACCACGGGCATTCAAAAACATTGATTTACCTGTACACTATTACGGACAAAAAAGTGCATGGATGACAAAAGACCTTTTCAAAAAGTGGTTTGATGAATGCTTCGTACCTGAAGTTAGAATATGTTAAAAGATCATAATTTTCCTCAAAAAACGTTGTTGCTTCTTGATAACGCTCCCGGTCATCCGTCTGAAGAAGAACTAACAACTGAGGATAAATGCATCACTGCGATGTTTCTTCCGCCAAATTGCACTTCACTGATTCAAGCAATGGACCAGAATATCATTCAGTTTGTCAAGCAAGACTATAAGGAAAAACTACTTCTGAGAGCCGTATCAAAAGACCAACCAATAGAAAAAACTTTAAAGGAATTTAATATGAAAGACTTGCTTTTTGCTCTTTGTCAGTCGTGGAATGCGTTACCGTCATCAGCTATTAAATCGTCTTGGAAAAAGTTATGGCCAGATATAGTCACCACTCCTAGCAACGTTCCACAAATCTGTGTAACTTCGGAATTTATAGAACAAGTCGCTACTGAAACACAGATATGTCCGGAAGATTTGGAAATCTGGTGCCGTGGTTTGGATAAAGAGGAAAATGTTTTTCATGAAATGTCTGACGAAGAGATTATAAAAGAGGTTTCTGATTATACAACAAACAATCAGGAAAATAACACATCGTGATTGCAACTGCAGTCACAGCACAGGACGCAATTAACGCCTTTAAGCTAGGTTTACAATGGGCTGAAGAGAATGGTATCTACATCCTACAACGAACTTTTACTTTTGAAAAGACTGAGGGACAAAGCTCTGATCTCGCGTTATAACAACCTTAAACAAAAAAAAATTCATGAATATTTCCAAGCTTCATAATTTGATAAATTCATTAATGATTTTTATTAATAATTCTTGATTATTTTGGTACATATTATGTATGTGCATTTATGCTTAATTTTATAATAAAACGTGAGCTGTCTATTGTTATTTAATTTACTAAATTCGACATACATAAACTATGTTGTATGATTTGTACTTCAAAGTACATACATATACATAATATATACATATAATCTTACCATTGGATATGTAATTTGTCGGATTACAAGGTACTCTTTTGTAAAAAATTCCGGACTATAAGGGCAGTGCTCTATAATCCGACAAATTCGATAGTCCGACACTGCCCTGCATAATGTTTGTCGGATTACCGGAGGTCCACTGTAAGTGGATATTGGTAAATAAACTTACTCAGAATATCGCACAAAAGTTGAGGATTTAGTTTTATGAAGATCGGAAATATCTTTGATCCATTTATCGATCACTTTGGCATTCTTTTCCACATTTTCAACTTTTTTCGCGACCTGAAATAGAAATAATAACATCCAATAACATATCCCTGATTCTTCCCACTGGTATAGATGATAGATGGAACAAAATATATCCATACCACATGCTTCTCATTTTTGTGAACACTCAAGTCGGCAGAGGCTGCCCTCAATTGAAGGTGAAGCAAAGCAGAGTCACTTTGATTCAACGCTGGTTCATCCAACACAATCAGTCCGAGATTCAAAGATTTCTCGTCGAATTTCTGCCCATCTATCGTGACATCAGGCGGTATCACTTTGAGGAAAGCATCAATGTCTCCAACTGCCGGTAAATACTCCGGTATGAACGGCTTGAATTTATAGTCCAAATTCAGTTGTTGAGGAATGTATCTAAAATGCAAGAAATAATTGAATACACAAGTGGATAAAGTTGCTATGTCACATTTTTTTAAATTGCTTTTTTGCATTAAATTAACCTTAAGGAGTGATTCTTTCATTATGTGATTACAGTAGAACCCCGATTATCCGAAATCCGCTTCATTCGAAACAGATCGCATACAATAATTTCTCCGTTTTAACCGAAGTTGTTCGGGAAATCGGCGCATGATCCGAAATAGCCGCCGGTAGTTCCCCTTTCGGTGTTTGCGTCATTAGATTCGCTGCCGGTGATTCCCCAAGCGCGTTTGCGAAATTCACTGGTATGTGTCCGTGTATGTTTCTTTCAGTTAGGTTCATAATCGCTAAGATGGAGCAGCATAGAAATAAACGTAAACGCGTTGTTATTACCATAGAATAGAAACCTGAGGCAATCAGACGTTTAGATAGAGGTGATTTGCTTAAAAACGTGGCAAGTGACTTGGGTGTGAGCGTGAGTACCATTTCAGAATGGAAAAAACAACGCGAGAAAATTAAAAAGTGGTCTATTGTTCTGATATCATTGCAGTCGTCACGGAAAACTATAAAAAAGGGGGAATATCAAAAAGTGGATGATGCTTTATATTTGTGGTTTACACAGAATCGATAACGTGGAATATCAATTTTCGGACCAATTCTAAAGCAAAAGGCAGTCAACTTAAGTGAAGAATTGCCAGTTATTGAGGCGCCTGATAACTTTACAGCCAGTGATGATTGGCTGCATAGATGGAAAAAACGACACGGTATACGAGAACTAAAAGTTTGCGGAGAAAAGTAATCTACCGATAAGTCCGCAGCATTAAAATTTGGAGGATATTTTAAAGAATTAATGAAGCAGTATGGTTTAAGTCCACAACAAATTAACAACTGCGACGAAACGGGACTGACCTATGAAATGTTACCGGCGAAAAGTTTAGCTTCAAAACAAGAATCTGGAGCTCCTGGTTACAAACGCAGTAAGGAACGTGTGACTATCCTTGCTTGTAGCAATGCTTCCGGTATACACAAACTTCCTTTGTTGTTAATCGGAAAATCAGCTAAACCAGAGTTCCCCAAACTTTTTTGTGTCGTAGACCCCTTGCCATGTTTTTCCGTGTTGGGTAGACCCCCTACTTACCTGATATTGATTTCCTGTAAATTTCTAACTGTAGTGAGGTTTAGTGTTAAAAACTTAAAGTAAAAACACATGTTAATTTATACATTTATTAATTGAATTTAAATTAAAACTACTCAAAATAAAATTTTGTATCTGTTATGTAAAATATACCTAACATTAAATAAACAGGTGTCTGACCAATAAGTGCCCGCATTGGGAATAAGTACCCGCATTGAAAAAAAATAAGAGGGATAAAATAAATAAAAAGTGAAAAATAATAAAAAAAGTTTTTTACTTAAAATAGTACAATAAGCGAGATCGTTATTAATTATAACATAAACGTATGTTCTACAATAATTTTACTGTAATTTTGATTAAATTCCGCTTCTTATACGTTTAAGTTATCTAAAAATAGGCAAAAAATTAACGAATTTTAGTGTATCCTTGAATTTTCAGAATAATTTAAAAAAAATATATATTTTCTATAAAGGGGGGTTCTTTAAAAAAATCAATGCGGGCACTTATTCCCAATGCGGGCATTTATTGGTCAGACACCAATAAACATAAAATAAACTATCAATAAAATAACATAAGCAATAAGTTTTTTAGTGTGAAGGATGAACCTGATGCTTAAATCATAAATTATCAACATTTGGCGTCAATTTTGTAAGGGTTAATCTTAAATCTCCTCGGCTAATGATGTCCAGTCTGTTTCTTTTTTTCGTTAGAAGATTGGTAACAGCGCTGAACCCCCTTTCCACTAGGTATGACGATGGAAAGGAAATTAAAAATTTCCTCGCTATATTCCATAATACGGTATAAGTAACGGGTATGTTGTTTTGCAGTCAGAATTGCTGATATCCGTTTTTAAACTGAACCTTAAGTTCTTCGTTTGTACTTAGTTCAGTCAGTTCCTCTTGTATTATGACATTCGTTTCTTCTATGTCACCATATGGATTAATTATCCACGGTGGTATTACCATAGTCAAAATATCCTCAAACCTAGATTCAAAATCTGAATAGAGAGCATTTAAATGTTGAACGTAAGTTGAAACGTAGTCTTCCTGGCAGCTTGTCTGTGACAAATTGGGGAACTTAGAAAATTCGCCCCGTCCAATATTTTGCTTCACGCTAATAAGATGGACTTTGTTTTAATCAAATTTAAACTGTCGCCTTGTAATTGCAAATTAACCATATTAAATTTTGTAAACAAATCTGTTAAATAGGCGATGTCTGTTTTCCTCTTCATTAAATTTTCTTTTAAAATTTTATCTTTAGTATCCAGAAATTCTAAAATAGTCTCAAAAAGTGCAAAAAATCTTGTCAAACATAAGCCTTTCGACAGCCAGCGTACTTCAGTGTGAAGGAGTAATTGATGAAAGTGTTCGTCATTTTCTTCACACAACTGCGCAAATAACCGCGTATTCAACGCGTTGCTTCTGATTCGGTTTACTGCATCAATCACTCAAATTTTTAGCAACTAAATATTGTCGATGGATGACGCAATGTATTGCTAACACCACTGAAACATTTTGTTTTAAATAACTTATAAATCCACGATAACGTCCAACCATGGCAGGTGCTCCATCTGTAGCTACGATATTACATTTGATAAAGGAATTGCTTTTTCACTGAAGTAATCCTTCAAAACATGAAATATTAGAGTCGGTTATAAAAGATCTTGCGAAGAGCAGGTCTTCGTAGATTTCTTGATTCATAATAAAATGAATATATGCCAATAGTAATGCTGCATTATCAGGTAAAGTTGACTCGTCCAGTTGTATAGAGAAATGGGTCGTTTGCAAATAATTACATAAGAAGCTTTCAATATCAGAACTCATTTCGTCAATACGTCTTTCAACAGTATTGTTGCTTAAGGGAATACTTTTAATGATATCAGATGCAGGTTTGTGTAAAACAGTTTTTAAAACCTCTTCAACGGCTGGCAAAATTAACTTCTCTCCGATAGTATGCGGTTTTCCGGATTTTGCTATAAGTAACGAGATATGGTAAGACGCCCGCAAACCATCATCATTTCTTTATGACGTCGAAGCGAAGATTCTGTCCAGTGTAGGTCTCTTCTGAAATTTAGAGTGTTTGAAAGTATTTCAAGTCTTTCTCTGCTTTATCACGGTGGCATCTTCTCAGATGATCTTGCAGTTTAGATGGTTTCATAGCGTCATTGCCCAAAACTTTTTTGCATAACTTGTTTGTCCGGCAATGATGGAATGAGTCAAATTTCAAATAATCAACACTGTACATTTCTTTTCAGATTCGGACATGGCATCAGTCATCTGTGGGCAAAATTAAATTATTTAAATAAGACAGAAAATCCAGCAGCTGTATATTAACAATATTTTTTGATTTTTCCGAAAACATTCCATAATTCGAACATCTTCTTGCAACAATTAGCTCGAATTACGGAGATTGCACTGTAATTATATTACCGATTGCTAAAACTTTCAAAAAGAAACTATTGAGGAGTACTCGTGTAATTTTGCATGATTGAATATTTAACTACTAATAACTAAAGTCATGATTGGCGTAATTTATCTATCTTTGCTAACTACGAGTACAAAACTAAAATTTAATAAAAAATAATGTACTTACTTTTCTCCAGCACTCTCAAACAAAATAACACTGACTCACTATAATTTCTGTGATATACTATCTGTTTATATTTTTTAAAATATTTTCTTAGCACTTTCCTTTTCAAGATTCAGGAAACGTATTTGTCCCACATTCGTATTTATAAAGTGACGAATATAACAAGTCAGTGCAAGGTAGCGAAGCTCTGAGACTGTGACTCTCAGGTTTTTACAAGTTCAAAATGTATTGCGACCACAAAGCGAATACCAACATCCTACAACTTTCACAATTTTATAAACAAATATAATAAATTTTTTACTTCATAGGTACTTTTATAAATAATGTATATGTTTTGATATTATAAGATAGTATGATCTAAGTAAATAGGTACTATCAGTGTATGTGTTGAGATCCACTATCGTGGACCCCCATATTCATTTCATGGACCTCCAATTTTTTTTTCGCTGACGCAGGTTGTCATAGACCCCTAGGGGTCGATATATACGTAGACCACTTTGGGAATCAATGAGCTAAACCAAGAGCATTTAAACACGTCCGTCACAACGCTCTTCCAGTGTGGTATAAAAAACAAAAAAATGCCTGGATGGATGCCGCTCTATTTAAGGCCTGGTTTTACAATAATTTTATTCCCAAGACAGAAGGATATTTGAATGAATGCGAGAAAATGTATTTTGCTATTAGGCAATGCTCCGAGCCAGCCAAGTGAGGTGCAGCTTAAGAGTGGAGAAATACGAGTGATGTTTTTGCCTCTTAATGTAACGTCACAGATTCAGCCAATGGATCAAGGAGTTTTAGAAAATTTAAAACACAATTACAGACGTTTGTTATTACAGCAAATTTTAGATCAAGTTGATAATGGTTGTAACCTCGTTGATTGTTTACAAGAGATTAACCTCAACAATGTGGCATATTGGATAGCACAAGCATGGGGCCAAGTAAAAAATTATACTTAACAAAAATCTTGGTTGGCAATAATTAAGCAAGAAATGGAACCTTGCACAGACTATGAGAATAACAACCAACATTTACATGAACTCGTCGTAAAAATAGCAGAGTGTGAAAATCTTATACAAGTAGATGTTGGTGAGTGAATTAATGGTGATGAATTGGTGGAAGATTTAACTGATACAGAACTAATAAAAACTGTTTGTAACAATTGCGATGAGACAGTTTTAAGTGATGCTAGTGACAATAAGACAGAAATCTCTGCCAAAATAGCATATTCTGAGGGATAAGAAGCACTACAAAAGGCGTTGACTTACGTCGAACAACAAGAAAATACGACAGCAGCTGATGTGCTACTTTCAAACGTTGGAGAGATATTGCCGCCAAAATAGGAACAATGCAAAACGTGTAAAGTTAAAAATTACTTCCTTTGTTACTAAATGCTCGTAAATATGTGTTTGTATCCACATGTTTATATTTTACGTAACTTTATATAGGTATATACTTACTTAACACACGCATTTACTATTTTCAATAAAAGCATTTTATGAGTCTAAATATTTATTTCCGTTTAATCCGAAATTTCGATTATCCGAAAGCACTTGGGTCCACATTATTTCGGATAATCGGGGTTGTACTGTACTTTGTTGCGAAAACAATATAATAACAAACTAAACTAAATATTTAAACTGTCAATAAAGTAAAAAGTCCCAATAAAAATATTTAAAGTGATTTTTCTCCATTTAATGATTTTGTTACATGGCACCCAGTTATGTCTTCAATTATAAGAACACAATCAAACGTTGAAAACAGAGATATTAGCTTTTTCGAAAGAACTGACTGCCCAATACTGTCCTTAAGATTTATTTACCGTTCATTTCGCGTAACGTACCAGTCGTCTAAGGGAGGGTCCTGACCGAAAGGAACTGGCAATCCGACTCAGTACAGTTAATCTTTTTTTAACACCGAAGCAGCCACGCAGGCAAAAGCCTAAACGCCAGGACACCGCGACTGCTATGAGGATCCCAAAGAAATTTTGATACTCCGATTTTTTAACTGCCTAAGGTTAGTAGAACTGGGAAAAGCCTCCTATTGTAGATTTTTCCACAATCTCAACACCCTCGGGACTAAGGAGCAGTCGTGTCGGACAGCTCTGGATGTACGAAGGTCGACAAGGTTAGGATTGGAGCAAAGTTGGTTGGTGTAGAGGTAGAAAAGAGCTAGATCGACGATGACCCACTGGAAGGGCCCCGAGACTGTCTGGTAGAGAAGAGTCATCGGTCAGTCCGACAGCTTCTCTCTGGACCTCTCCATCATCTTACTTATAACAGAAAGCAGAGCTATAGACCCCTAGTTGTAAGGGTCGGTCTTTGATCTCTATTTTTGGGATGAGTTTTCTGGGAAGCGAATCGAAAATTTAAATGAGCTACTGGACAGAATAATGGAAGCACTGAAGAAGATTCGCCCGTATGATAACCCGATCATTTTTACACAAATTTTAAGCTTGCATTGCTGATGAAGGAATGCAGTTTGAATGGTTATTGTGAATTTAATAAATATATTCTCGAATTAGTAAAAGTAGCTACTATTCGACAATGTTCAGAACAGTGCAGTAGACCATTGCTCTTTGTTAAAAGTCTCGCCGGTCTGTTAGTATGTCAGGTCTGGCTAGCCAGATACCAACCGCGTTCGAGGGGAAAAGAAAGAAAGTAAGGAAGCTATAGAGCAAAGAAAAGAAATAAATAATTTGAAGCAAAATTGGTTTGACTACTCGAATAATTTTGTAACTCCAAAAATAATTTTAATCGGTTTTGTATACTGAAATAATTTTGGTTGGTCTGAAATTCACAATTTAATTTTGATCACAGTGCGAGGCGCGGTCTAGAACGTTTGCGAACTTGCCCGACTGTGTAGTCCACTGAACCCAATCATGTAATGTCAAGATCTGTGTGAATGTTCTCATATGATACGTACTACGGGGCGTTGGGGATTGTACGTAGGGTTCTGCTTTGCAGGACGTGCAATCTCTGCATCTGCGTCTTGGCAAGAAAGCACCAAGCCGCGGTGATTGCGGGTCTTATGACCATTTTACACAACCGCATCTTGTTGATCAAACTTAATTTTGAATTTCTGCACAACAAAGGACCTGCCGAAACGTAATTTGGAATTTAGTTTTCAAAATATCAGTACATTTCTGCCAGGTCAACCCCTTATCAATGTTAACCCCAGGGTACCTGACAGATTATTGCCATTGTATACGAGTTCCATTCACTGACATCTGTGATGGGGCACCGCCACAATAAAAGTAGCGTTACTATCTGTCCTTCTGTCACTACGTAGAATAACAATGTCCGTCTCTCCCTCTAAGGAAAAATTGAAATTTGTAGTAATGGAAACTAAAAGTTCATCACAGGGTGGAGATTTTTCCGAGGTTTCCGATTCCGATATAATTTAAATAAAACTACACGATTTTTTATATATTTTTTAATATTATTATGACTTGGCCTATCCCCGTTTCCGACTTGGCGTCGACTTCTGGGACACCCTGTATAAACGATATTCAATGCCCCACGTTCAATGGCGGATTTAGATGGGAGCACGAGGGAACTGTGCATTATGATTTTTTGGTATCCTTTGGTATTCCAAATGCTGTCCCTCTTTGACATCACTTGTTTAAAGCACAACTCTTACGATTTATACGTATATACGAGTATTGTGACTTGCGACAAATCTAAGTCTGGGTGATATATCAGCTATATAGATTGCACTTAAAAAGTGGTTTATGTTCTGTTTGTTGCCCAATAGTAATTTGAAAAGTGTCTAAAGCTTGACTGATTTTGTTCGGGGTTGGCGTTGCAGCGCAGCACGATGTTAGATGAATGTCTAAATTGGAAATAGACATTTATGAGATTTGTTTAGCGGTGCGCCTGTGGCCTGTCTAGAAACTGCGTCGATCGATGCTCAAAATCAATACCACACGTCCCGCATCTCTTCTCGCGTATGTGTCTGTTTATGTTGCTATGTTGAATTCGTTTAAATCACAGAGCTGCTGCACTATACGTGAATATGTACAGCCTTGTATTCCTATACTCGTTTAGTACAAACATACATTATCAAAATAATTACGATCTAACAGATATAATTTTTTCCAAGGATTTCCAACATTTCTACATGCGATCAACACCGGTTCGAAAACAGAAAACAACTATGCCGTAAATCTAAGTTCGACAACGAGTCTGAAAAGTAACTAACATCGATATTGAATTTCAAAAACCCCAACCCCTACTGAGCAAATGCTTGTTCCGGAAGTTGTTGTGACCAGAATATGAGGGATGTGTTTTAAATTTTGCATATAGAAACGCGGATCGAACGTCAGTACTAAATCTTAACGTCACTCATTAGTAAACTTAAATTCAAACTTTCACAACAATACGTGCAGTGTTCTAACTACAGTGAATGTTTAAGTGTCACCAAGTCATTAGAACATTTTCGCGCCATAATTTATTACAACTTTCAGAGACAATTATCGCAACAAGAATGCCTTGCTGAGTTACTGTCTGTTTTCGGCAACGAAGTGCCACATCAGTCGACAATTTCCCGTTGGTATGGAAAATTCAAACGTGGACGGGTGAGTCTTAGCGACGATCCCAGGGTGGGTGCACCAAAAACGGCAGTCACCCAGGAAAACGTCGATGCTGTGCGCAAACTCATCATTGAAGATAGACATGTGACATATCGCGAGATTGAGGCGTCCTTGAAGATCTCAAAGACCTCAATTCAAAAAATTTTACATGAAGAACTAGGAGTAAGAAAATTAGTTTCTCGTTGGATACCCCACCTGTTGACTGACGAGCAGAAAGCAGCCAGTGTTAATTGGTTTAAAAAAACGCTTGACCGTTTCAATTCCGAAACTCAAAAAATGTGTACAGCATTGTTAGAGGTGATGAATCGTGGATTTACTGTTACGTACCAGAAAAGAAACGACAGTAGGCTGTTTGGGTGTTCCAAGGTGAAGAAAAGCCAACAAAAGTCATCCGTTCTCGAAGTGTTTCGAAAAAGATGGTTGCGACATTTTTGTCAAAAGCGGGTCATATTGCAACAATTCCTCTTAATGAGCGAAGAACTGTTACTGCGGATTGGTATACCACCATTTGTTTGCCAAAAGTCATCACCGAGCTTCGAAAAATCAACCCCGAAAGAAGAATATCCCTTCACCAAGACAATGCAAGCTCGCACACAGCCCAAAAAACAAGGCAGTATTTAACGGAAGAAAACGTGGAATTATTAGACCATCCTCCATATAGTCCCGATCTAAGTCCTAACGATTTCTTTGCTTTCCCGAAAATTAAAAACAGACTGCGTGGTCAAAAGTTCCAGTCGCCAGAAGAAGCAGTTGACGCATTCAAAAATGCCGTTTTGGATCTGCCAGCAAACGAGTGGAATAAGTGCTTCGAAAATTGGTTCGAGCGCATGCAGATGTGTATTAATCTTCGTGGAGAATACTTCGAACAACAATAAAGTCATTTAAAACTACCTACCGTGTTGTTTTATTTCCATATTCAAAACTTAAAAGACATCCCTCGTACATCTTCTTCCGGTACAAGTGATTGTACACGCGTTAAGGAATACCTCAGTACCGATTGCCGGGTGGCGGTACAAGTCCGCCAACGGACCACTTTAGGTCTATTTAATGTCATTAACACGCAAAAAGGTGGTGGTAGACAAGTACCAGTCGACCGAGGCGGTACCACCCTATAGCTTAGGGTGTCTTATAAATGTCCGCATGTTTCCACAACTAAGCTATGCAGTCGGTTATCTTCGTCTGGCAGCACTAGGATCGTACTCTAAACAACATCAAAACATGGCAGAAAGTTGCTAGAGTGGGAACACAAAGCAATTCAATTGAAATCGAAATCTGGTTGAAGTCGAGTTGCCGTAGGATTGTTCAGCTATGAAACACCACATTACGTGGTTGACACTTGCTGTAATTGTAATTTTCCTAAACATAGAAAAAATGTTGCGCGATTATTTATACTTCCGACTGTACTACCATGCACCTCTGAATAAACTGGAACACATCCTTAACCTCCTCATCCACCTCTAAGTTTTCATACAACTTTGGATCGTACTCTCCGGGAACAGTGAACTTTCCCTTATCAGGATCGTTGTCGCTGTCATCACTGTCGCTGGAAAGATGAGGCAGCTTCTCTTCAGTTGACGGGGTCTTTTTGAGACTACCCTGCCTTGGTCTACCAGACGGACCCGCGCTGGACACTCGAGACTTCCTTCTTTCAAATTTCGTTGAATCTTTTTTAGACTCCTCTATCACCTTATCAGCGGCAAGCTGGAAATGAAAAAATGCAAGATGTTTTGACCGCCTCTTTATTAATGTTATGGTGATCTCACGTACGTCGGATAAGTCTGAGGCACCCACTTTGATAGGACTGTTGCTGTTCTCTTCAGAACTGCTTAACTCCAAATCTGAAATATTTTCGCTCTTATGTAGCGCTTCAACCTTCTCATTTTTGGCGTCTGCCTTTTCCAGAGTGAAAACGTCATCGTCCTCAAAAATGGAAAAATCGTCATAATTCATTCTCAGGTCAAAATAAAAGTAAAGGCTATTCTTCTTACCTCAACAATGGAAAAAGATCTCTGTAACATCCTTCAATAATGGAACCACAATTTAAATTTTATATTTTGTTTACAGACGCGTTGCTAAGCAACGAACTAGTGGCTTTCTAGTGAGTTTTATATGAGACTGTTGGTTGCATTGAACGACTTATGCACGGTGCCAAATTTATAAAATTTTCAGTGATTTAGGCTGTCCTCACAGCGAAAAATAGCTCATATAAAAATATTGAGTATGTCTGTTGAATACCGTATTGACTTTTGTATTAACTCCCTCGTTACGGGAAAATCCCAACTACCTACTGAGCTATTGCAATTTTGATGAAATCGAGAAGTGACATGCAAGTCCTCATAAAGTATTTTGATTTCATTTTTTTTTAAATCGGATTGCTTGTGTAACGAGATAGAAAAAGTATACCAATATGTCCCAAAAACTATTGTCTAACATAATATATAATCAACTATCAACAAAATAGATTTGTCCTTCAAAAAATTTTATCTAAGAATTTGGCAACGCCTGTCATAAAAATTTTTGAGGTTATGGATGTTGTCAAAGATCAATCAAGTTCAAGTGCCAAATGAATTGGCAAAACAATGAATTTTGAACTTTTTAACATGTAATTTTAGTCGTAATTACTTTGAAATCCATATAACCTAGCAATAAACAATGTGGTTTTTAACTGTAGTCAGTTATCTAGCCATCCTAGTTCAAATAATTTTCATCACGATTGCAATAGGTTTGTTTGAATGTTTGGCGGAAAATTGACGATATTATAAATAATTGTTTCAGCTGCTGGACTCTACTATCTTGCCGAACTCGTTGAAGAATATACTACAATAGCAAAAAAAATCATATGGTGGATGAACACGGTAATCCCTTGCAAGACTAACGTTTTGTCAATTTTCTATGAATCTTTACTTTCAGAGCATCTTTGCACTTTATCTCTTACTATGGATATTCGAGAACTTCCCTTTATCAATGATTCTGTTTGGAATAGCAGAACAGCTGACACACTATGTAATACTGACTAACTTCCCATTTGTGGCATTCTCATCCATTGGATTTGTAGCATCAGTGCTTTTTGTTGTGATAAATCACTACCTTGCATTCAGCTATTTTGCTACAGTTTATCATCCATTCTCTGAGGTGAGCTATAACCTTATACGAGACATATTTTTTTACTTTAATACACAATACAAATAGTGTCCTCAACAATAATGTTACTAAGGAAAATTAAAATGATTGTGAATATCAAATATAATTTTAAAATATTTGATTTTGTAGTTAAGACATTCAGAAATTACTTATTCATAATAATTTATGTTTTTCAGTTGATAATTTTTATTCCTAATGATTAGCACTAAATTGTATAAATTCTATATCTTGTTACAAGCTTTTATTAAACTTGACCTGTTAATTAATACCAATCCTGGCATATTTTAAAGTTTTTTTGATGGTAATGAAACATGGCAAAGGTTGAAGGAGTTTCTTCTTAAAAATATTCTTGGGATCTCTTGGATCATTTCTTACTGAGTAATAATTATTTAACTAAGTAATAATTATTTAACTAAATACTCCTTCATCCATCCAACCACAGACAGCTGTGTTGTGCTGTTTGGCAACTCATCAGCATGGTCTTGGCTTGGTCTCTGGGACAAAGAACTAAAGCATAGAAACTGTCTTCCATCCGAAGCATGAGGTCTATCAAAATAAGGTAGCTCAAAGCACCTTCTATTACCAGAATCTACCACTGGGAAAGTGTGTAGCAGCTATCATGTCACATCACCAATGTGACTGCCAGAGGCTGACAATTCTGGCAATGTTTATCTAATACAATCCTTAAGTTTTTCGTATCATTGAATATTTCATTACAATTAACTTCATCTTAGAGATAAGGCTGATGGACTTTTTCTCCTCCTATTTATTTAAAGAACACAGTTCCTCAAAAAGCAATAGCACCAGGCTCATTTTCTATTTGTTCCTCTACTCCCTCATTTTCATGGATTGACCTGAAGCATAAACTGATTCTAGATGGACATTAAATCAATTGTAGAACAAAAATACAGCTTCTATCAAAATTCATCAAACCAGAAATATGCCTGAATTATTATATAGGACCTAACTCCTTGAATGTTTGCATGAGATAAAACGCCAACTATCGCACCAGAATCGATCGCGCACCGCTGCTATCAATTGGAACTGTCAAAGATCTCAGTTCGAGTTTAATAGCCGTACCGCTGGATGGCTGATGATTCTGGCTGAGAGTAGAAGTGGTCCACTTGCCTTGAATGTTTGCTGCAAATTAGACACCCTTTAACAAAAAAATGATTCTGTTGTCCTTTCTTCCAGGTAATAGCATTCTTCACGCTGTTTTTGTGGTTAGTGCCATTTGCATTATTTGTGTCATTATCAGCCAATGACAATGTGTTGCCAACTACAACAGATAGAATTGGTATGCCCTTATATTAACAACTGATATTATTTATACTTGATGATTCTCACTTCCAGATGGTGATGTGGTCTCGAACTATTTCTCAAAAAGAAACAAAAAGTATGGACTGCTGACATTCTTCAATTATGCCAAGGAGTCATTGTTACCTATGAGAACAAAAAAGGGATTTTGAATCAAACACTGTGTATAGTTTAAGCCAACTATTTATTTTTTATAATTAAAATAATTTAACTAAAAAGATATTCTGTTCTTAGAACTGATTTGTAAAAACAGACTTTATAATGTATAAAAATACAAATAAAACTTCCATTCTTAGTTCATGAAAATCAGCTTTCATGTAAGTACAATAAAGAATTTTGTTTTAATGGTACATATTTCTCTCACAATACTTGTAGGTGTAAAATGCATGCTTCAGTTATAACCATGAATGAACTACATTGTTTCATTTTCTCAGACATTTGAGTCCACTGATGATATATATCTATCATCAGTGTTTGAGTCAGCATAATAATTTTAAAACAATTTTATGGGGTGTGATAGAACAAATCATTAAATTAATCTACTATGGTTAATTCTTTGGAATGTCCTATCAGCAAAATATTTTGAATATGTATATGCTTATAAAAAGAATAGGATTATTTTAAAATATGATTTCAATGGTGTGTCCAATTTTGTCTCATTTACAAAATTCTTTAATAGCACTTTTAACTGTACACAAATTCGATAATAATGATTAGAAGGTAGTTAATTTTCTCGTATTTTCTCTTAATTCTTTTTCTCTTTCAACCCTGCATGCTTGTGACTCCAACTCCTTGATCTCTGTTCTCTTCAATGCTATATTTTCTTTCAGCTGCTTGTATGATGTAGATGTGGGATCTTTCTGTCTGCCAAGGGATTCTTCTAATTTTATCAAATCCATTTGGATTCTTTTAATAGTCTCGTCAATTTGTAAACCTTTCACATTGAGTTCTCGCTGAGACTCTCTTTTAATTTGTTCGCGTTTGTTAGCTTTTTTCTTGCCTTTCCCTGTAACAGTACAAAATCCAACAAGTCGCTTATTTTTGCTACAAACTCCTTAATAAAAAACTACAACCCTTAATATAAGACAAGATAGTATAAAACGAGCGATTTAAATCATTTGTAAAGATTGGGAAACGTGTATAACATGATTAGAAAGTTAATAATAATGATAGTTATAAATATTAAGAATTAGTTTACATTTTTCTACAACTCACCTTTACTCAAAATATTTTCATTGAGAAAATTGAATACATCTCCATTTTTATTTTTCTGTTGCTTTTTCAAGAATCTATTTTGTTTTCCTTCTTGTACTTGCTGCAAACGTTTAAGCCTTTTTTCAGCATTAAAGAGATCTTTGTCGCCTCCAGCTCGTTCGCGAAGTTGCATACAGTAGTCCAGTGATTTGCCCTGTGGCAGTATTACGGCTGTGACTGGATTAATTATGCCTTCTGCTTTTTTCCCTAGCCCAGTGCCTACTACATATCCCATTTTTTGCATCAATTTGAACCCAATGCCCTGTAAAGCCATGACAAAAATTGGAGACTAATCTTCATATTTGATATATCCGCCTGAATGCCAGACCTTCTACAGCCCAATCATGTTAGACGAAAATACCCCTGGTTTACGAAATAATTGTAAAGTCTGGTTTTATTGATGCAAGTTGTTCAAGCAAGTATTTAAATCATGGACGCATAAAATGGGTACACCAATTTTTGTGGGAAAACTTTTTAATCGACAGCAAATAATGAGAAAACGTCTTTTTTTTGAGTCAAGTAGTTTTTGAGAATTTCTAATTGTTTATCTGCTTTGTTTTTCGCATAAAAATAACAATTATCTTTTGGAATGGTTTTTGATTCATCTTGGCAAGGTCGTGTATTTCGCTATAAAATGCTCTTTAAACGAACCCTGTATATTGCTCAGTAAACTAGTAGTGATGGCCAGAAATCAGGTGTTTTGGGATAAACAATTTGAAATTCTCAAAAACTACTTGATCAATCGACTCCAATTTTGTTGTGGTTATTTAGAAGTATGCAGCCTGCGGATTTGAATTCAAGTAGGTGCGTGAAATTATCGTCGTATTAGGAACAAGAGCCATAACCTGCATTTTGCCTCGGTTTTTGGCCATAACTTTTTTACTATTAGCCGAATCTTTTTACATGTGGTCTCATTCTGTAGGTCTCATAAATACCTAAAAATCTTAATTGAAGAGTTTTTTGGTTCCTGACAAAACTTTTGATTGAATCCCAAAAAACACGTTTTCTCATTCTTGGTTGCACAATAGAAAGTTTTCCAACAAAAATTGATGTACCCATTTTATGCGTTTTAAATACGCCCTTGAATAACTTGCACCAATAAAACCAGACTTTATATTTTGTGGAAATTTACTTATATGATGAGACTACTAGCCCCACTTGTGTTGTTTATATGAGGTGTCTGACTCCAAGACTCACATTCTCCAGCTTTTGACAATATTCTCATTTTTGAAACAACAATATCTAAAAATGTATACAAAATAACACTCTTCCAAGGAAATAAGTTAAACTAGCCTTCAACTTTGTTCGTTAGAGATACAGACTTTTTTGATTTCTGTAAAATTTTCAAAGTGAGAGTTCTGCACTTACCCCCTCGTTATTACAATAATTTAAGACTGTGAAAATATGCACTCTCCTGCTACTTAAATTGTTTTCTAAAGTTATTCACTAAAATCACTTTTGTAACAACTGACAGTCATCAAAAAACAATGACAGCATGATTATTTGTTGAGAAAATAGTTTTTGTTTGTAATATTTTACTATGGAACTGGAGCTACATCTGGACTGGTCCAGTGGCCAAAATATTTTTTTTCTATTAATTAAAACAGAGGATCAGGATCTATAAGTGGGAATTTTGGCACTGAAACCATTATTTCAGGTTAATGAAATTATTGTTTTCAAATATTTTTTATGATTTTTTCTTTTTAATACTCAATTGTTTGTTCAAGCCCAAAGTTTACAATTTTGGCAACTTTGTCCAAAATTAACCGGTTTTCTAAATATTTAGCTTAGTATATAAATATATACAAATGCATGGTCGCAAAAGTTATTTTATTATTATTACTACTACAACAGTTTGAGTTATTAACAGCTCCAAAAACTCTGCTTATTCACCCTGATAGTTTTCTAGAACCCTTCAACAATATGACACACTTACCTTAGTGTACTTTTCCCATTCTCCTAAAGGTTTGTCACCAGGCTGGTTCATCAAGCTCTTGTTTATGATGTCCGTCCTAGTGATTTCATCCCTATCATTTTCACACTCACTGTCACTGCTTTCCCTGCCACTACTTGACCCGCCTAATGGAAATACATGTTCTAGTTTCACCTGAATTAAGAATATGTTGCAAATATAGTTTTACCTGATTCATCTGTTTGTGGTTTTTGGTTCAAGCAGTAAGCTTTGGGGCACTCTTCACAAGAACAATTTTCAATAGGTGCCCTTTTCATGAAATTGAGGCGAAATGCTTCGAAGCTATTCCAAAATTGATTTCTCTGATATTTCGGCATTTTTACAAAATAAAGTTAGTAACGAACACCTAGTATATAAAAAAAAATAGCACGTGCCAAATTATAGCTTGACAACAGCGCAATAAATGACTTTCGAGCATTTGAACTACTGCACTTTTGCCTACTGCGGTACAAAAAAGCCTACTTTAGTGCTGGATGACATGAGCGTTCAAAGGCGCGTATCACCAACGCTCGTGTGTCTGCATTTACTGAACGACCGCGACAGCTTATTTGTTTATAAAACGATACAACATGACTATCACCTCCATATCTTAGCAATGCAGACAGTTATATGCTGATTCGGTTACGAGAAAGCAAACAATCGTTGTATTTTACGAGCTGAAATGCCTTTAAAATTACGTTACCACAGCGACATCTTCAGTTTCAACAAGGCAATTTATCGGACCATCAAATTTCTTTGCCGCCAAAATTTAGACAGGGTCGAATTCAGTTGTCTACCATGAAGGGATCAGAAATTAAACAATTCAAAAAGTGAGGACCATCAAAGTAATTCCTATAAGTAGTCAAAATTGTATATCTTGTATGTATGGCATTTGTTTAAATAGTGTAAGCTTCATTGAAGGTATATCAAATGCAATTTTGTTCATAATCACTTTTATACTAATTTTATTGAGACCTTAAGCCAATTTTGTACATTACTTTTACATCTTCAGCATGAATTGAAAAAAAACCTGTATTTCTATTACTGATTCCTACATCAGAAAAAAAATATCTCTTACATCATTTTTTTGTTTTTCTAAGAAATTAAAACTTTTCATGAGCTTGTCCTATCTAAAATGAGATAAAAGCAACAAAAGTACTGTTTCATTTGATTTGTATAAGGGATTGTTAATGAAATTTAAAGGTTCAGTATCCAAAATATTACAAAATTATTTAATCTACCGGAACTAAAATTGGCAATACATTATCAAGCAATAAAAACATTTTGGTAGGTGTGCCACAGGGTAGCAAATAAGGTACATTTCCATTTATTTTATCTACTAACGATATTCCTGATGCTTTACAACACTGCAAAATTCAAATATTTGCTGATGATACATCATACATCAATATATGAATATGAAACAAAGACATTGAAACTGCAATATAGCTGTGAAATGATTATATGAAAAACATAATTAATTGGTTAAATGTGAATAAACTCAAATTAAACAGACAAAACAAAATATATGCTTATAGGGAACATATTGAATCAATCGAATCATTTAAATATTTGGCATACACATAGATAGTAAATTAAGATTTGAAGGGCACTATGAATATATTATATCAAAAATATCCAAAAAGATAAATTACTTTTATAGAATTTCACATAGCCTAAGCTTTTATTCTAAAAAAATTATGTACAACACTATCATTCTTCCTCATTTGAAAACTGTATTTTCAAAATTACAAATATTACAAAATAAAGATAATCTTAAATAAAAATAAATATACTAGAATAAATTTTGTGCTGAAAGAACTACAATGGTTAAATATCAGAAATTTCATAACCTACTTTGTTTTCATTTTCATATTCCAGTCAAAAAAATCGTCTTCTACCAAATTACTTACAAAATTTTATTGTATTGAACAATGTCATAGTTATTCTACTAGAGGGAGTATAGACTTTCATTTACAAAATTGTAGTAGCAATATAACGAGCAAGTCAGTATCTCAAAAGGGGTTGTACAAATTTAATAAATTAAATAATGATATCAAGATGTGTGCCAGTTTGAAAATGTTCTAGGGGAAATTGAAAAAATATTTCATGGAAAACCAGAATTCACAGTAGTGAAATTTTATATAAAAATATGTAGTCTTGAATACGTAATATACTGCGTAACATGGATATTGTAGCATTAATGCTAAATAAATTTGAAACAAACATAATTGAATACTCCAATGCAAGGACCAGTTATGCTCTAATTATGATATACTGCAGTTCTGCATTACCTACCCCATATCCCATAAGATAGCAACTTTGATTCTTCCATTGCACAATGTAGAATTATCTGCTGTGCTTAAATAGGTGAATTAAAAATTAGTTGAAAAATACATGAAGTCAACAGGTCCTTGCATTAGAGTCATCTGAAAATTGATACATACCTCTATATCATGAGTATTACTCTCGAATCTCACCAAACATTTATCATCAAATAAATGTTTTATCAGAGCCCTATGCCATAGATTGTTTTCCTGTTTTGCAAGAACACTACTGCCTATTTCAAGCAAGTCAAACTGTGGATCAACATATTCTTGTAGACTAGAAAATAGTACAATTTCTCCATGAGAAAATCTACAATCTTCCTCTGAAAATTTGCAATCAGAGTCATAATAAAATGGACAGGGCAGCATTTCTTGGTGTGTGGGGTTTGTAAATAATACTCTGACTTTAATCTCATCTTCATTGTTATTAGATATGACAGAACATATCATTGCATTGTGATACACAGTATCACCCCACTGATGTTTATGAGGTGCTCTGCATTTCTTTCCTTCTATACTCTTAATATCACCCTCATATACAAATGGTTGATATTCTTTATCTTCCACTGCTTTTTCTATTGCACCTTCTTTTTTCATCTCAGCCTGAAACAAATGCTCATCTGTCATAAAATAAGATATAGTAAATAGAAGTATATTATATCATTCAAGTGCCAAATTGGCACTGCAGACTGGTCCACTTCAATTTAAGATGGGAGTTAGGTGTGAATGTTTGCTGGTTGTGTTTTCATTCTGCTAGCATTAAAAGCTGTTGTCCAATACTTCCCGATTATTGAAATACTCAAGAAGGCTCTTTATTTCTCAAGCTATACTTTGTTTCTTGCTTCAAGTGTTTCAGAATATAAAGTTTAGTTGTGAAAATTACATATTGAATCAAGTAGAATGCAAATTTGAAGCCATATTAATTGTCAAGATGTTTTTTTTGCCACCATCATTTAACTAGTGAGAGAAAAGCTACTTCAGAGTTTTGTGTGCGAGGCCAGTCAATACAAAAAATCATATGTGGCATGCTAACTGTTAAAAACATATTACATATTAAAAAAAGAAAAAAATTAGGTTTTTAGATGTTACCATAAACAATGCAAATTCATCTTCTAGTGTGCTACTGCTACTAGGTTCAGTGTAATTTTTAGTTTGTGGACTTCCTCCATTGGTTAAATTCAGCAGCTCTACAATGCTAGCTTTTAGTGCTAACAGCTCTTCCTTTTGTTCTTCACTTTCACATGTAATCAAGGCCTGATTTACTTGGGTTAGCTGGAAATATTTAGTTAACATCATGACTATAATTATGGCCATTCAAAGTGCATTTAAATGACCTACCTGATCTTCGTACAACTGTATATCTTCTGTATTCATTGTTAGCTATTAAATAAAGGTATTTAGTCATAAAAAAATTACACTGTACATCGTTAAATTGTTTCTAAATCATAATATTTACGTGGTATATATTTGTAATCTGCCATATTTATTTGACACACAAATTTGACAATTTGACGTATTGTGACAAGCGAAAACCTCTATCTTTTTTCAACTGCGATTGACCTACCGCTTCTAGCTTCCTTCACATGTGTTCAACAAGGATAGACAGCTGTAGTTTAAAGGTATCGGATAGTGTTGAGAGTTGCAAGTACTCACTTAAAAAAAAAACCGAATATTTTGTATTCGAAATCATTTAATCATCACTACTCAAATCTAACCTAACCTAGCGGCGTGAGAGTGTGCGAATGTGTGTCTTTTTAAATATTTTTTATTTCATGAAAGCAATTTTTGTTAAGTGTGAAAATGTGTTCGATTGAGATACTCGAAAGTGGAGGGATACAATTTGATTTTGAATTCACCTCGGAACCTATTAGTCTTCCAGAAAATGGCAATTTGGCAAACATTCTTCAAGAACTAAAGAAAGCTACTAAAGAAAATGACCAAAAAAAGTTTATCAAAGAACTTGTAATTTGAAATGAAGCTGCGAAATGTAAACGTATCAAACTTATTCCTGTTCTTTTAGGTTGATTTTTACAAAGGCAGCACAGACAGTCAGACAGAAAAAGATGCAAGAAACGCTGTTCTAGATGTGTTCTCACAATTCAGCAATAAGAAAGTGTTAAAAAAATATTTACAAAATGTCGTAGGAAAATTGGGTTTATATGATATGATTATGACAAATGCAGAAAAAGATATATTTATCATGCTTGGAGATAAAAAATGTAACATTCCACACTGGTTGAATCTATGCAATTTTGTCTGTGTTATGCAAAATTACCCAAATTTTAATTATGATATGACCATTAAAAAGCTCTTTTCATTATACTTAGTAATTTTCGAACAGTTTGCTGTACAATTATGGTAAGATATCCAATATTGTTCCCTGAAACATGTGCTGATAAATCCTTTTCAGTGCAAACAAGGAATTTAGTGATATGGAAAAGCTTTCATTGCTGCTAAACAGTGTAACTAAGGAGATGGTTACTCTTTTTGGAAAAAATGTTGTATATGTAGAGAATGTGTATGTTAGGCTTGTCATTTATTCTTACAAAATATTGGTAAATGAAAGAGTTGGATTTGATCTCAAAGTTAAAGTGGGCCTTATTTTAACACATTGCCTAGAATCCATGCCTGAATCTTACAGGAACAATTTTGTAAGTATTCTTTTTATTTTATTTGAAATCAATGCCTTTAAGTATAATAATATAATATGACGCTGTTAAATTATCTTTAATTTGTATTTAAAGAATCAGACTTAAACATGTAATAACATGGCATGTTAAAAAAATTACATTGTATCAAAAAAGTATGAGTATATGAGGTGTAGAGTCTTTAATCAAGAATTCCTTGTTAGTTGTTTTTAAACAAAAACTCAAGGCATCTTTGTTAGAGGACTTGCAGGAGTTCTTTTCATCCTAAACTCATGCGATTTTTACAATTTTGTATTTCCTAAACAACTATTATATTTTTGTCTCGCCAATTTATCTATCGTCTTATAGTACTTGCTATTATTTAACAGGAAAATGGTTTATTACCATGCTATTTAAGGTGTATTTGTTATCTTGTAGGTTTAATAAATTCAGATATGAATATCTACAACTAAAAATCAGTTGAGAACTGTGTTCTTCTAGTCTGTTCCCACAATTTCATATATATTGGCAGGACAAATTTTACTCGAAGCACATCTATGTATGGTGGATTTATGCAAATTCAGGACTAGAAAATTTTTTTGTGGGTCCATTTTATGAATTTGATATTACCCACTCAGAAAAGGCCATTTAACCAAATTTTTTTCATAGCATGTGCACTCATTTAGTGCTTTACAGAATAGATTTCTTGTGTATGTTTAAATTGAACAGTACATTTGAAGTTTTTTTAGATCTTGAACATTTTAGGGGGTCTGAACCCAAAGGGTACCCCCTGGCTGTGTAACTGGATTCATGCAAAATTAACTTAAGATAGAACCAATAAAGTGTTTGTTGAAGATTTATTTAGGATTAATGCTACAATGTCAATTTTGTATATATTCTGTTACACCTTTTTTTAATCAATTTTCTGTAATTTTACATTCTTGTCTATTAAAATTACATTGCTATGCATTTTGGGTATTCATACAGTCCTTTTTTAATTTCATTACTTGTGGGTATTCATACAGTCCTTTTTTAATTTCAACTTGGGCATTTTCAAATTTGAGCACTGTTTATTATTCGATTCATTAAATTCAAATTCTCCAGTTTTTTTAATGGCATTAGGACAAATTTCTCCATTTTGAAATGCAGATTTACTAATTATGCTGCTATTACAATTTTGCAGATGAAAATCTATACTGCTTCTAGTTTCGTAGTTATGACTATTTAATCATCATATTTGCTTTTATTTAAAATGATTCTCTTAGCTTTATTTTATAGAATTTGTAATTCTAAAAATATGTTTTCATTTTCAAGATAGTTGAACAATATAAAAAATGGCGAAGAATTATTGTGTTATACACAACTCTTTTGAAATACATATTGAGATTATGGATAACAAAAAATAACTTGTTTGATATTTTTGAAATAATTTCATGATATTGATTATACAGTAGTTTACTATCCACATATATACCCAGATATTTGAATGAATCAAATACTTCAATTTTTCTATCATTAATCATACGCCTAATTGTTTTCTCTCCTAAATGTTTTCCAATTGACATACATTTTGTTTTATTAGTGCTTCAGTTTATTAACATTTAACCAATTCATATTTTTTTAAATATCAATACAGCAGTTCTAAAGCAGTGTCCAAATTTTTGTTTTAAATATATATCAAGGTATCATCCTCAAATATTTGAATTATACAGTGTTCTAAAATGTCAGAGATATCATTTTTATATATATATATCTGTACCCGAGAGGTAAACAGTCCTAAATCCAAAAAACAAAGTTTCGAGTAATGGATAAAACAAGCGAAAATTTCAAGACAGCTTCAATGGACATATTGCATCTTCAAAATTGAAAATATTAATATAAATAAGGTGATGCTTCACAAAATAGTTTGTTGACCTCTATATATATAATGAATAATAACTGACCTAAAGTCAAATTAGTTAGAGTTGAAAAGTTTTTTTTTTACATTTATCTTAAAAAAAAAATATTTCGATTTTGAATTTAATATTATTTTACAGAAAAATGTATCATAGTAAATCTGATAAAAATTGAAGCCTTTGCAAGTTGAATGTACGGTTTAATTTGGTGGTCTTTCGATTCCCTAGATTTTTTCTGTTGGCCTCTGTAACCAATACTTCATTTTTTTAATATACGCAAAAGAGTAATTTTACTGACTTTAACGTTCAGAGAAACCGTATCGAACAGAATTTTTTGTAATTCTGAGTGGAAAGCCCCTTAATTCATCTCTCCATTATAACATCTAAGTACAGGGTGCGGCAGAGAGGACGGACGTTTTTGGGATGGGTAGTACTCTCCGCCTCCGTCTACGAGAGAGGTGGGGAGGGTGCCGTTTGACTCGTGAGATCCTAGCACTATTTTACCAGTTGTCGTTATGGAGCTTTGGACGGTGGAGCACCGCGTTTTAGCCTATGATTGTTTCGTCCGAAATAATGAGTCAGTCATCGTCGTACAGCGTGGTTAACCAACAGTTAATTGTTATTTGGCTAATGAAAATCCGCAACAGTTACACGAAAGACCGCTGCACAGCCCAAAAGTAACGATTTGGTGCGCTGTATCGCAAACTTGCATCATTGGCCCTAACTTCTTCGAAGACGGTAATGGTTGTGATGTTACCGTGAACTCAGAGCGCTACGTCGACATGATCACCAACTTCTTTCTCCCTGAATTACGACGGCGGCGTGTTCCAATCCGACGTGTGGTTCCAGCAGGATCGGGCGACCGCCCACACAGCCCGAGCATCCATGGACGTTATTCGCCCTCTCTTCCCTGTCGCCTTATTTCCAGGTTTGGTGATGTTCATTGGCCTCCTCGGCCCCCGATTTATCCATATGCGATTTTTTCTTATGGGCTAGAGTATACGCGAACAAGCCCCGAACTCTGGACGAATTGAAGGGCGAAATTCGCGTGGAAGTCGCCCAAGTTGAGAGAGCGATGTTGGAGAGTCTACGCGAACTTCCAAGAACGCCTCCAGCACTGCATCAACGATTTCGGCCACCACATGCCTGATGTGATTTTCCACACTTGACTGTCTCAAATGCTATTTCCTTGTGAACCTGATTCCATCAATAAATTTGTTTTCGAGTAAAAATTAACTATTTTATGATTTTTTTAAAACCGTCCATCCTCTCTGCCGCACCCTGTATATTATATTATTTGCTAGTTACCCTGCTCTCTTTTCATCAATCACTGGTAAACTGTCTGTCTATGTTTCAGATACACAAAGATTGCCCAGTTTTAGACTTTTTTGAGGAATTCTCTAATAAAACTACTATAGTTCTAAGTGAAATAAAATTAGACTTACAGAGAGAAGAAGAAAGCACTATAGTTTTATATTCATCAATGCTCAGTGTCATTCCACAAAACAAGTTAGTTAATTTGAAAGTGAAGGATAGATCTTTGATGTCTATTTTGTATAGTAATTTAATATGCTGTGCAAAAAGGTAAGTTTCCAGTGTTTATGGAGGATCTGGCTTTCAGTAATAAAAGATGAAAGGGTTCCAGTAATTCTATTAGAAGTAATGAAAACAGACTCCAAACATTTTTCCTTTTTTGAAGAAAATTGTTCTTTCCTAAACGTGACCTCAACCTTTCAAGGGAAAATGTCTTCTCAAACTTCCTCATAATTATTCCTAAGATTTCATATTCTCAGAATTGATCAACAACAGAAAAGAAAATTCTATAATCGCGGCAGCAGTCCAAGAGGTGACAACAGTCACACCTAACGATAGTGGAGGGCAGGTATATATAGGATGTCCAAGATAAAGATCCTATGCATGGGGATCTCATTACTTGCGAGAGATACAGCTTAGATTAAATAAGGAAAAAGCTGCGTTCTTTTCCAATGAGAAAAAAATTCATGGCTTACGTTTTTATATTTTTCTGACTTTATTTTAAGGAATATCAAAAAACTAATGGAACTTTTTTATTTTATTTGTAGGCAGTAAATGATGGTGTGTTGAACTCCTGTGTCCGACGATCCTTTTTTGAGAAATTGTCAACTTTATTTTTTTATATACGAATTCAACGATGTATCACAACATGTTACTTTTGTTTTCTTAGATATAAAGACAAGTGTCTTTTTTATTTCTGAAATGCTTATTACACATTGCATAATGATATGATTGGGTAAAATTTTATAAAATGATGCTTAATCTAGTGATATTCAGAATAATTAACACGTTGACTGCGTTGCAAAGAAATGACACTATTTCTTCAATGCGATATAAGTCGCCCGGGACTGAAGAGATCAGTGATTTTATTAAAATATTGTATATTTCAAATTCATTGTATAACACAGAACAACCTGACGGCAACATCCAAAGATGTTGCTGACCATTTTTGATAAACATTAGTTCCCATGTTAAATATACCTCATCATAACTAATTTATTTTATGAGATATAATAAAAAAATGGTGTTTGAAGGATAGGAGATGAATGATTACAATCACTCCAATGTGTTAAAAAAAAACTTTTCTATGAAAAATATATCGTGTTTTATGGAAAGAACAATTTTTGTGGAAAACCTTTTTCTGTAAAAATTTTACAGTCACTTTCCGAGTTTAACAAATTTGAATAATACTGTTGCTTGCTTAACATGTAGTTTTTACTTTTTGTTATTCTAGGAGAACTGGAGATTCCCACATAGTAGTAGAGATAAGTAGGACATTAAGTATAAAGGCAAAGCAGCTTATAACTATACCCAAAGAGTTAATCAAGCCAATGTTTTTGGAAGGAATAGCATTTGTTTGGTTTCATATTGATCACTTTATAGATACTGTTCGAAATTATGCAAAGGCAATTTATACTGAACTCATAGATGTAGCATCATATCACAGATCAAATGGTAAGGTATTTTAGATGAGAACAAATGGTAAGGTATTTTAGATGGCATAAGTATCTCCAGTTCAAATGTTATCTTCGAGAATATGTGTACAATCTGTGTGATTAATACAGTATGTGACAAGCCTCTATACAAAGGCCTAAGATGTTTCCCTAGATAGGTACAGGTCTCTTTTTTGTATGTAGAACCATTGATTAACGTATTCTACCTCCAGGTAGCCAACCTAGTACTACGTTATATTCCGGGGTCCAAAAAATTATCAGAGTTGAAATGAGATACCATGTCATCATCTATGAGAATTTTCGCAGCGATGTTTCTCCTTTCTGCAAGAAACATAGGTGTGACAAATGCTTATAGATTTGATTGGCAACCTTCAATACATTAATCAATGGCAAAACAGAACCTTGCGTACACTTAACAACGTCCCCTTGTACATCTCCACCTAAGCGACTATATTACACAACAGACGCAGCAATGTTGTAGTCAAGCGAAATCCCACAGTAACCCTATTTTGCGTGAGTCAGTAGACTACACAGTCGAGCAAGTTCACAGGCACACAAGACTGTAGCTGGCACTGCAAATAAAATTAAATCATGAAATTTTAGGTGAACATAATTGAAATTTTTCCATTACCTCAAACCTCAAAATCAATTTTCTGAATCCCCGAGTTCTAGTTAATAATGCCAGTGCCCCTCTAATCGACACACTTTCTCTTATTTGCTCTTCCTCTTCTTTTAACTTTCTTCTTCCCGTCGTTGTCCTTGACTTTCTCTGGCATCTAGCCAACTTCAACCAAAATTGAAGTCCTACAGACTGCTCCGGCAATGACAAATGCAAGTTTGAATCTGTATATTTTTTTGACGATATCGATGCAAATCAAGGCCTGACATTATGAGATCCATAGAAAAATATGGACTAATTTAATTCTGCAGCGGTAGATGAGCTCTTATGCAACATTGCTCATTTATTTTTATCCTGGGTTATCACTGAGTGGTGATGTTTTTGGAAAGCTAAAAATGATTCCCGTTTGCGATGTTTGAAATGAGAAATTTTTGAGAAAAACGGTACAATCTCTTCCTAAGCTGATCTGATCTTCGTCACTGAGAATTGATTTTCAATTTTTGCGTCTATTCAGCACCATGATTGATATAAACACTCTACTATTCTGCTCATCAAAAAGGACGCATTTTAATTAAATCTTAAATATCATTTTTGATATAGCCCTTTCTTAACTGAAATGAGTAAGGTCCTAATTGATAAATGATCTGTCATTATACCATTAAATATTACAGTTGTCCAAATTTGCAAGAAAACCACTGATTCCTTTATGGGCCTGCAAGAGGAGATCGTTAGTACGTTGGTTATAGGAATTTGTCACGGCATTATTTAGTGTTCAATATAAATCCGAAAAATTGGCGATATATTCTGAGATATAACTGGCTTAAACAATTTTTTTCCATTCGTAGGGCATACTGAGTTGATTAACATTTTCATTGAAAAGGTTAAGGTTCTCAGATCAACTCATGTTCTGAGATTTATAGCACTAGAGTATATAACAAATCGCATATCAGCAGAGTACCTCTTGACCAATTTTGAACACGTACAAAATAGTCTTATAAGTCTACTCTTGAGACCAGTAATATCGGAACAAGTAAGTATAAGATTATACAGTTTGGAATCGACAACTAATCCTGAATTTTTAAGGCATCGAAAACATATATCTGCATAATGGAGAAGCATTTTACAGAAACAAATAGAGAAATCTGGATTTCTAACTGGGTTATGCCAATTGGCAGACTGTTGAGGGATTACAAAGATGTTACAAATGCTTACCAGACCATTATAATTGCTGCTTTCAAGTTGTACCCTGCCATACTAAGGATAATGTAATGTTATAAAAGATCAACTATGGCGTAACTACCAGCCTTTAATATATAAACATTTCGAAAATGAGATATCATGTTTTTTGGATGTTATATCATCACGAAAAAACCATGCCACTTATTTCCGTCAGTCTGTCAGCTGATCCTTGACCCCTTCATAACTCGGAAATCACCTTTCTAGGCTTTGAAAATCGATCTGGTGGCGGTGGAACTACAAATAAACCAAATTCAATCAATCATCAAAATTGATCAAACCTCGTTTTAGTTAGGTTTGGAAATAAACCGAACAATTTAATTGGTGTCAAAATTTCTTGGAAAGTACAGAGTCCATCTGCTTGACGCTATGTATACCAAGATGAATTGAATCATGTTCATGATTTTTATTTATTGTGGAAGGTGTGAGAAAATTTTTGTTTTCTTTTTGCCCATAACTCGGTCCTCACTTGACTCGTAATTTTTGCAAAAAAATCATATTGAGTTATTGTTGGCTCCTAAATTGGATCTGACCATAGAAAATTCAAGTAGTTACGCCACATGAAATCAGTCAATTCATCGTTGATAATTTTAGATTCCCTGCTCAACATATGGGAATTACTCAGGAATACGGAGTCTTGTTAAAATGTCTCAGACATGCCAGACAACACGGCTTAGAATCAAAAATAGAGATGTTTGACAACATGCAGAACTATTGGAGAGGTTTGGTTGATAAAGAAAAGATGATTAGATTCATGGTGCACCAAAATGATGAGGTAAATATGAAATGAAAGTAGCCGATAGAGGATATGACCATATACCAGGGTAATCCCAAAAGTATGGTCTCCTATTTTTTCTAAAAAAAGCAACAAATCATCTATTTCCAATAATTGATACATAATTATGAAGCTTAAATAATGAATTTTTGTTTTGGTATGCTCATGTCCTACCAGCTCGTCTCCAGATCCTTGAGGAAACATTGAACCTCATTATAGGAGGAGATTACCATCGTGTGTTACAGGCACCTTTTTATTTTCTCGACACTTACGAAGTCCGACCAAAAAAGACTAAACCAATGATTTTAATTGATCTATCAACACTAAATTGAATGTACAAAGTTAGACCACCTGCTTAACCATCTGATGAAATTTCTATCAAGTTTTCTGATCAAAATTAAAGCTGGTTTGTCAACAGCATGAGTTTGAATGCCGTTATCCCTCGTATC